>JASJYW010000027.1:21243481-21630455 GCA_030386875.1 Morinoia aosen | reverse complement strand
GCTGTAGAGACACCTCGTGTACTCCTTTGTACGTTCTAGAGATATTTCCTGTACTCCTTTGTGCGCTGTAGAGATACCTTCTGTACTCCTTTGTGCGCTGTAGAGATACCTTCTGTACTCCTTTGTGCGCTGTAGAGATACCTTCTGTACTCCTTTGTGCGCTGTAGAGATACCTTCTGTACTCCTTTGTACGCTGTAGAGATACCTCGTGTACTCCTTTGTACGTTCTAGAGATCTTTCCTGTACTCCTTTGTGCGCTGTAGAGATACCTTCTGTACTTCTTTGTGCGCTGTAGAGATACCTTCTGTACTCCTTTGTGCGCTGTAGAGATACCTTCTGTACTCCTTTGTACGCTGTAGAGATACCTCGTGTACTCCTTTGTACGTTCTAGAGATATTTCCTGTACTCCTTTGTGCGCTGTAGAGATACCTTCTGTACTCCTTTGTGAGCTGTAGAGATACCTTCTGTACTCCTTTGTGCGCTGTAGAGATACCTTCTGAACTCCTTTGTACGCTGTGGAGATACCTCGTGTACTCCTTTGTACGTTCTAGAGATATTTTCTGTACTCCTTTGTGCGCTGTTGAGATACCTTCTGTACTCCTTTGTGCGCTGTAGAGATACCTTCTGTACTCCTTTGTACGCTGTAGAGATACCTCTTGTACTCCTTTGTACGTTCTAGAGATATTTCCTGTACTCCTTTGGGTGCGCTGTAGAGATACCTTCTGTACTCCTTTGTGCGCTGCAGAGATACTTTCTGTACTCCTTTGTGCGCTGTAGAGATACCTTCTGTACTCCTTTGTGCGCTGTAGAGATACCTTCTGTACTCCTTTGTGCGCTGTAGAGATACCTTCTGTACTCCTTTATACGCTGTAGAGATACCTCGTGTACTCCTTTGTACGTTCTAGAGATATTTCCTGTACTCCTTTGTGCGCTGTAGAGATACCTTCTGTACTCCTTTGTGCGCTGTAGAGATACCTTTTGTACTCCTTTGTGCGCTGTAGAGATACCTTCTGTACTCCTTTGTACGCTGTAGAGATACCTCGTGTACTCCTTTGTACGTTCTAGAGATATTTCCTGTACTCCTTTGTGCGCTGTAGAGATACCTTCTGTACTCCTTTGTGCGCTGTAGAGATACCTTCTGTACTCCTTTGTGCGCTGTAGAGATACCTTCTGTACTCCTTTGTACGCTGTAGAGATACCTCGTGTACTCCTTTGTACGTTCTAGAGATATTTCCTGTACTCCTTTGTGCGCTGTAGAGATACCTTCTGTACTCCTTTGTGCGCTGTAGAGATTCCTTCTGTACTCCTTTGTGCGCTGTAGAGATACCTTCTGTACTCCTTTGTGTGCTGTAGAGATACCTTCTGTACTCCTTTGTGCGCTGTAGAGATACCTTCTGTACTCCTTTGTGCGCTGTAGAGATACCTTCTGTTCTCCTTTGTGCGCTGTAGAGATACCTTCTGTACTCCTTTGTACGCTGTAGAGATACCTCGTGTACTCCTCTGTACGTTCTAGAGATATTTCCTGTACTCCTTTGTGCGCTGTAGAGATACCTTCTGTACTCCTTTGTGCGCTGTAGAGATACCTTCTGTACTCCTTTGTGCGCTGTAGAGATACCTTCTGTACTTCTTTGTGCGCTGTAGAGATACCTTCTGTACCCCTTTGTGCGCTGTAGAGATACCTCCTGTACTTCTTTGTACGCTGTAGAGATACCTCGTGTACTCCTTTGTACGTTCTAGAGATATTTCCTGTACTCCTTTGTGCGCTGTAGAGATACCTTCTGTACTCCTTTGTGCGCTGTAGAGATACCTTCTGTACTCCTTGGTGCGCTGTAGAGATACCTTCTGTACTCCTTTGTGCGCTGTAGAGATACCTTCTGTACTCCTTTGTACGCTGTAGAGATACTTCGTGTACTCCTTTGTACGTTCTAGAGATATTTCCTGTACTCCTTTGTGCGCTGTAGAGATACCTTCTGTACTTCTTTGTGCGCTGTCGAGATACCTTCTGTACTCCTTTGTGCGCTGTAGAGATACCTTCTATACTCCTTTGTGCGCTGTAGAGATACCTTCTGTACTCCTTTGTGCGCTGTAGAGATACCTTCTGTATTCCTTTGTACGCTGTAGAGATAGCTCGTGTACTCCTATGTGCGTTCTAGAGATATTCCCTGTACTCCTTTGTGCGCTGTAGAGATACCTTCTGTACTCCTTTGTGCGCTGTAGAGATACCTTCTGTACTCCTTTGTACGCTGTAGAGATACCTCGTGTACTCCTTTGTACGTTCTAGAGATATTTTCTGTACTCCTTTGTGCGCTGTAGAGATACCTTCTGTACTCCTTTGTGCGCTGTAGAGATACTTTCTGTACTCCTTTGTGCGCTGTAGAGATACCTTCTGTACTCCTTTGTGCGCTGTAGAGATACCTTCTGTACTCCTTTGTACGCTGTAGAGATACCTCGTGTACTCCTTTGTACGTTCTAGAGATATTTCCTGTACTCCTTTGTGCGCTGTTGAGATACCTTCTGTACTCCTTTGTGCGCTGTAGAGATACCTTCTGTACTCCTTTGTACGCTGTAGAGATACCTCGTGTACTCCTTTGTACGTTCTAGAGATATTTCCTGTACTCCTTTGGGTGCGCTGTAGAATACCTTCTGTACTCCTTTGTGCGCTGCAGAGATACCTTCTGTACTCCTTTGTGCGCTGTAGAGATACCTTCTGTACTCCTTTGTGCGCTGTAGAGATACCTTCTGTACTCCTTTGTGCGCTGTAGAGATACCTTCTGTACTCCTTTGTACGCTGTAGAGATACCTCGTGTACTCCTTTGTTCGTTCTAGAGATATTTCCTGTACTCCTTTGTGCGCTGTAGAGATACCTTCTGTACTCCTTTGTGCGCTGTAGAGATACCTTTTGTACTCCTTTGTGCGCTGTAGAGATACCTTCTGTACTCCTTTGTACGCTGTAGAGATACCTCGTGTACTCCTTTGTACGTTCTAGAGATATTTCCTGTACTCCTTTGTGCGCTGTAGAGATACCTTCTGTACTCCTTTGTGCGCTGTAGAGATACCTTCTGTACTCCTTTGTGCGCTGTAGAGATACCTTCTGTACTCCTTTGTACGCTGTAGAGATACCTCGTGTACTCCTTTGTACGTTCTAGAGATATTTCCTGTACTCCTTTGTGCGCTGTAGAGATACCTTCTGTACTCCTTTGTGCGCTGTAGAGATTCCTTCTCTACTCCTTTGTGCGCTGTAGAGATACCTTCTGTACTCCTTTGTGCGCTGTAGAGATACCTTCTGTACTCCTTTGTGCGCTGTAGAGATACCTTCTGTACTCCTTTGTACGCTGTAGAGATACCTCGTGTACTCCTTTGGACGTTCTAGAGATATTTCCTGTTTTCCTTTGTGCGCTGTAGAGATACCTTCTGTTCTCCTTTGTGCGCTGTAGAGATACCTTCTGTACTCCTTTGTGCGCTGTAGAGATACCTTCTGTACTCCTTTTTGCGCTGTAGAGATAACTTCTATCCTCCTTTGTACGCTGTAGAGATACCTCGTGTACTCCTTTGTACGTTCTAGAGATATTTCCTGTACTCCTTTGTGCGCTGTAGAGATACCTTCTGTACTCCTTTGTGCGCTGTAGAGATACCTTCTGTACTCCTTGGTGCGCTGTAGAGATACCTTCTGTACTCCTTTGTGCGCTGTAGAGATACCTTCTGTACTCCTTTGTACGCTGTAGAGATACTTCGTGTACTCCTTTGTACGTTCTAGAGATATTTCCTGTACTCCTTTGTGCGCTGTAGAGATACCTTCTGTACTTCTTTGTGCGCTGTCGAGATACCTTCTGTACTCCTTTGTGCGCTGTAGAGATACCTTCTATACTCCTTTGTGCGCTGTAGAGATACCTTCTGTACTCCTTTGTGCGCTGTAGAGATACCTTCTGTATTCCTTTGTACGCTGTAGAGATAGCTCGTGTACTCCTATGTGCGTTCTAGAGATATTCCCTGTACTCCTTTGTGCGCTGTAGAGATACCTTCTGTACTCCTTTGTGCGCTGTAGAGATACCTTCTGTACTCCTTTGTACGCTGTAGAGATACCTCGTGTACTCCTTTGTACGTTCTAGAGATATTTTCTGTACTCCTTTGTGCGCTGTAGAGATACCTTCTGTACTCCTTTGTGCGCTGTAGAGATACTTTCTGTACTCCTTTGTGCGCTGTAGAGATACCTTCTGTACTCCTTTGTGCGCTGTAGAGATACCTTCTGTACTCCTTTGTACGCTGTAGAGATACCTCGTGTACTCCTTTGTACGTTCTAGAGATATTTCCTGTACTCCTTTGTGCGCTGTAGAGATACCTTCTGTACTCCTTTGTGCGCTGTAGAGATACCTTCTGTACTCCTTTGTGCGCTGTAGAGATACCTTCTGTACTCCTTTGTGCGCTGTAGAGATACCTTCTGTACTCCTTTGTGCGCTGTAGAGATACCTTCTGTACTCCTTTGTGCGCTGTAGAGATACCTTCTGTACTCCTTTGTGCGCTGTAGAGATACCTTCTGTACTCCTTTGTACGCTGTAGAGATACCTTGTGTACTCCTTTGTACGTTCTAGAGATATTTCCTGTACTCCTCTGTGCGCTGTAGAGATACCTTCTGTACTCCTTTGTGCGCTGTAGAGATACCTTCTGTACTCCTTTGTGCGCTGTAGAGATACCTTCTGTACTCCTTTGTGCGCTGTAGAGATACCTTCTGTACTCCTTTGTGCGCTGTAGAGATACCTTCTGTACTCCTTTGTACGCTGTAGAGATACCTCGTGTACTCCTTTGTACGTTCTAGAGATATTTCCTGTACTCCTTTGTGCGCTGTAGAGATACCTTCTGTACTCCTTTGTGCGCTGTAGAGATACCTTCTGTACTCCTTTGTGCGCTGTAGAGATACCTTCTGTACTCCTTTGTGCGCTGTAGAGATACCTTCTGTACTCCTTTGTGCGCTGTAGAGATACCTTCTGTACTCCTATGTGCGCTGTAGAGATACCTTCTGTACTCCTTTGTGCGCTGTAGAGATACCTTCTGTACTCCTTTGTGCGCTGTAGAGATACCTTCTGTACTCCTTTGTGCGCTGTAGAGATACCTTCTGTACTCCTTTGTACGCTGTAGAGATACCTCGTGTACTCCTTTGTACGTTCTAGAGATATTCCCTGTACTCCTTTGTGCGCTGTAGAGATACCTTCTGTACTCCTTTGTGCGCTGTAGAGATACCTTCTGTACTCCTTTGTGCGCTGTAGAGATACCTTCTGTACTCCTTTGTGCGCTGTAGAGATACCTTCTGTACTCCTTTGTACGCTGTAGAGATACCTCGTGTACTCCATTGTACGTTCTAGAGATATTTCCTGTACTCCTTTGTGCGCTGTAGAGATACCTTCTGTACTCCTTTGTGCGCTGTAGAGATACCTTCTGTACTCCTTTGTGCGCTGTAGAGATACCTTCTGTACTCCTTTGTGCGCTGTAGAGATACCTTCTGTACTCCTTTGTGCGCTGTAGAGATACCTTCTGTACTCCTTTGTGAGCTGTAGAGATACCTTCTGTACTCCTTTGTGCACTGTAGAGATACCTTCTGTACTCCTTTGTGCGCTGTAGAGATACCTTCTGTACTCCTTTGTACGCTGTAGAGATACCTCGTGTACTCCTTTGTACGTTCTAGAGATATTTCCTGTACTCCTTTGTGCGCTGTAAAGATACCTCGTGTACTCCTTTGTACGTTCTAGAGATATTTCCTGTACTCCTTTGTGCGCTGTAGAGATACCTTCTGTACTCCTTTGTGCGCTGTAGAGATACCTTCTGTACTCCTTTGTGCGCTGTAGAGATACCTTCTGTACTCCTTTGTACGCTGTAGAGATACCTCGTGTACTCCTTTGTACGTTCTAGAGATATTTCCTGTACTCCTTTGTGCGCTGTAGAGATACCTTCTGTACTCCTTTGTGCGCTGTAGAGATACCTTCTGTACTCCTTTGTGCGCTGTAGAGATACCTTCTGTACTCCTTTGTGCGCTGTAGAGATACCTTCTGTACTCCTTTGTGCGCTGTAGAGATACCTTCTGTACTCCTTTGTGCGCTGTAGAGATACCTTCTGTACTCCTTTGTGCGCTGTAGAGATACCTTCTGTACTTCTTTGTACGCTGTAGAGATACCTCGTGTACTCCTTTGTACGTTCTAGAGATATTTCCTGTACTCCTTTGTGCGCTGTAGAGATACCTTCTGTACTCCTTTGTGCGCTGTAGAGATACCTTCTGTACTCCTTTGTGCGCTGTAGAAATACCTTCTGTACTCCTTTGTGCGCTGTAGAGATACCTTCTGTACTCCTTTGTGCGCTGTAGAGATACCTTCTGTACTCCTTTGTACGCTGTAGAGATACCTCGTGTACTCCTTTGTACGTTCTAGAGATATTTCCTGTACTCCTTTGTGCGCTGTAGAGATACCTTCTGTACTCCTTTGTGCGCTGTAGAGATACCTTTTGTACTCCTTTGTGCGCTGTAGAGATACCTTCTGTACTCCTTTGTGCGCTGTAGAGATACCTTCTGTACTCCTTTGTACGCTGTAGAGATACCTCGTGTACTTCTTTGTACGTTCTAGAGATATTTCCTGTACTCCTTTGTGCGCTGTAGAGATACCTTCTGTACTCCTTTGTGCGCTGTAGAGATACCTTCTGTACTCCTTTGTGCGCTGTAGAGATACCTTCTGTACTCCTTTGTGCGCTGTAGAGATACCTTCTGTACTCCTTTGTGCGCTGTAGAGATACTTTCTGTACTCCTTTGTGCGCTGTAGAGATACCTTCTGTACTCCTTTGTACGCTGTAGAGATACCTCGTGTACTCCTTTGTACGTTCTAGAGATATTTCCTGTACTCCTTTGTGCGCTGTAGAGATACCTTCTGTACTCCTTTGTGCGCTGTAGAGATACCTTCTGTACTCCTTTGTGCGCTGTAGAGATACCTTCTGTACTCCTTTGTGCGCTGTAGAGATACCTTCTGTACTCCTTTGTGAGCTGTAGAGATACCTTCTGTACTCCTTTGTACGCTGTAGAGATACCTCGTGTACTCCTTTGTACGTTCTAGAGATATTTCCTGTACTCCTTTGTGCGCTGTAGAGATACCTTCTGTACTCCTTTGTGCGCTGTAGACATACCTTCTGTACTCCTTTGTGCGCTGTAGAGATACCTTCTGTACTCCTTTGTGCGCTGTAGAGATACCTTCTGAACTCCTTTGTACGCTGTGGAGATACCTCGTGTACTCCTTTGTACGTTCTAGAGATATTTCCTGTACTCCTTTGTGCGCTGTTGAGATACCTTCTGTACTCCTTTGTGCGCTGTAGAGATACCTTCTGTACTCCTTTGTACGCTGTAGAGATACCTGGTGTACTCCTTTGTACGTTCTAGAGATATTTCCTGTACTCCTTTGGGTGCGCTGTAGAGATACCTTCTGTACTCCTTTGTGCGCTGCAGAGATACCTTCTGTACTCCTTTGTGCGCTGTAGAGATACCTTCTGTACTCCTTTGTGCGCTGTAGAGATACCTTCTGTACTCCTTTGTGCGCTGTAGAGATACCTTCTGTACTCCTTTGTACGCTGTAGAGATACCTCGTGTACTCCTCTGTACGTTCTAGAGATATTTCCTGTACTCCTTTGTGCGCTGTAGAGATACCCTCTGTACTCCTTTGTGCGCTGTAGAGATACCTTCTGTACTCCTTTGTGCGCTGTAGAGATACCTTCTGTACTTCTTTGTGCGCTGTAGAGATACCTTCTGTACTCCTTTGTGCGCTGTAGAGATACCTCCTGTACTTCTTTGTACGCTGTAGAGATACCTCGTGTACTCCTTTGTACGTTCTAGAGATATTTCCTGTACTCCTTTGTGCGCTGTAGAGATACCTTCTGTACTCCTTTGTACGCTGTAGAGATACCTTCTGTACTCCTTTGTGCGTTGTAGAGATACCTTCTGTACTCCTTTGTGCGCTGTAGAGATACCTTCTGTACTCCTTTGTGCGCTGTAGAGATACCTTCTGTACTTCTTTGTGCGCTGTAGAGATACCTTCTGTACTCCTTTGTACGTTCTAGAGATATTTCCTGTACTCCTTCGTGCGCTGTAGAGATACCTTCTGTACTCCTCTGTGCGCTGTAGAGAAACCTTCTGTACTCCTTTGTGCGCTGTAGAGATACCTTCTGTACTCCTTTGTACGCTGTAGAGATACCTCGTGTACTCCTTTGTACGTTCTAGAGATATTTCCTGTACTCCTTTGTGCGCTGTAGAGATACCTTCTGTACTCCTATGTGCGCTGTAGAGATACCTTCTGTACTCCTTTGTACGCTGTAGAGATACCTCGTGTACTCCTTTGTACGTTCTAGAGATATTTCCTGTACTCCTTTGTGCGCTGTAGAGATACCTTCTGTACTCCTATGTGCGCTGTAGAGATACCTTCTGTACTCCTTTGTGCGCTGTAGAGATACCTTCTGTACTCCGTTGTGCGCTGTAGAGATACCTTCTGTACTTCTTTGTACGCTGTAGAGATACCTCGTGTACTCCTTAGTACGTTCTAGAGATATTTCCTGTACTCCTTTGTGCGCTGTAGAGATACCTTCTGTACTCCTTTGTGCGCTGTAGAGATACCTTATGTACTCCTTTGTGCGCTGTAGAGATACCTTCTGTACTCCTTTGTGCGCTGTAGAGATACCTTCTGTACTCCTTTGTACGCTGTAGAGATACCTCGTGTACTCCTCTGTACGTTCTAGAGATATTTCCTGTACTCCTTTGTGCGCTGTAGAGATACCTTCCGTACTCCTTTGTGCGCTGTAGAGATACCTTCTGTACTCCTTTGTGCGCTGTAGAGATACCTTCTGTACTCCTTTGTGCGCTGTAGAAATACCTTCTGTACTCCTTTGTACGCTGTAGAGATACCTCGTGTACTCCTTTGTACGTTCTAGAGATATTCCCTGTACTCCTTTGTGCGCTGTAGAGATACCTTCTGAACTCCTTTGTGCGCTGTAAAGATACCTTCTGTACTCCTTTGTGCGCTGCAGAGATACCTTCTGTACTCCTTTGTGCGCTGTAGAGATACCTTCTGTACTCCTTTGTGCGCTGTAGAGATACCTTCTGTACTCCTTTGTGCGCTGTAGAGATACCTTCTGTACTCCTTTGTGCGCTGTAGAGATACCTTCTGTACTCCTTTGTAAGCTGTAGAGATACCTCGTGTACTCCTTTGTACGTTCTAGAGATATTTCCTGTACTCCTTTGTGCGCTTTAGAGATACCTTCTGTACTCCTTTGTGCGCTGTAGAGATACCTTCTGTACTCCTTTGTGCGCTGTAGAGATACCTTTTGCACTTCTTTGTACGCTGTAGAGATACCTCGTGTACTCCTTTGTACGTTCTAGAGATATTGTCTGTACTCCTTTGTGCGCTGTAGAGATACCTTCTGTACTCCTTTGTGCGCTGTAGAGATACCTTCTGTACTCCTTTGTGCGCTGTAGAGATACCTTCTGTACTCCTTTGTGCGCTGTAGAGATACCTTCTGTACTCCTTTGTGCGCTGTAGAGATACCTTCTGTACTCCTTTGTACGCTGCAGAGATACCTCGTGTACTCCTTTGTACGTTCTAGAGATATTTCCAGTACTCCTTTGTGCGCTGTAGAGATACCTTCTGTACTCCTTTGTGCGCTGTAGAGATACCTTCTGTACTCCTCTGTGCGCTGTAGAGATACCTTCTGTACTCCTTCGTGCGCTGTAGAGATAGCTTCTGTACTTCTTTGTGCGCTGTAGAGATACCTTCTGTACTCCTTTGTACGCTGTAGAGATACCTCGTGTACTCCTTTGTGCGTTCTAGAGATATTTCCTGTACTCCTTTGTGCGCTGTAGAGATACCTTCTGTACTCCTTTGTGCGCTGTAGAGATACCTTCTGTACTCCTTTGTACGCTGTAGAGATACCTCGTGTACTCCTTTGGACGTTCTAGAGATATTTCCTGTTTTCCTTTGTGCGCTGTAGAGATACCTTCTGTTCTCCTTTGTGCGCTGTAGAGATACCTTCTGTACTCCTTTGTGCGCTGTAGAGATACCTTCTGTACTCCTTTGTGCGCTGTAGAGAAAACTTCTGTACTCCTTTGTACGCTGTAGAGATACCTCGTGTACTCCTTTGTACGTTCTAGAGATATTTCCTCTACTTGTTTGTGCGCTGTAGAGATACCTTCTGTACTCCTTTGTGCGCTGTAGAGATACCTTCTGTACTCCTTTGTGCGCTGTAGAGATACCTTCTGTACTACTTTGTGCGCTGTAGAGATACCTTCTGTACTCCTTTATACGCTGTAGAGATACCTCGTGTACTCCTTTGTACGTTCTAGAGATATTTCCTGTACTCCTTTGTGCGCTGTAGAGATACCTTCTGTACTTCTTTGTGCGCTGTAGAGATACCTTCTGTACTCCTTTGTGCGCTGTAGAGATACCTTCTATACTCCTTTGTGCGCTGTAGAGATACCTTCTGTACTCCTTTGTGCGCTGTAGAGATACCTTCTGTATTCCTTTGTACGCTGTAGAGATAGCTCGTGTACTCCTATGTGCGTTCTAGAGATATTTCCTGTACTCCTTTGTGCGCTGTAGAGATACCTTCTGTACTCCTTTGTGCGCTGTAGAGATACCTTCTGTACTCCTTTGTACGCTGTAGAGATACCTCGTGTACTCCTTTGTTCGTTCTAGAGATATTTTCTGTACTCCTTTGTGCGCTGTAGAGATACCTTCTGTACTCCTTTGTGCGCTGTAGAGATACCTTCTGTACTCCTTTGTGCGCTGTAGAGATACCTTCTGTACTCCTTTGTGCGCTGTAGAGATACCTTCTGTACTCCTTTGTACGCTGTAGAGATACCTCGTGTACTCCTTTGTACGTTCTAGAGATATTTCCTGTACTCCCTTGTGCGCTGTAGAGATACCTTCTGTACTCCTTTGTGCGCTGTAGAGATACCTTCTGTACTCCTTTGTGCGCTGTAGAGATACCTTCTGTACTCCTTTGTGCGCTGTAGAGATACCTTCTGTACTCCTTTGTGCGCTGTAGAGATACCTTCTGTACTCCTTTGTGCGCTGTAGAGATACCTTCTGTACTCCTTTGTGCGCTGTAGAGATACCTTCTGTACTCCTTTGTACGCTGTAGAGATACCTTGTGTACTCCTTTGTACGTTCTAGAGATATTTCCTGTACTCCTCTGTGCGCTGTAGAGATACCTTCTGTACTCCTTTGTGCGCTGTAGAGATACCTTCTGTACTCCTTTGTGCGCTGTAGAGATACCTTCTGTACTCCTTTGTGCGCTGTAGAGATACCTTCTGTACTGCTTTGTGCGCTGTAGAGATACCTTCTGTACTCCTTTGTACGTTCTAGAGATATTTCCTGTACTCCTTCGTGCGCTGTAAAGATACCTTCTGTACTCCTCTGTGCGCTGTAGAGAAACCTTCTGTACTCCTTTGTGCGCTGTAGAGATACCTTCTGTACTCCTTTGTGCGCTGTAGAGATACCTTCTGTACTCCTTTGTGCGCTGTAGAGATACCTTCTGTACTCCTTTGTACGCTGTAGAGATACCTCGTGTACTCCTTTGTACGTTCTAGAGATATTTCCTGTACTCCTTTGTGCGCTGTAGAGATACCTTCTGTACTCCTTTGTGCGCTGTAGAGATACCTTCTGTACTCCTTTGTGCGCTGTAGAGATACCTTCTGTACTCATTTGTGCGCTGTAGAGATACCTTCTGTACTCCTTTGTGCGCTGTAGAGATACCTTCTGTACTCCTATGTGCGCTGTAGAGATACCTTCTGTACTCCTTTGTGCGCTGTAGAGATACCTTCTGTACTCCTTTGTGCGCTGTAGAGATACCTTCTGTACTCCTTTGTGCGCTGTAGAGATACCTTCTGTACTCCTTTGTACGCTGTAGAGATACCTCGTGTACTCCTTTGTACGTTCTAGAGATATTCCCTGTACTCCTTTGTGCGCTGTAGAGATACCTTCTGTACTCCTTTGTGCGCTGTAGAGATACCTTCTGTACTCCTTTGTGCGCTGTAGAGATACCTTCTGTACTCCTTTGTGCGCTGTAGAGATACCTACTGTACTCCTTTGTACGCTGTAGAGATACCTCGTGTACTCCTTTGTACGTTCTAGAGATATTTCCTGTACTCCTTTGTGCGCTGTAGAGATACCTTCTGTACTCCTTTGTGCGCTGTAGAGATACCTTCTGTACTCCTTTGTGCGCTGTAGAGATACCTTCTGTACTCCTTTGTGCGCTGTAGAGATACCTTCTGTACTCCTTTGTGCGCTGTAGAGATACCTTCTGTACTCCTTTGTGAGCTGTAGAGATACCTTCTGTACTCCTTTGTGCACTGTAGAGATACCTTCTGTACTCCTTTGTGCGCTGTAGAGATACCTTCTGTACTCCTTTGTATGCTGTAGAGATACCTCGTGTACTCCTTTGTACGTTCTAGAGATATTTCCTGTACTCCTTTGTGCGCTGTAAAGATACCTCGTGTACTCCTTTGTACGTTCTAGAGATATTTCCTGTACTCCTTTGTGCGCTGTAGAGATACCTTCTGTACTCCTTTGTGCGCTGTAGAGATACCTTCTGTACTCCTTTGTGCGCTGTAGAGATACCTTCTGTACTCCTTTGTACGCTGTAGAGATATCTCGTGTACTCCTTTGTACGTTCTAGAGATATTTCCTGTACTCCTTTGTGCGCTGTAGAGATACCTTCTGTACTCCTTTGTGCGCTGTAGAGATACCTTCTGTACTCCTTTGTGCGCTGTAGAGATACCTTCTGTACTCCTTTGTGCGCTGTAGAGATACCTTCTGTACTCCTTTGTGCGCTGTAGAGATACTTTCTGTACTCCTTTGTGCGCTGTAGAGATACCTTCTGTACTCCTTTGTGCGCTGTAGAGATACCTTCTGTACTCCTTTGTACGCTGTAGAGATACCTCGTGTACTCCTTTGTACGTTCTAGAGATATTTCCTGTACTCCTTTGTGCGCTGTAGAGATACCTTCTGTACTCCTTTGTGCGCTGTAGAGATACCTTCTGTACTCCTTTGTGCGCTGTAGAAATACCTTCTGTACTCCTTTGTGCGCTGTAGAGATACCTTCTGTACTCCTTTGTGCGCTGTAGAGATACCTTCTGTACTCCTTTGTACGCTGTAGAGATACCTCGTGTACTCCTTTGTACGTTCTAGAGATATTTCCTGTACTCCTTTGTGCGCTGTAGAGATACCTTCTGTACTCCTTTGTGCGCTGTAGAGATACCTTCTGTACTCCTTTGTGCGCTGTAGAGATACCTTCTGTACTCCTTTGTACGCTGTAGAGATACCTCGTGTACTCCCTTGTACGTTCTAGAGATATTTCCTGTACTCGTTTGTGCGCTGTAGGGATACCTTCTGTACTCCTTTGTGCGCTGTAGAGATACCTTCTGTACTCCTATGTGCGCTGTAGAGATACCTTCTGTACTCCTTTGTGCGCTGTAGAGATACCTTCTGTACTCCTTTGTGCGCTGTAGAAATACCTTCTGTACTCCTTTGTGCGCTGTAGAGATACCTTCTGTACTCCTTTGTGCGCTGTAGAAATACCTTCTGTACTCTTTTGTGCGCTGTAGAGATACCTCGTGTACTCCTTTGTACGTTCTAGAGATATTTCCTGTACTCCTTTGTGCGCTGTAGAGATACCTTCTGTACTCCTTTGTGCGCTGTAGAGATACCTTCTGTACTCCTTTGTGCGCTGTAGAGATACCTTCTGTACTCCTTTGTGCGCTGTAGAGATACCTTCTGTACTCCTTTGTGCGCTGTAGAGATACCTTCTGTACTCCTTTGTGCGCTGTAGAGATACCTTCTGTACTCCTTTGTGCGCTGTAGAGATACCTTCTGTACTTCTTTGTGCGCTGTAGAGATACCTTCTGTACTCCTTTGTGCGCTGTAGAGATACCTTCTGTACTCCTTTGTGCGCTGTAGAGATACCTTCTGTACTCCTTTGTGCGCTGTAGAGATATTTCATGTACTCCTTTGTGCGCTGTAGAGATACCTCGTGTACTCCTTTGTACGTTCTAGAGATATTTCCTGTACTCCTTTGTGCGCTGTAGAGATACCTTCTGTACTCCTTTGTGTGCTGTAGAGATACCTTCTGTACTCCTTTGTGCGCTGTAGAGATTCCTTCTGTACTCCTTTGTACGCTGTAGAGATACCTCGTGTACTCCTTTGTACGTTCTAGAGATATTTCCTGTACTCCTTTGTGCGCTGTAGAGATACCTTCTGTACTCCTTTGTGTGCTGTAGAGATACCTTCTGTACTCCTTTGTGCGCTGTAGAGATACCTTCTGTACTCCTTTTTGCGCTGTAGAGATACCTTCTGTACTCCTTTGTGCGCTGTAGAGGTACCTTCTGTACTCCTTTGTGCGCTGTAGAGATACCTTCTGTACTCCTTTGTGCGCTGTAGAGATACCTTCTGTATTCCTTTGTACGCTGTAGAGATACCTCGTGTACTCCTTTGTAGGTTCTAGAGATATTTCCTGTACTCCTTTGTGCGCTGTAGAGATACCTTCTGTACTCCTTTGTGCGCTGTAAAGATACCTTCTGTACTCCTTTGTGCGCTGCAGAGATACCTTCTGTACTCCTTTGTGCGCTGTAGAGATACCTTCTGTACTCCTTTGTGCGCTGTAGAGATACCTTCTGTACTCCTTTGTGCGCTGTAGAGATACCTTCTGTACTCCTTTGTGCGCTGTAGAGATACCTTCTGTACTCCTTTGTATGCTGTAGAGATACCTCGTGTACTCCTTTGTACGTTCTAGAGATATTTCCTGTACTCCTTTGTGCGCTGTAGAGATACCTTCTGTACTCCTTTGTGCGCTGTAGAGAAGATACCTTCTGTACTCCTTTGTGCGCTGTAGAGATACCTTTTGCACTCCTTTGTACGCTGTAGAGATACCTCGTGTACTCCTTTGTACGTTCTAGAGATATTGTCTGTACTCCTTTGTGCGCTGTAGAGATACCTTCTGTACTCCTTTGTGCGCTGTAGAGATACCTTCTGTACTCCTTTGTGCGCTGTAGAGATACCTTCTGTACTCCTTTGTGCGCTGTAGAGATACCTTCTGTACTCCTTTGTGCGCTGTAGAGATACCTTCAGTACTCCTTTGTACGCTGCAGAGATACCTCGTGTACTCCTTTGTACGTTCTAGAGATATTTCCAGTACTCCTTTGTGCGCTGTAGAGATACCTTCTGTACTCCTTTGTGCGCTGTAGAGATACCTTCTGTACTCCTTTGTGCGTTCTAGAGATATTTCCTGTACTCCTTTGTGCGCTGTAGAGATACCTTCTGTACTCCTTTGTGCGCTGTAGAGATACCTTCTTTACTCCTTTGTGCGCTGTAGAGATACCTTCTGTACTCCTTTGTGCGCTGTAGAGATACCTTCTGTACTCCTTTGTGCGCTGTAGAGATACCTTCTGTACTCCTTTGTGCGCTGAAGAGATACCTTCTGTACTCCTTTGTGCGCTGTAGAGATACCTTCTGTACTCCTTTGTGCGCTGTAGAGATACCTTCTGTACTCCTTTGTGCGCTGTAGAGATACCTTCTGTACTCCTTTGTGCGCTGTAGAGATACCTTCTGTACTCCTTTGTGCGCTGTAGAGATACCTTCTGTACTCCTTTGTGCGCTGTAGAGATACCTTCTGTACTCCTTTGTGCGCTGTAGAGATACCTTCTGTACTCCTTTGTGCGCTGTAGAGATACCTTCTGTACTCCTTTGTATGCTGTAGAGATACCTCGTGTACTCCTTTGTACGTTCTAGAGATATTTCCTGTACTCCTTTGTGCGCTGTAGAGATACATCCTGTACTCCTTTGTGCGCTGTAGAGATACCTTCTGTACTCCTTTGTGCGCTGTAGAGATACCTTCTGTACTCCTTTGTGCGCTGTAGAGATACCTTCTGTACTCCTTTGTACGCTGTAAAGATACCTCGTGTACTCCTTTGTACGTTCTAGAGATATTTCCTGTACTCCTTTGTGCGCTGTAGAGATACCTTCTGTACTCCTTTGTGCGCTGTAGAAATACCTTCTGTACTCCTTTGTGCGCTGTAGAGATACCTTCTGTACTCCTTTGTGCGCTGTAGAGATACCTTCTGTACTCCTTTGTGCGCTGTAGAGATACCTTCTGCACTCCTTTGTGCGCTGTAGAGATACCTTCTGTACTCCTTTGTGCGCTGTAGAGATACCTTCTGTACTTCTTTGTGCGCTGTAGAGATACCTTCTGTACTCCTTTGTGCGCTGTAGAGATACCTTCTGTACTCCTTTGTACGCTGTAGAGATACCTCGTGTACTTCTTTGTACGTTCTAGAGATATTTCCTGTACTCCTTTGTGCGCTGTAGAGATACCTTCTGTACTCCTTTGTGCGCTGTAGAGATACCTTCTGTACTCCTTTGTACGCTGTAGAGATACCTCGTGTACTCCTTTGTACGTTCTAGAGATATTCCCTGTACTCCTTTGTGCGCTGTAGAGATACCTTCTGTACTTCTTTGTGCGCTGTAGAGATACCTTCTGTACTCCTTTGTGCGCTGTAGAGATACCTTCTGTACTCCTTTGTGCGCTGTAGAGATACCTTCTGTACTCCTTTGTACGCTGTAGAGATACCTCGTGTACTCCTCTGTACGTTCTAGAGATATTTCCTGTACTCCTTTGTGCGCTGTAGAGATACCTTCTGTACTCCTTTGTGCGCTGTAGAGATACATTCTGTACTCCTTTGTGCGCTGTAGGGATACCTTCTGTACTCCTTTGTGCGCTGTAGAGATACCTTCTGTACTCCTTTGTGCGCTGAAGAGATACCTTCTGTACTCCTTTGTGAGCTGTAGAGATACCTTCTGTACTCCTTTGTGCACTGTAGAGATACCTTCTGTACTCCTTTGTGCGCTGTAGAGATACCTTCTGTACTCCTTTGTACGCTGTAGAGATACCTCGTGTACTCCTTTGTACGTTCTAGAGATATTTCCTGTACTCCTTTGTGCGCTGTAGAGATACCTCGTGTACTCCTTTGTACGTTCTAGAGATATTTCCTGTACTCCTTTGTGCGCTGTAGAGATACCTTCTGTACTCCTTTGTGCGCTGTAGAGATACCTTCTGTACTCCTTTGTGCGCTGTAGAGATACCTTCTGTACTCCTTTGTACGCTGTAGAGATACCTCGTGTACTCCTTTGTACGTTCTAGAGATATTTCCTGTACTCCTTTGTGCGCTGTAGAGATACCTTCTGTACTCCTTTGTGCGCTGTAGAGATACCTTCTGTACTCCTTTGTGCGCTGTAGAGATACCTTCTGTACTCCTTTGTGCGCTGTAGAGATACCTTCTGTACTCCTTTGTGCGCTGTAGAGATACCTTCTGTACTCCTTTGTGCGCTGTAGAGATACCTTCTGTACTCCTTTGTGCGCTGTAGAGATACCTTCTGTACTCCTTTGTACGCTGTAGAGATACCTCGTGTACTCCTTTGTACGTTCTAGAGATATTTCCTGTACTCCTTTGTGCGCTGTAGAGATACCTTCTGTACTCCTTTGTGCGCTGTAGAGATACCTTCTGTACTCCTTTGTGCGCTGTAGAAATACCTTCTGTACTCCTTTGTGCGCTGTAGAGATACCTTCTGTACTCCTTTGTGCGCTGTAGAGATACCTTCTGTACTCCTTTGTACGCTGTAGAGATACCTCGTGTACTCCTTTGTACGTTCTAGAGATATTTCCTGTACTCCTTTGTGCGCTGTAGAGATACCTTCTGTACTCCTTTGTGCGCTGTAGAGATACCTTTTGTACTCCTTTGTGCGCTGTAGAGATACCTTCTGTACTCCTTTGTGCGCTGTAGAGATACCTTCTGTACTCCTTTGTACGCTGTAGAGATACCTCGTGTACTTCTTTGTACGTTCTAGAGATATTTCCTGTACTCCTTTGTGCGCTGTAGAGATACCTTCTGTACTCCTTTGTGCGCTGTAGAGATACCTTCTGTACTCCTTTGTGCGCTGTAGAGATACCTTCTGTACTCCTTTGTGCGCTGTAGAGATACCTTCTGTACTCCTTTGTGCGCTGTAGAGATACCTTCTGTACTCCTTTGTGCGCTGTAGAGATACCTTCTGTACTCCTTTGTACGCTGTAGAGATACCTCGTGTACTCCTTTGTACGTTCTAGAGATATTTCCTGTACTCCTTTGTGCGCTGTAGAGATACCTTCTGTACTCCTTTGTGCGCTGTAGAGATACCTTCTGTACTCCTTTGTGCGCTGTAGAGATACCTTCTGTACTCCTTTGTACGCTGTAGAGATACCTCGTGTACTCCTTTGTACGTTCTAGAGATATTTCCTGTACTCGTTTGTGCGCTGTAGGGATACCTTCTGTACTCCTTTGTGCGCTGTAGAGATACCTTCTGTACTCCTTTGTGCGCTGTAGAGATACCTTCTGTACTCCTTTGTGCGCTGTAGAGATACCTTCTGTACTCCTTTGTGCGCTGTAGAGATACCTTCTGTACTCCTTTGTACGCTGTAGAGATACCTCGTGTACTCCTTTGTACGTTCTAGAGATATTTCCTGTACTCCTTTGTGCGCTGTAGAGATACCTTCTGTACTCCTTTGTGCGCTGTAGAGATACCTTCTGTACTCCTTTGTGCGCTGTAGAGATACCTTCTGTACTCCTTTGTGCGCTGTAGAGATACCTTCTGTACTCCTTTGTGCGCTGTAGAGATACCTTCTGTACTCCTTTGTGCGCTGTAGAGATACCTTCTGTACTCCTTTGTGCGCTGTAGAGATACCTTCTGTACTCCTTTGTACGCTGTAGAGATACCTCGTGTACTCCTTTGTACGTTCAAGAGATATTTCCTGTACTCCTTTGTGCGCTGTAGAGATACCTTCTGTACTCCTTTGTGCGCTGTAGAGATACCTTCTGTACTCCTTTGTGCGCTGTAGAAATACCTTCTGTACTCCTTTGTGCGCTGTAGAGATACCTTCTGTACTCCTTTGTGCGCTGTAGAGATACCTTCTGTACTCCTTTGTACGCTGTAGAGATACCTCGTGTACTCCATTGTACGTTCTAGAGATATTTCCTGTACTCCTTTGTGCGCTGTAGAGATACCTTCTGTACTCCTTTGTGCGCTGTAGAGATACCTTTTGTACTCCTTTGTGCGCTGTAGAGATACCTTCTGTACTCCTTTGTGCGCTGTAGAGATACCTTCTGTACTCCTTTGTACGCTGTAGAGATACCTCGTGTACTTCTTTGTACGTTCTAGAGATATTTCCTGTACTCCTTTGTGCGCTGTAGAGATACCTTCTGTACTCCTTTGTGCGCTGTAGAGATACCTTCTGTACTCCTTTGTGCGCTGTAGAGATACCTTCTGTACTCCTTTGTGCGCTGTAGAGATACCTTCTGTACTCCTTTGTGCGCTGTAGAGATACCTTCTGTACTCCTTTGTGCGCTGTAGAGATACCTTCTGTACTCCTTTGTACGCTGTAGAGATACCTCGTGTACTCCTTTGTACGTTCTAGAGATATTTCCTGTACTCCTTTGTGCGCTGTAGAGATACCTTCTGTACTCCTTTGTGCGCTGTAGAGATACCTTCTGTACTCCTTTGTGCGCTGTAGAGATACCTTCTGTACTCCTTTGTACGCTGTAGAGATACCTCGTGTACTCCTTTGTACGTTCTAGAGATATTTCCTGTACTCGTTTGTGCGCTGTAGGGATACCTTCTGTACTCCTTTGTGCGCTGTAGAGATACCTTCTGTACTCCTTTGTGCGCTGTAGAGATACCTTCTGTACTCCTTTGTGCGCTGTAGAGATACCTTCTGTACTCCTTTGTGCGCTGTAGAGATACCTTCTGTACTCCTTTTGGCGCTGTAGAGATACCTTCTGTACTCCTTTGTGCGCTGTAGAGATACCTTCTGTACTCTTTTGTGCGCTGTAGAGATACCTCGTGTACTCCTTCGTACGTTCTAGAGATATTTCCTGTACTCCTTTGTGCGCTGTAGAGATACCTTCTGTACTCCTTTGTGCGCTGTAGAGATACCTTCTGTACTCCTTTGTGCGCTGTAGAGATACCTTCTGTACTCCTTCGTGCGCTGTAGAGATACCTTCTGTACTCCTTTGTGCGCTGTAGAGATACCTTCTGTACTCCTTTGTGCGCTGTAGAGATACCTTCTGTACTCCTTTGTGCGCTGTAGAGATATTTCCTGTACTCCTTTGTGCGCTGTAGAGATACCTCGTGTACTCCTTTGTACGTTCTAGAGATATTTCCTGTACTCTTTTGTGCGCTGTAGAGATACCTTCTGTACTCCTTTGTGTGCTGTTGAGATACCTTCTGTACTCCTTTGTGCGCTGTAGAGATACCTCGTGTACTCCTTTGTACGTTCTAGAGATATTTCCTGTACTTCTTTGTGCGCTGTAGAGATACCTTCTGTACGCCTTTGTGTGCTGTAGAGATACCTTCTGTACTCCTTTGTGCGCTGTAGAGATTCCTTTTGTACTCCTTTGTACGCTGTAGAGATACCTCGTGTACTCCTTTGTACGTTCTAGAGATATTTCCTGTACTCCTTTGTGCGCTGTAGAGATACCTTCTGTACTCCTTTGTGTGCTGTAGAGATACCTTCTGTACTCCTTTGTGCGCTGTAGAGATACCTTCTGTACTCCTTTTTGCGCTGTAGAGATACCTTTTGTACTCCTTTGTGCGCTGTAGAGATACCTTCTGTACTCCTTTGTGCGCTGTAGAGATACCTTCTGTACTCCTTTGTGCGCTGTAGAGATACCTTCTGTATTCCTTTGTACGCTGTAGAGATACCTCGTGTACTCCTTTGTACGTTCTAGAGATATTTCCTGTACTCCTTTGTGCGCTGTAGAGATACCTTCTGTACTCATTTGTGCGCTGTAGAGATACCTTCTGTACTCCTTTGTGCGCTGTAGAGATACCTTCTGTACTCCTTTGTGCGCGGTAGAGATACCTTCTGTACTCCTTTGTGCGCTGTAGAGATACCTTCTGTACTCCTTTGTACGCTGTAGAGATACCTCGTGTACTCCTTTGTACGTGCTAGAGATATTTCCTGTACTCCTTTGTGCGCTGTAAAGATACCTTCTCTACTCCTTTGTGCGCTGTAGAGATACCTTTTGTACTCCTTTGTGCGCTGTAGAGATTCCTTCTGTACTCCTTTGTGCGCTGTTGAGATACCTTCTGTACTCCTTTGTACGCTGTAGAGATACCTCGTGTACTTCTTTGTACGTTCTAGAGATATTTCCTGTACTCCTTTGTGCGCTGTAGAGATACCTTCTGTACTCCTTTGTGCGCTGTAGAGATACCTTCTGTACTCCTTTGTGCGCTGTAGAGATACCTTCTGTACTCCTTTGTGCGCTGTAGAGATACCTTCTGTACTCCTTTGTGCGCTGTAGAGATACCTTCTGTACTCCTTTGTGCGCTGTAGAGATACCTTCTGTACTCCTTTGTACGCTGTAGAGATACCTCGTGTACTCCTTTGTACGTTCTAGAGATATTTCCTGTACTCCTTTGTGCGCTGTAGAGATACCTTCTGTACTCCTTTGTGCGCTGTAGAGATACCTTCTGTACTCCTTTGTGCGCTGTAGAGATACCTTTTGTACTCCTTTGTACGCTGTAGAGATACCTCGTGTACTCCTTTGTACGTTCTAGAGATATTTCCTGTACTCCTTTGTGCGCTGTAGAGATACCTTCTGTACTCCTTTGTGCGCTGTAGAGATACCTTCTGTACTCCTTTGTGCGCTGTAGAGATACCTTCTGTACACCTTTGTGCGCTGTAGAGATACCTTCTGTACTCCTTTTTGCGCTGTAGAGATACCTTCTGTACTCCTTTGTGCGCTGTAGAGATACCTTCTGTACTCCTTTGTGCGCTGTAGAGATACCTTCTGTACTCTTTTGTGCGCTGTAGAGATACCTCGTGTACTCCTTTGTACGTTCAAGAGATATTTCCTGTACTTCTTTGTGCGCTGTATAGATACCTTCTGTACTCCTTTGTGCGCTGTAGAGATACCTTCTGTACTCCTTTGTGCGCTGTAGAGATACCTTCTGTACTCCTTTGTGCGCTGTAGAGATACCTTCTGTACTCCTTTGTGCGCTGTAGAGATACCTTCTGTACTCCTTTGTGCGCTGTAGAGATACCTTCTGTACTCTTTTGTGCGCTGTAGGGATACCTTCTGTACTCCTTTGTACGCTGTAGAGATACCTTCTGTACTCCTTTGTGCGCTGTAGAGATACCTTCTGTACTCCTTTGTGCGCTGTAGAGATACCTTCTGTACTCCTTTGTGCGCTGTAGAGATACCTTCTGTACTCCTTTGTGCGCTGTAGAGATACCTTCTGAACTCCTTTGTGCGCTGTAGAGATACCTTCTGTACTCCTTTGTGCGCTGTAGAGATACCTTCTGTACTCCTTTGTACGCTGTAGAGATACCTCGTGTACTCCTTTGTACGTTCTAGAGATATTTCCTGTACTCCTTTGTGCGCTGTAGAGATACCTCCTGTACTCCTTTGTGCGCTGTAGAGATACCTTCTGTACTCCTTTGTGCGCTGTAGAGATACCTTCTGTACTCCTATGTGCGCTGTAGAGATACCTTCTGTACTCCTTTGTACGCTGTAGAGATACCTCGTGTACTCCTTTGTACGTTCTAGAGATATTTCCTGTACTCCTTTGTGCGCTGTAGAGATACCTTTTGTACTCCTTTGTGCGCTGTAGAAATACCTTCTGTACTCCTTTGTGCGCTGTAGAGATACCTTCTGTACTCCTTTGTGCGCTGTAGAGATACCTTCTGTACTCCTTTGTGCGCTGTAGAGATACCTTCTGCACTCCTTTGTGCGCTGTAGAGATACCTTCTGTACTCCTTTGTGCGCTGTAGAGATACCTTCTGTACTCCTTTGTGCGCTGTAGAGATACCTTCTGTACTCCTTTGTGCGCTGTAGAGAAACCTTCAGTACTCCTGTGTACGCTGTAGAGATACCTCGTGTACTTCTTTGTACGTTCTAAAGATATTTCCTGTACTCCTTTGTGCGCTGTAGAGATACCTTCTGTACTCCTTTGTGCGCTGTAGAGATACCTTCTGTACTCCTTTGTACGCTGTAGAGATACCTCGTGTACTCCTTTGTACGTTCTAGAGATATTTCCTGTACTCCTTTGTGCGCTGTAGAGATACCTTCTGTACTCCTTTGTGCGCTGTAGAGATACCTTCTGTACTCCTTTGTGCGCTGTAGAGATACCTTCTGTACTCCTTTGTGCGCTGTAGAGATACCTTCTGTACTCCTTTGTACGCTGTAGAGATACCTCGTGTACTCCTTTGTACGTTCTAGAGATATTTCCTGTACTCCTTTGTGCGCTGTAGAGATACCTTCTGTACTCCTTTGTGCGCTGTAGAGATACCTTCTGTACTCCTTTGTGCGCTGTAGAGATACCTTCTGTTCTCCTTTGTGCGCTGAAGGGATACCTTCTGTACTCCTTTGTGCGCTGTAGAGATACCTTCTGTACTCCTTTGTGCGCTGTAGAGATACCTTCTGTACTCCTTTGTGCGCTGTAGAGATACCTTCAGTACTCCTTTGTGCGCTTTAGAGATACCTTCTGTACTCCTTTGTACGCTGTAGAGATACCTCGTGTACTCCTTTGTACGTTCTAGAGATATTTCCTGTACTCCTTTGTGCGCTGTAGAGATACCTTCTGTACTCCTTTGTGCGCTGTAGAGATACCTTGTGTACTCCTTTGGGCGCTGTAGAGATACCTTCTGTACTCCTTTGTGCGCTGAAGGGATACCTTCTGTACTCCTTTGTGCGCTGTACAGATACCTTCTGTACTCCTTTGTGCGCTGTAGAGATACCTTCTGTACTCCTTTGTGCGCTGTAGAGATACCTTCTTTACTCCTTTGTACGCTGTAGAGATACCTCGTGTACTCCTTTGTACGTTCTAGAGATATTTCCTGTACTCCTTTGTGCGCTCTAGAGATACCTTCTGTACTCCTTTGTGCGCTGTAGAGATACCTTCTGTACTCCTTTGTGCGCTGTAGTGATACCTTCTGTACTCCTTTGTGCGCTGTAGAGATACCTTCTGTACTCCTTTGTGCGCTGTAGAGATACCTTCTGTACTCCTATGTGTGCTGTAGAGATACCTTCTGTACTCCTTTGTGCGCTGTAGAGATACCTTCTGTACTCCTTTGTGCGCTGTAGAGATACCTTCTGTACTCCTTTGTGCGCTGTAGAGATACCTTCTGTACTCCTTTGTACGCTGTAGAGATACCTCGTGTACTTCTTTGTACGTTCTTGAGATATTTCCGGTACTCCTTTGTGCGCTGTAGAGATACCTTCTGTACTCCTTTGTGCGCTGTAGAGATACCGTCTGTACTCCTTTGTGCGCTGTAGAGATACCTTCTGTACTCCTTTGTGCGCTGTAGAGATACCTTCTGTACTCCTTTGTACGCTGTAGAGATTCCTCGTGTACTCCTTTGTACGTTCTAGAGATATTTCCTGTACTCCTTTGTGCGCTGTAGAGATACCTTCTGTACTCCTTTGTGCGCTGTAGAGATACCTTCTGTACTCCTTTGTGCGCTGTAGAGATACCTTCTGTACTCCTTTGTGCGCTGTAGAGATACCTTCTGTCCCCCTTTGTGCGCTGTAGAGATACCTTCTGTACTCCTTTGTGCGCTGTTGAGATACCTTCTGTACTCCTTTGTGCGCTGTAGAGATACCTTCTGTACTCCTTTGTGCGCTGTAGAGATACCTTCTGTACTCCTTTGTGCGCTGTAGAGATACCTTCTGTACTCCTTTGTACGCTGTAGAGATACCTCGTGTACTTCTTTGTACGTTCTAGAGATATTTCCTGTACTCCTTTGTGCGCTGTAGAGATACCTTCTGTACTCCTTTGTGCGCTGTAGAGATATTTTCTGTACTCCTTTGTACGCTGTAGAGATACCTCGTGTACTCCTTTGTACGTTCAAGAGATATTTCCTGTACTCCTTTGTGCGCTGTAGAGATACCTTCTGTACTCCTTTGTGCGCTGTAGAGAAACCTTCTGTACTCCTTTGTGCGCTGTAGAGATACCTTCTGTACTCCTTTGTGCGCTGTAGAGATACCTTTTGTACTCCTTTGTACGCTGTAGAGATACCTCGTGTACTCCTATGTACGTTCTAGAGAAATTTCCTGTATTCCTTTGTGCGCTGTAGAGATACCTTCTGTACTCCTTTGTGCGCTGTAGAGATACCTTCTGTACTCCTTTGTACGCTGTAGAGATACCTCGTGTACTCCTATGTACGTTCTAGAGAAATTTCCTGTATTCCTTTGTGCGCTGTAGAGATACCTTCTGTACTCCTTTGTGCGCTGTAGAGATACCTTCTGTACTCCTTTGTGCGCTGTAGAGATACCTTCTGTACTCCTTTGTACGCTGTAGAGATACCTCGTGTACTCCTTTGTACGTTCTAGAGATATTTCCTGTACTCCTTTGTGCGCTGTAGAGATACCTTCTGTACTCCTTTTTGCGCTGTAGAGATACCTTCTGTACTCCTTTGTACGCTGTAGAGATACCTCGTGTACTCCTTTGTACGTTCTAGAGATATTTCCTGTACTCGTTTGTGCGCAGTAGAGATACCTTCTGTACTCCTTTGTGCGCTGTAGAGATACCTTCTGTACTCCTTTGTGCGCTGTAGAGATACCTTCTGTACTCCTTTGTGCGCTGAAGAGATACCTTCTGTACTCCTTTGTACGCTGTAGAGATACCTCGTGTACTCCTTTGTACGTTCTAGAGATATTTCCTGTACTCCTTTGTGCGCTGTAGAGATACCTTCTGTACTCCTTTGTGCGCTGTAGAGATACCTTCTGTACTTCTTTGTGCGCTGTAGAGATACCTTCTGTACTCCTTTGTGCGCTGTAGAGATACCTTCTGCACTCCTTTATGCGCTGTAGAGATACCTTCTGTACTCCTTTGTGCGCTGTAGAGATACCTTCTGTACTCCTTTGTACGCTGTAGAGATACCTCGTGTACTTCTTTGTACGTTATAGAGATATTTCCTGTACTCCTTTGTGCGCTATAGAGATACCTTCTGTACTCCTTTGTGCGCTGTAAAGATACCTTCTGTACTCCATTGTGCGCTGTAGAGATACCCTCTGTACTCCTTTGTGCGCTGTAGAGATACCTTCTGTACTCCTTTGTGCGCTGTAGAGATACCTTCTGTACTCCTTTGTACGCTGTAGAGATACCACGTGTACTCCTTTGTACGTTCTAGAGATATTTCCTGTACTCCTTTGTGCGCTGTAGAGATACCTTCTGTACTCCTTTGTGCGCTGTAGAGATACATTCTGTACTCCTTTGTACGCTGTAGAGATACCTCGTGTACTCCTTTGTACGTTCTAGAGATATTTCCTGTACTCCTTTGTGCGCTGTAGAGATACCTTCTGTACTCCTTTGTGCGCTGTAGAGATACCTTCTGTACTCCTTTGTGCGCTGTAGAGATACCTTCTGTACTCCTTTGTGCGCTGTAGAGATACCTTCTGTACTCCTTTGTGCGCTGTAGAGATACCTTCTGTACTCCTTCGTACGCTGTAGAGATACCTCGTGTACTCCTTTGTACGTTCTAGAGATATTTCCTGTACTCCTTTGTGCGCTGTAGAGATACCTTCTGTACTCCTTTGTGCGCTGTAGAGATACCTTCTGTACTCCTTTGTGCGCTGTAGAGATACCTTCTGTACTCGTTTGTGCGCTGTAGAGACCCCTTCTGTACTCCTTTGTGCGCTGTAGAGATACCTTCTGTACTCCTTTGTGCGCTGTAGAGATACCTCGTGTACTCCTTTGTACGTTCTAGAGATATTTCCTGTACTCCTTTGTGCGCTGTAGAGATACCTTCTGTACTCCTTTGTGCGCTGTAGAGATACCTTCTGTACTCCTTTGTGCGCTGTAGAGATACCTTCTGTACTCCTTTGTGCGCTGTAGAGATACCTTCTGTACTCCTTTGTGCGCTGTAGAGATGCCTTCTGTACTCCTTTGTGCGCTGTAGAGATACCTTCTGTACTCCTTTGTGCGCTGTAGAGATACCTTCTGTACTCCTTTGTACGCTGTAGAGATACCTCGTGTACTCCTTTGTACGTTCTAGAGATATTTCCTGTACTCCTTTGTGCGCTTAAGAGATACCTTCTGTACTCCTTTGTGCGCTGTAGAGATACCTTCTGTACTCCTTTGTGCGCTGTAGAGAAACCTTCTGTACTCCTTTGTGCGCTGTAGAGATACCTTCTGTACTCCTTTGTACGCTGTAGAGATACCTCGTGTACTCCTTTGTACGTCCTAGAGATATTTCCTGTACTCCTTTGTGCGCTGTAGAGCTACCTTCTGTACTCCTTTGTGCGCTGTAGAGATACCTTCTGTACTCCTTTGTGCGCTGTAGAGATACCTTCTGTACTCCTTTGTGCGCTGTAGAGATACCTTCTGTACTCCTTTGTGCGCTGTAGAGATACCTTCTGTACTCCTTTGTGCGCTGTAGAGATACCTTCTGTACTCCTTTGTACGCTGTAGAGATACCTCGTGTACTCCTTTGTACGTTCTAGAGATATTTCCTGTACTCCTTTGTGCGCTGTAGAGATACCTTCTGTACTCCTTTGAGCGCTGTAGAGATACCTTCTGTACTCCTTTGTGCGCTGTAGAGATACCTTCTGTACTCCTTTGTGCGCTGTAGAGATACCTTCTGTACTCCTTTGTACGCTGTAGAGATACCTCGTGTACTCCTTTGTACGTTCTAGAGATATTTCCTGTACTCCTTTGTGCGCTGTAGAGATACCTTGTGTACTCCTTTGTGCGCTGTAGAGATACCTTCTGTACTCCTTTGTGCGCTGTAGAGATACTTTCTGTACTCCTTTGTGCGCTGTAGAGATACCTTCTGTAATCCTTTGTGCGCTGTAGAGATACCTTCTGTACTCCTTTGTGCGCTGTAGAGATACCTTCTGTACTCCTTTGTACGCTGTAGAGATACCTCGTGTACTCCTTTGTACGTTCTAGAGATATTTCCTGTACTCCTTTGTGCGCTGTAGAGATACCTTCTGTACTCCTTTGTGCGCTGTAGAGATACCTTCTGTACTCCTTTGTGCGCTGTAGAGATACCTTCTGTACTCCTTTGTGCGCTGTAGAGATACCTTCTGTACTCCTTCGTGCGCTGTAGAGATACCTTCTGTACTCCTTTGTACGCTGTAGAGATACCTCGTGTACTCCTTTGTACGTTTTAGAGATATTTCCTGTACTCCTTTGTGCGCTGTAGAGATACCTTCTGTACTCCTTTGTGCGCTGTAGAGATACCTTCTGTACTCCTTTGTGCGCTGTAGAGATACCTTCTGTACTCCTTTGTGCGCTGTAAAGATACCTTCTGTACTCCTTTGTGCGCTGTAGAGATACCTTCTGTACTCCTTTGTGCGCTGTAGAGATACCTTCTGTACTCCTTTGTGCGCTGTAGAGATACCTTCTGTACTCCTTCATACGCTGTAGAGATACCTCGTGTACTCCTTTGTACGTTCTAGAGATATTTCCTGTACTCATTTGTGCGCTGTAGACATACCTTCTGTACTCCTTTGTGCGCTGTAGAGATGCCTTCTGTACTCCTTTGTGCGCTGTAGAGATACCTTCTGTACTCCTTTGTGCGCTGTAGAGATACCTTCTGTACTCCTTTGTACGCTGTAGAGATACCTCGTGTACTCCTTTGTACGTTCTAGAGATATTTCCTGTACTCCTTTGTGCGCTGTAGAGATACCTTCTGTACTCCTTTGTGCGCTGTAGAGATACCTTCTGTACTCCTTTGTGCGCTGTAGAGATACCTTCTGTACTCTTTTGTGCGCTGTAGAGATACCTTCTGTACTCCTTTGTGCGCTGTAGAGATACCTTCTGTACTCCTTTGTGCGCTGTAGAGATACCTTCTGTAGTCCTTTGTACGCTGTAGAGATACCTCGTGTACTCCTTTGTACGTTCTAGAGATATTTCCTGTACTCCTTTGTGCGCTGTAGAGATACCTTCTGTACTCCTTTGTGCGCTGTAGAGATACCTTCTGTACTCCTTTGTGCGCTGTAGAGATACCTTCTGTACTCCTTTGTGCGCTGTAGAGATACCTTCTGTGTTCCTTTGTACGCTGTAGAGATACCTCGTGTACTCCTTTGTACGTTCTAGAGATGTTTCCTGTACTCCTTTGTGCGCTGTAGAGATACCTTCTGTACTCCTTTGTGCGCTGTAGAGATACCTTCTGTACTCCTTTGTGCGCTGTAGAGATACCTTCTGTACTCCTTTGTGCGCTGTAGAGATACCTTCTGTACTGCATTGTACGTTCTAGAGATATTTCCTGTACTCCTTTGTGCGCTGTAGAGATACCTTCTGTACTCCTTTGTGCGCTGTAGAGATACCTTCTGTACTCCTTTGTACGCTGTAGAGATACCTCGTGTACTCCTTTGTACGTTCTAGAGATATTTCCTGTACTCCTTTGTGCGCTGTAGAGATACCTTCTGTACTCCTTTGTGCACTGTAGAGATACCTTCTGTACTCCTTTGTGCGCTGTAGAGATACCTTCTGTACTCCTTTGTGCGCTGTAGAGATACCTTCTGTACTCCTTTGTGCGCTGTAGAGATACCTTCAGTACTCCTTTGTGCGCTGTAGAGATACCTTCTGTACTCCTTTGTGCGCTGTAGAGATACTCTCTGTACTCCTTTGTGCGCTGTAGAGATACCTTCTGTACTCCTTTGTGCGCTGTAGAGATACCTTCTGTACTCCTTTGTGCGCTGTAGAGATACCTTCTGTACTCCTTTGTACGCTGTAGAGATACCTCGTGTACTCCTTTGTACGTTCTAGAGATATTTTCTGTACTCCTTTGTGCGCTGTAGAGATACCTTCTGTACTCCTTTGTGCGCTGTAGAGATACCTTCTGTACTCCTTTGTGCGCTGTAGAGATACCTTCTGTACTCCTTTGTGCGCTGTAGAGATACCTTCTGTACTCCTTTGTGCGCTGTAGAGATACCTTCTGTACTCCTTTGTACGCTGTAGAGATACCTCGTGTACTCCTTTGTACGTTCTAGAGATATTTCCTGTACTCCTTTGTGCGCTGTAGAGATACCTTCTGTACTCCTTTGTGCGCTGTAGAGATACCTTCTGTACTCCTTTGTGCGCTGTAGAGATACCTTCTGTGCTCCTTTGTGCGCTGTAGAGATACCTTCTGTACGCCTTTGTGCGCTGTAGAGATACCTTTTGTACTCCTTTGTACGCTGTAGAGATACCTCGTGTACTCCTTTGTACGTTCTAGAGATATTTCCTGTACTCCATTGTGCGCTGTAGAGATACCTTTTGTACTTCTTTGTGCGCTGTAGAGATACCTTCTGTTTTCCTTTGTACGCTGTAGAGATACCTCGTGTACTCCTTTGTACGTTCTAGAGATATTTCCTGTACTCCTTTGTGCGCTGTAGAGATACCTTCCGTACTCCTTTGTGCGCTGTAGAGATACCTTCTGTACTCCTTTGTGCGCTGTAGAGATACCTTCTGTACTCCTTTGTGCGCTGTAGAGATACCTTCTGTACTCCTTTGTACGCTGTAGAGATACCTCGTGTACTCCTTTGTACGTTCTAGAGATATTTCCTGTACTCCTTTGTGCGCTGTAGAGATACCTTCTGTACTCCTATGTGCGCTGTAGAGATACCTTCTGTACTCCTTTGTGCGCTGTAGAGATACCTTCTGTACTCCTTTGTGCGCTGTAGAGATACCTTCTGTACTCCTTTGTGCGCTGTAGAGATACCTTCTGTACTCCTTTTTACGCTGTAGAGATACCTCGTGTACTCCTTTGTACGTTCTAGAGATATTTCCTGTACTCCTTTGTGCGCTGTAGAGATACCTTCTGTACTCCTTTGTGCGCTGTAGAGATACCTTCTGTACTCCTTTGTGCGCTGTAGAGATACCTTCTGTACTCCTTTGTGCGCTGTAGAGATACCTTCTGTACTCCTTTGTGCGCTGTAGAGATACCTTCTGTACTCCTTTTTACGCTGTAGAGATACCTCGTGTACTCCTTTGTACGTTCTAGAGATATTTCCTGTACTCCTTTGTGCGCTGTAGAGATACCTTCTGTACTCCTTTGTGCGATGTAGAGATACCTTCTGTACTCCTTTGTGCGCTGTAGAGATACCTTCTGTACTCCTTTGTGCGCTGTAGAGATACCTTCTGTACTCCTTTGTGCGCTGTAGAGATACCTTCTGTACTCCTTTGTACGCTGTGGAGATACCTCGTGTACTCCTTTGTACGTTCTAAAGATATTTCCTGTACTCCTTTGTGCGCTGTAGAGATACCTTCTGTACTCCTTTGTGCGCTGTAGAGATACCTCGTGTACTCCTTTGTACGTTCTAGAGATATTTCCTGTACTCCTTTGTGCGCTGTAGAGATACCTTCTGTACTCCTTTGTGCGATGTAGAGATACCTTCTGTACTCCTTTGTGCGCTGTAGAGATACCTTCTGTACTCCTTTGTGCGCTGTAGAGATACCTTCTGTACTCCTTTGTGCGCTGTAGAGATACCTTCTGTACTCCTTTGTACGCTGTGGAGATACCTCGTGTACTCCTTTGTACGTTCTAAAGATATTTCCTGTACTCCTTTGTGCGCTGTAGAGATACCTTCTGTACTCCTTTGTGCGCTGAAGAGATACCTTCTGTACTCCTTTGTGCGCTGCAGAGATACCTTCTGTACTCCTTTGTGCGCTGTAGAGATACCTTCTGTACTCCTTTGTGCGCTGTAGAGATACCTTCTGTACTCCTTTGTGCGCTGTAGAGATACCTTCTGTACTTCTTTGTGCGCTGTAGAGATACCTTCTGTACTCCTTTGTGCGCTGTAGAGATACCTTCTGTACTCCTTTGTACGCTGTAGGGATACCTCGTGTACTCCTTTGTACGTTCTAGAGATATTTCCTGTACTCCTTTCTGCGCTGTAGAGATATCTTCTGTACTCCTTTGTGCGCTGTAGAGATACCTTCTGTACTCCTTTGTGCGCTGTAGAGATACCTTCTGTACTTCTTTGTGCGCTGTAGAGATACCTTCTGTACTCCTTTGTGCGCTGTAGAGATACCTTCTGTACTCCTTTGTACGCTGTAGAGATACCTCGTGTACTCCTTTGTACGTTCTCGAGATATTTCCTGTACTTCTTTGTGCGCTGAAGAGATACCTTCTGTACTCCTTTGTGCGCTGTAGAGATACCTTTTGTACTCCTTTGTGCGCTGTAGAGATACCTTCTGTACTCCTTTGTGCGCTGTAGAGATACCTTCTTTACTCCTTTGTGCGCTGTAGAGATACCTTCTGTACTCCTTTGTACGCTGTAGAGATACCTCGTGTACTCCTTTGTACGTTCTAGAGATATTTCCTGTACTCCTTTGTGCGCTGTAGAGATACCTTCTGTACTCCTTTGTGCGCTGTAGAGATACCTTCTGTACTCCTTTGTACGCTGTAGAGATACCTCGTGTACTCCTTTGTACGTTCTAGAGATATTTCCTGTACTCCTTTGTGCGCTGTAGAGATACCTTCTGTACTCCTTTGTGCGCTGTAGAGATACTTTCTGTACTCCTTTGTGCGCTGTAGAGATACCTTCTGTACTCCTTTGTACGCTGTAGAGATACCTCGTGTACTCCTTTGTACGTTCTAGAGATATTTCCTGTACTCCTTTATGCGCTGTAGAGATACCTTCTGTACTCCTTTGTGCGCTGTAGAGATACCTTCTGTACTTTTTGTGCGCTGTAGAGATGCCTTCTGTACTCCTTTGTGCGCTGTAGAGGTACCTTCTGTACTCCTTTGTACGCTGTAGAGATACCTCTTGTACTCCTTTGTACGTTCTAGAGATATTTCCTGTACTCCTTTGTGCGCTGTAGAGATACCTTCTGTACTCCTTTGTGCGCTGTCGAGATACCTTCTGTACTCCTTTGTGCGCTGTAGAGATACCTTATGTACTCCTTTGTGCGCTGTAGAGATACCTCGTGTACTCCTTTGTACGTTCTAGAGATATTTCCTGTACTCCTTTGTGCGCTGTAGAGATACCTTCTGTACTCCTTTGTGCGCTGTAGAGATACCTTCTGTACTCCTTTGTGCGCTGTAGAGAAACCTTCTGTACTCCTTTGTGCGCTGTAGAGATACCTTCTGTACTCCTTTGTGCGCTGTAGAGATACCTTCTGTACTCCTTTGTACGCTGTAGAGATACCTCGTGTACTCCTTTGTACGTTCTAGAGATATTTCCTGTACTCCTTTGTGCGCTGTAGAGATACCTTCTGTACTCCTTTGTACGCTGTAGAGATACCTCGTGTACTCCTGTGTACGTTCTAGAGATATTTCCTGTACTCCTTTGTGCGCTGTAGAGATACCTTCTGTACTCCTTTGTGCGCTGTAGAGATACCTTCTGTACTCCTTTGTGCGCTGTAGAGATACCTTCTGTACTTCTTTGTGCGCTGTAGAGATACCTTCTGTACTCCTTTGTGCGCTGTAGAGATACCTTCTGTACTCCTTTGTACGCTGTAGAGATACCTCGTGTACTCCTTTGTACGTTCTCGAGATATTTCCTGTACTTCTTTGTGCGCTGAAGAGATACCTTCTGTACTCCTTTGTGCGCTGTAGAGATACCTTCTGTACTCCTTTGTGCGCTGTAGAGATACCTTCTGTACTCCTTCGTGCGCTGTAGAGATACCTTCTGTACTCCTTTGTGCGCTGTAGAGATACCTTCTGTACTCCTTTGTAAGCTGTAGAGATACCTCGTGTACTCCTTTGTACGTTCTAGAGATATTTCCTGTACTCCTTTGTGCGCTGTAGAGATACCTTCTGTACTCCTTTGTGCGCTGTAGAGATACCTTCTGTACTCCTTTGTACGCTGTAGAGATACCTCGTGTACTCCTTTGTACGTTCTAGAGATATTTCCTGTACTCCTTTGTGCGCTGTAGAGATACCTTCTGTACTCCTTTGTGCGCTGTAGAGATACCTTCTGTACTCCTTTGTTCGCTGTAGAGATACCTTCTGTACTCCTTTGTACGCTGTAGAGATACCTCGTGTACTCCTTTGTACGTTCTAGAGATATTTCCTGTACTCCTTTGTGCGCTGTAGAGATACCTTCTGTACTCCTTTGTGCGCTGTAGAGATACCTTCTGTACTCCTTTGTGCGCTGTAGAGATGCCTTCTGTACTCCTTTGTGCGCTGTAGAGATACCTTCTGTACTCCTTTGTACGCTGTAGAGATACCTCGTGTACTCCTTTGTACGTTCTAGAGATATTTCCTGTACTCCTTTGTGCGCTGTAGAGATACCTTCTGTACTCCTTTGTGCGCTGTAGAGATACCTTCTGTACTCCTTTGTGCGCTGTAGAGATACCTTATGTACTCCTTTGTGCGCTGTAGAGATACCTTCTGTACTCCTTTGTGCGCTGTAGAGATACCTTCTGTACTCCTTTGTGCGCTGTAGAGATACCTTCTGTACTCCTTTGTGCGCTGTAGAGATACCTTCTGTACTCCTTTGTACGCTGTAGAGATACCTCGTGTACTCCTTTGTACGTTCTAGAGATATTTCCTGTACTCCTTTGTGCGCTGTAGAGATACCTTCTGTAATCCTTTGTGCGCTGTAGAGATACCTTCTGTACTCCTTTGTGCGCTGTAGAGATACCTTCTGTACTCCTTTGTGCGCTGTAGAGAAACCTTCTGTACTCCTTTGTGCGCTGTAGAGATACCTTCTGTACTCCTTTGTGCGCTGTAGAGATACCTTCTGTACTCCTTTGTACGCTGTAGAGATACCTCGTGTACTCCTTTGTACGTTCTAGAGATATTTCCTGTACTCCTTTGTGCGCTGTAGAGATACCTTCTGTACTCCTTTGTGCGCTGTAGAGATACCTTCTGTACTCCTTTGTGCGCTGTAGAGATACCTTCTGTACTCCTTTGTGCGCTGTAGAGATACCTTCTGTACTCCTTTGTGCGCTGTAGAGATACCTTCTGTACTCCTTTGTGCGCTGTAGAGATACCTTCTGTACTCCTTTGTACGCTGTAGAGATACCTCGTGTACTCCTTTGTACGTTCTAGAGATTTTTCCTGTACTCCTTTGTGCGCTGTAGAGATACCTTCTGTACTCCTTTGTGCGCTGTAGAGATACCTCCTGTACTCCTTTGTGCGCTGTAGAGATACCTTCTGTACTCCTTTGTGCGCTGTAGAGATACCTTCTGTACTCCTTTGTGCGCTGTATAGATACCTTCTGTACTCCTTTGTGCGCTGTAGAGATACCTTCTGTACTCCTTTGTGCGCTGTAGAGATACCTTCTGTACTCCTTTGAGCGCTGTAGAGATACCTTCTGTACTCCTTTGTACGCTGTAGAGATACCTCGTGTACTCCTTTGTACGTTCTGGAGATATTTCCTGTACTCCTTTGTGCGCTGTAGAGATACCTTCTGTACTCCTTTGTGTGCTGTAGAGATACCTTCTGTACTCCTTTGTGCGCTGTAGAGATTCCTTCTGTACTCCTTTGTACGCTGTAGAGATACCTCGTGTACTCCTTTGTACGTTCTAGAGATATTTCCTGTACTCCTTTGTGCGCTGTAGAGATACCTTCTGTACTCCTTTGTGTGCTGTAGAGATACCTTCTGTACTCCTTTGTGCGCTGTAGAGATACCTTCTGTACTCCATTTTGCGCTGTAGAGATACCTTCTGTACTCCTTTGTGCGCTGTAGAGATACCTTCTGTACTCCTTTGTGCGCTGTAGAGATACCTTCTGTACTCCTTTGTGCGCTGTAGAGATACCTTCTGTATTTCTTTGTACGCTGTAGAGATACCTCGTGTACTCCTTTGTACGTTCTAGAGATATTTCCTGTACTCCTTTGTGCGCTGTAGAGATACCTTCTGTACTCCTTTGTGCGCTGTAGAGATACCTTCTGTACTCCTTTGTGCGCTGTAGAGATACCTTCTGTACTCCTTTGTGCGCTGTAGAGATACCTTCTGTACTCCTTTATGCGCTGTAGAGATACCTTCTGTACTCCTTTGTACGCTGTAGAGATTCCTCGTGTACTCCTTTGTACGTGCTAGAGATATTTCCTGTACTCCTTTGTGCGCTGTAAAGATACCTTCTGTACTCCTTTTTGCGCTGTAGAGATACCTTTTGTACTCCTTTGTGCGCTGTAGAGTTACCTTCTGTACTCCTTTGTGCGTTGTTGAGATACCTTCTGTACTCCTTTGTACGCTGTAGAGATATCTCGTGTACTTCTTTGTACGTTTTAGAGATATTTCCTGTACTCCTTTGTGCGCTGTAGAGATACCTTCTGTACTCCTTTGTGCGCTGTAGAGATACCTTCTGTACTCCTTTGTGCGCTGTAGAGATACCTTCTGTACTCCTTTGTGCGCTGTAGAGATACCTTCTGTACTCCTTTGTGCGCTGTAGAGATACCTTTTGTACTCCTTTGTGCGCTGTAGAGATACCGTCTGTACTCCTTTGTACGCTGTAGAGATACCTCGTGTACTCCTTTGTACGTTCTAGAGATATTTCCTGTACTCCTTTGTGCGCTGTAGAGATACCTTCTGTACTCCTTTGTGCGCTGTAGAGATACCTTCTGTACTCCTTTGTGCGCTGTAGAGATACCTTTTGTACTCCTTTGTACGCTGTAGAGATACCTCGTGTACTCCTTTGTACGTTCTAGAGATATTTCCTGTACTCCTTTGTGCGCTGTAGAGATACCTTCTGTACTCCTTTGTGCGCTGTAGAGATACCTTCTGTACTCCTTTGTGCGCTGTAGAGATACCTTCTGTACTCCTTTGTGCGCTGTAGAGATACCTTCTGTACTCCTTTGTGCGCTGTAGAGATACCTTCTGTACTCCTTTGTGCGCTGTAGAGATACCTTCTGTACTCCTTTGTGCGCTGTAGAGATACCTTCTGTACTCTTTTGTGCGCTGTAGAGATACCTCGTGTACTCCTTTGTACGTTCAAGAGATATTTCCTGTACTCCTTTGTGCGCTGTAGAGATACCTTCTGTACACCTTTGTGCGCTGTAGAGATACCTTCTGTACTCCTTTGTGCGCTGTAGAGATACCTTCTGTACTCCTTTGTGCGCTGTAGAGATACCTTCTGTACTCCTTTGTGCGCTGTAGAGATACCTTCTGTACTCCTTTGTGCGCTGAAGAGATACCTTCTGAACTCCTTTGTGCGCTGTAGAGATACCTTCTGTACTCCTTTGTGCGCTGTAGAGATACCTTCTGTACTCCTTTGTGCGCTGTAGAGATACCTTCTGTACTCCTTTGTGCGCTGTAGAGATACCTTCTGTACTCCTTTGTGCGCTGTAGAGATACCTTCTGTACTCCTTTGTGCGCTGTAGAGATACCTTCTGTACTCCTTTGTGCGCTGTAGAGATACCTTCTGGACTCCTTTGTGCGCTGTAGGGATACCTTCTGTACTCCTTTGTACGCTGTAGAGATACCTCGTGTACTCCTTTGTACGTTCTAGAGATATTTCCTGTACTCCTTTGTGCGCTGTAGAGATACCTCCTGTACTCCTTTGTGCGCTGTAGAGATACCTTCTGTACTCCTTTGTGCGCTGTAGAGATACCTTCTGTACTCCTTTGTGCGCTGTAGAGATACCTTCTGTACTCCTTTGTACGCTGTAGAGATACCTCGTGTACTCCTTTGTACGTTCTAGAGATATTTCCTGTACTCCTTTGTGCGCTGTAGAGATACCTTCTGTACTCCTTTGTGCGCTGTAGAAATACCTTCTGTACTCCTTTGTGCGCTGTAGAGATACCTTCTGTACTCCTTTGTGCGCTGTAGAGATACCTTCTGTACTCCTTTGTGCGCTGTAGAGATACATTCTGCACTCCTTTGTGCGCTGTAGAGATACCTTCTGTACTCCTTTGTGCGCTGTAGAGATACCTTCTGTACTCCTTTGTGCGCTGTAGAGATACCTTCTGTACTCCTTTGTGCGCTGTAGAGATACCTTCTGTACTCCTTTGTACGCTGTAGAGATACCTCGTGTACTTCTTTGTACGTTCTAGAGATATTTCCTGTACTCCTTTGTGCGCTGTAGAGATACCTTCTGTACTCCTTTGTGCGCTGTAGAGATACCTTCTGTACTCCTTTGTACGCTGTAGAGATACCTCGTGTACTCCTTTGTACGTTCTAGAGATATTCCCTGTACTCCTTTGTGCGCTGTAGAGATACCTTCTGTACTCCTTTGTGCGCTGTAGAGATACCTTCTGTACTCCTTTGTGCGCTGTAGAGATACCTTCTGTACTCCTTTGTGCGCTGTAGAGATACCTTCTGTACTCCTTTGTACGCTGTAGAGATACCTCGTGTACTCCTCTGTACGTTCTAGAGATATTTCCTGTACTCCTTTGTGCGCTGTAGAGATACCTTCTGTACTCCTTTGTGCGCTGTAGAGATACATTCTGTACTCCTTTGTGCGCTGTAGAGATACCTTCTGTACTCCTTTGTGCGCTGTAGAGATACCTTCTGTACTCCTTTGTGCGCTGAAGAGATACCTTCTGTACTCCTTTGTGAGCTGTAGAGATACCTTCTGTACTCCTTTGTGCACTGTAGAGATACCTTCTGTACTCCTTTGTGCGCTGTAGAGATACCTTCTGTACTCCTTTGTACGCTGTAGAGATACCTCGTGTACTCCTTTGTACGTTCTAGAGATATTTCCTGTACTCCTTTGTGCGCTGTAGAGATACCTCGTGTACTCCTTTGTACGTTCTAGAGATATTTCCTGTACTCCTTTGTGCGCTGTAGAGATACCTTCTGTACTCCTTTGTGCGCTGTAGAGATACCTTCTGTACTCCTTTGTGCGCTGTAGAGATACCTTCTGTACTCCTTTGTACGCTGTAGAGATACCTCGTGTACTCCTTTGTACGTTCTAGAGATCTTTCCTGTACTCCTTTGTGCGCTGTAGAGATACCTTCTGTACTCCTTTGTGCGCTGTAGAGATACCTTCTGTACTCCTTTGTGCGCTGTAGAGATACCTTCTGTACTCCTTTGTGCGCTGTAGAGATACCTTCTGTACTCCTTTGTACGCTGTAGAGATACCTCGTGTACTCCTCTGTACGTTCTAGAGATATTTCCTGTACTCCTTTGTGCGCTGTAGAGATACCTTCTGTACTCCTTTGTGCGCTGTAGAGATACATTCTGTACTCCTTTGTGCGCTGTAGAGATACCTTCTGTACTCCTTTGTGCGCTGTAGAGATACCTTCTGTACTCCTTTGTGCGCTGAAGAGATACCTTCTGTACTCCTTTGTGAGCTGTAGAGATACCTTCTGTACTCCTTTGTGCACTGTAGAGATACCTTCTGTACTCCTTTGTGCGCTGTAGAGATACCTTCTGTACTCCTTTGTACGCTGTAGAGATACCTCGTGTACTCCTTTGTACGTTCTAGAGATATTTCCTGTACTCCTTTGTGCGCTGTAGAGATACCTCGTGTACTCCTTTGTACGTTCTAGAGATATTTCCTGTACTCCTTTGTGCGCTGTAGAGATACCTTCTGTACTCCTTTGTGCGCTGTAGAGATACCTTCTGTACTCCTTTGTGCGCTGTAGAGATACCTTCTGTACTCCTTTGTACGCTGTAGAGATACCTCGTGTACTCCTTTGTACGTTCTAGAGATCTTTCCTGTACTCCTTTGTGCGCTGTAGAGATACCTTCTGTACTCCTTTGTGCGCTGTAGAGATACCTTCTGTACTCCTTTGTGCGCTGTAGAGATACCTTCTGTACTCCTTTGTGCGCTGTAGAGATACCTTCTGTACTCCTTTGTGCGCTGTAGAGATACCTTCTGTACTCCTTTGTGCGCTGTAGAGATACCTTCTGTACTCCTTTGTGCACTGTAGAGATACCTTCTGTACTCCTTTGTACGCTGTAGAGATACCTCGTGTACTCCTTTGTACGTTCTAGAGATATTTCCTGTACTCCTTTGTGCGCTGTAGAGATACCTTCTGTACTCCTTTGTGCGCTGTAGAGATACCTTCTGTACTGCTTTGTGCGCTGTAGAAATACCTTCTGTACTCCTTTGTGCGCTGTAGAGATACCTTCTGTACTCCTTTGTGCGCTGTAGAGATACCTTCTGTACTCCTTTGTACGCTGTAGAGATACCTCGTGTACTCCTTTGTACGTTCTAGAGATATTTCCTGTACTCCTTTGTGCGCTGTAGAGATACCTTCTGTACTCCTTTGTGCGCTGTAGAGATACCTTTTATACTCCTTTGTGCGCTGTAGAGATACCTTCTGTACTCCTTTGTGCACTGTAGAGATACCTTCTGTACTCCTTTGTACGCTGTAGAGATACCTCGTGTACTTCTTTGTACGTTCTAGAGATATTTCCTGTACTCCTTTGTGCGCTGTAGAGATACCTTCTGTACTCCTTTGTGCGCTGTAGAGATACCTTCTGTACTCCTTTGTGCGCTGTAGAGATACCTTCTGTACTCCTTTGTGCGCTGTAGAGATACCTTCTGTACTCCTTTGTGCGCTGTAGAGATACCTTCTGTACTCCTTTGTGCGCTGTAGAGATACCTCGTGTACTCCTCTGTACGTTCTAGAGATATTTCCTGTACTCCTTTGTGCGCTGTAGAGATACCTTCTGTACTCCTTTGTGCGCTGTAGAGATACATTCTGTACTCCTTTGTGCGCTGTAGAGATACCTTCTGTACTCCTTTGTGCGCTGTAGAGATACCTTCTGTACTCCTTTGTGCGCTGAAGAGATACCTTCTGTACTCCTTTGTGAGCTGTAGAGATACCTTCTGTACTCCTTTGTGCACTGTAGAGATACCTTCTGTACTCCTTTGTGCGCTGTAGAGATACCTTCTGTACTCCTTTGTACGCTGTAGAGATACCTCGTGTACTCCTTTGTACGTTCTAGAGATATTTCCTGTACTCCTTTGTGCGCTGTAGAGATACCTCGTGTACTCCTTTGTACGTTCTAGAGATATTTCCTGTACTCCTTTGTGCGCTGTAGAGATACCTTCTGTACTCCTTTGTGCGCTGTAGAGATACCTTCTGTACTCCTTTGTGCGCTGTAGAGATACCTTCTGTACTCCTTTGTACGCTGTAGAGATACCTCGTGTACTCCTTTGTACGTTCTAGAGATCTTTCCTGTACTCCTTTGTGCGCTGTAGAGATACCTTCTGTACTCCTTTGTGCGCTGTAGAGATACCTTCTGTACTCCTTTGTGCGCTGTAGAGATACCTTCTGTACTCCTTTGTGCGCTGTAGAGATACCTTCTGTACTCCTTTGTGCGCTGTAGAGATACCTTCTGTACTCCTTTGTGCGCTGTAGAGATACCTTCTGTACTCCTTTGTGCACTGTAGAGATACCTTCTGTACTCCTTTGTACGCTGTAGAGATACCTCGTGTACTCCTTTGTACGTTCTAGAGATATTTCCTGTACTCCTTTGTGCGCTGTAGAGATACCTTCTGTACTCCTTTGTGCGCTGTAGAGATACCTTCTGTACTGCTTTGTGCGCTGTAGAAATACCTTCTGTACTCCTTTGTGCGCTGTAGAGATACCTTCTGTACTCCTTTGTGCGCTGTAGAGATACCTTCTGTACTCCTTTGTACGCTGTAGAGATACCTCGTGTACTCCTTTGTACGTTCTAGAGATATTTCCTGTACTCCTTTGTGCGCTGTAGAGATACCTTCTGTACTCCTTTGTGCGCTGTAGAGATACCTTTTATACTCCTTTGTGCGCTGTAGAGATACCTTCTGTACTCCTTTGTGCACTGTAGAGATACCTTCTGTACTCCTTTGTACGCTGTAGAGATACCTCGTGTACTTCTTTGTACGTTCTAGAGATATTTCCTGTACTCCTTTGTGCGCTGTAGAGATACCTTCTGTACTCCTTTGTGCGCTGTAGAGATACCTTCTGTACTCCTTTGTGCGCTGTAGAGATACCTTCTGTACTCCTTTGTGCGCTGTAGAGATACCTTCTGTACTCCTTTGTGCGCTGTAGAGATACCTTCTGTACTCCTTTGTGCGCTGTAGAGATACCTTCTGTACTCCTTTGTACGCTGTAGAGATACCTCGTGTACTCCTTTGTACGTTCTAGAGATATTTCCTGTACTCCTTTGTGCGCTGTAGAGATACCTTCTGTACTCCTTTGTGCGCTGTAGAGATACCTTCTGTACTCCTTTGTGCGCTGTAGAGATACCTTCTGTACTCCTTTGTACGCTGTAGAGATACCTCGTGTACTCCTTTGTACGTTCTAGAGATATTTCCTGTACTCGTTTGTGCGCTGTAGGGATACCTTCTGTACTCCTTTGTGCGCTGTAGAGATACCTTCTGTACTCCTTTGTGCGCTGTAGAGATACCTTCTGTACTCCTTTGTGCGCTGTAGAGATACCTTCTGTACTCCTTTGTGCGCTGTAGAGATACCTTCTGTACTCCTTTTGGCGCTGTAGAGATACCTTCTGTACTCCTTTGTGCGCTGTAGAGATACCTTCTGTACTCTTTTGTGCGCTGTAGAGATACCTCGTGTACTCCTTTGTACGTTCTAGAGATATTTCCTGTACTCCTTTGTGCGCTGTAGAGATACCTTCTGTACTCCTTTGTGCGCTGTAGAGATACCTTCTGTACTCCTTTGTGCGCTGTAGAGATACCTTCTGTACTCCTTCGTGCGCTGTAGAGATACCTTCTGTACTCCTTTGTGCGCTGTAGAGATACCTTCTGTACTCCTTTGTGCACTGTAGAGATACCTTCTGTACTCCTTTGTGCGCTGTAGAGATATTTCCTGTACTCCTTTGTGCGCTGTAGAGATACCTCGTGTACTCCTTTGTACGTTCTAGAGATATTTCCTGTACTCTTTTGTGCGCTGTAGAGATACCTTCTGTACTCCTTTGTGTGCTGTAGAGATACCTTCTGTACTCCTTTGTGCGCTGTAGAGATACCTCGTGTACTCCTTTGTACGTTCTAGAGATATTTTCTGTACTCCTTTGTGCGCTGTAGAGATACCTTCTGTACTCCTTTGTGTGCTGTAGAGATACCTTCTGTACTCCTTTTTGCGCTGTAGAGATTCCTTCTGTACTCCTTTGTACGCTGTAGAGATACCTCGTGTACTCCTTTGTACGTTCTAGAGATATTTCCTGTACTCCTTTGTGCGCTGTAGAGATACCTTCTGTACTCCTTTGTGTGCTGTAGAGATACCTTCTGTACTCCTTTGTGCGCTGTAGAGATACCTTCTGTACTCCTTTGTACGCTGTAGAGATTCCTCGTGTACTCCTTTGTACGTTCTAGAGATATTTCCTGTACTCCTTTGTGCGCTGTAGAGATACCTTCTGTACTCATTTGTGCGCTGTAGAGATACCTTCTGTACTCCTTTGTGCGCTGTAGAGATACCTTCTGTACTCCTTTGTGCGCTGTAGAGATACCTTCTGTACTCCTTTGTGCGCTGTAGAGATACCTTCTGTACTCCTTTGTACGCTGTAGAGATACCTCGTGTACTCCTTTGTACGTGCTAGAGATATTTCCTGTACTCCTTTGTGCGCTGTAAAGATACCTTCTGTACTCCTTTGTGCGCTGTAGAGATACTTTTTGTACTCCTTTGTGCGCTGTAGAGATTCCTTCTGTACTCCTTTGTGCGCTGTTGAGATACCTTCTGTACTCCTTTGTACGCTGTAGAGATACCTCGTGTACTTCTTTGTACGTTCTAGAGATATTTCCTGTACTTCTTTGTGCGCTGTAGAGATACCTTCTGTACTCCTTTGTGCGCTGTAGAGATACTTTCTGTACTCCTTTGTGCGCTGTAGAGATACCTTCTGTACTCCTTTGTGCGCTGTAGAGATACCTTCTGTACTCCTTTGTGCGCTGTAGAGATACCTTCTGTACTCCTTTGTGCGCTGTAGAGATACCTTCTGTACTCCTTTGTACGCTGTAGAGATACCTCGTGTACTCCTTTGTACGTTCTAGAGATATTTCCTGTACTCCTTTGTGCGCTGTAGAGATACCTTCTGTACTCCTTTGTGCGCTGTAGAGATACCTTCTGTACTCCTTTGTGCGCTGTAGAGATACCTTTTGTACTCCTTTGTACGCTGTAGAGATACCTCGTGTACTCCTTTGTACGTTCTAGAGATATTTCCTGTACTCCTTTGTGCGCTGTAGAGATACCTTCTGTACTCCTTTGTGCGCTGTAGAGATACCTTCTGTACTCCTTTGTGCGCTGTAGAGATACCTTCTGTACTCCTTTGTGCGCTGTAGAGATACCTTCTGTACTCCTTTGTGCGCTGTAGAGATACCTTCTGTACTCCTTTGTGCGCTGTAGAGATACCTTCCGTACTCCTTTGTGCGCTGTAGAGATACCTTCTGTACTCTTTTGTGCGCTGTAGAGATACCTCGTGTACTCCTTTGTACGTTCAAGAGATATTTCCTGTACTTCTTTGTGCGCTGTAGAGATACCTTCTGTACTCCTTTGTGCGCTGTAGAGATACCTTCTGTACTCCTTTGTGCGCTGTAGAGATACCTTCTGTACTCTTTTGTGCGCTGTAGGGATACCTTCTGTACTCCTTTGTGCGCTGTAGAGATACCTTCTGTACTCCTTTGTGCGCTGTAGAGATACCTTCTGTACTCCTTTGTGCGCTGTAGAGATACCTTCTGTACTCCTTTGTGCGCTGTAGAGATACCTTCTGTACTCCTTTGTGCGCTGTAGAGATACCTTCTGTACTCCTTTGTGCGCTGTAGAGATACCTTCTGTACTCCTTTGTGCGCTGTAGAGATACCTTCTGTACTCCTGTGTACGCTGTAGAGATACCTCGTGTACTCCTTTGTACGTTCTAGAGATATTTCCTGTACTCCTTTGTGCGCTGTAGAGATACCTCCTGTACTCCTTTGTGCGCTGTAGAGATACCTTCTGTACTCCTTTGTGCGCTGTAGAGATACCTTCTGTACTCCTATGTGCGCTGTAGAGATACCTTCTGTACTCCTTTGTACGCTGTAGAGATACCTCGTGTACTCCTTTGTACGTTCTAGAGATATTTCCTGTACTCCTTTGTGCGCTGTAGAGATACCTTTTGTACTCCTTTGTGCGCTGTAGAAATACCTTCTGTACTCCTTTGTGCGCTGTAGAGATACCTTCTGTACTCCTTTGTGCGCTGTAGAGATACCTTCTGTACTCCTTTGTGCGCTGTAGAGATACCTTCTGCACTCCTTTGTGCGCTGTAGAGATACCTTCTGTACTCCTTTCTGCGCTGTAGAGATACCTTCTGTACTCCTTTGTGCGCTGTAGAGATACCTTCTGTACTCCTTTGTGAGCTGTAGAGAAACCTTCAGTACTCCTTTGTACGCTGTAGAGATACCTCGTGTACTTCTTTGTACGTTCTAAAGATATTTCCTGTACTCCTTTGTGCGCTGTAGAGATACCTTCTGTACTCCTTTGTGTGCTGTAGAGATACCTTCTGTACTCCTTTGTACGCTGTAGAGATACCTCGTGTACTCCTTTGTACGTTCTAGAGATATTTCCTGTACTCCTTTGTGCGCTGTAGAGATACCTTCTCTACTCCTTTGTGCGCTGTAGAGATACCTTCTGTACTCCTTTGTGCGCTGTAGAGATACCTTCTGTACTCCTTTGTGCGCTGTAGAGATACCTTCTGTACTCCTTTGTACGCTGTAGAGATACCTCGTGTACTCCTTTGTACGTTCTAGAGATATTTCCTGTACTCCTTTGTGCGCTGTAGAGATACCTTCTGTACTCCTTTGTGCGCTGTAGAGATACCTTCTGTACTCCTTTGTGCGCTGTAGAGATACCTTCTGTTCTCCTTTGTGCGCTGAAGGGATACCTTCTGTACTCCTTTGTGCGCTGTAGAGATACCTTCTGTACTCCTTTGTGCGCTGTAGAGATACCTTCTGTACTCCTTTGTGCGCTGTAGAGATACCTTCAGTACTCCTTTGTGCGCTTTAGAGATACCTTCTGTACTCCTTTGTACGCTGTAGAGATACCTCGTGTACTCCTTTGTACGTTCTAGAGATATTTCCTGTACTCCTTTGTGCGCTGTAGAGATACCTTCTGTACTCCTTTGTGCGCTGTAGAGATACCTTCTGTACTCCTTTGGGCGCTGTAGAGATACCTTCTGTACTCCTTTGTGCGCTGAAGGGATACCTTCTGTACTCCTTTGTGCGCTGTACAGATACCTTCTGTACTCCTTTGTGCGCTGTAGAGATACCTTCTGTACTCCTTTGTGCGCTGTAGAGATACCTTCTTTACTCCTTTGTACGCTGTAGAGATACCTCGTGTACTCCTTTGTACGTTCTAGAAATATTTCCTGTACTCCTTTGTGCGCTGTAGAGATACCTTCTGTACTCCTTTGTGCGCTGTAGAGATACCTTCTGTACTCCTTTGTGCGCTGTAGTGATACCTTCTGTACTCCTTTGTGCGCTGTAGAGATACCTTCTGTACTCCTTTGTGCGCTGTAGAGATACCTTCTGTACTCCTTTGTGCGCTGTAGAGATACCTTCTGTACTCCTTTGTGCGCTGTAGAGATACCTTCTGTACTCCTTTGTGCGCTGTAGAGATACCTTCTGTACTCCTTTGTGCGCTGTAGAGATACCTTCTGTACTCCTTTGTACGCTGTAGAGATACCTCGTGTACTTCTTTGTACGTTCTTGAGATATTTCCTGTACTCCTTTGTGCGCTGTAGAGATACCTTCTGTACTCCTTTGTGCGCTGTAGAGATACCGTCTGTACTCCTTTGTGCGCTGTAGAGATACCTTCTGTACTCCTTTGTGCGCTGTAGAGATACCTTCTGTACTCCTTTGTACGCTGTAGAGATTCCTCGTGTACTCCTTTGTACGTTCTAGAGATATTTCCTGTACTCCTTTGTGCGCTGTAGAGATACCTTCTGTACTCCTTTGTGCGCTGTAGAGATACCTTCTGTACTCCTTTGTGCGCTGTAGAGATACCTTCTGTACTCCTTTGTGCGCTGTAGAGATACCTTCTGTACCCCTTTGTGCGCTGTAGATATACCTTCTGTACCCCTTTGTGCGCTTTCGAGATACCTTCTGTACTCCTTTGTGCGCTGTAGAGATACCTTCTGTACTCCTTTGTGCGCTGTAGAGATACCTTCTGTACTCCTTTGTGCGCTGTAGAGATACCTTCTGTACTCCTTTGTACGCTGTAGAGATACCTCGTGTACTTCTTTGTACGTTCTAGAGATATTTCCTGTACTCCTTTGTGCGCTGTAGAGATACCTTCTGTACTCCTTTGTGCGCTGTAGAGATAACTTCTGTACTCCTTTGTACGCTGTAGAGATACCTCGTGTACTCCTTTGTACGTTCAAGAGATATTTCCTGTACTCCTTTGTGCGCTGTAGAGATACCTTCTGTACTCCTTTGTGCGCTGTAGAGAAACCTTCTGTACTCCTTTGTGCGCTGTAGAGATACCTTCTGTACTCCTTTGTGCGCTGTAGAGATACCTTCTGTACTCCTTTGTACGCTGTAGAGATACCTCGTGTACTCCTTTGTACGTTCTAGAGAAATTTCCTGTATTCCTTTGTGCGCTGTAGAGATACCTTCTGTACTCCTTTGTGCGCTGTAGAGATACCTTCTGTACTCCTTTGTGCGCTGTAGAGATACCTTCTGTACTCCTTTGTGCGCTGTAGAGATACTTTCTGTACTCCTTTGTGCGCTGTAGAGATACCTTCTGTACTCCTTTGTACGCTGTAGAAATACCTCGTGTACTCCTTTGTACGTTCTAGAGATATTTCCTGTACTCCTTTGTGCGCTGTAGAGATACCTTCTGTACTCCTTTTTGCGCTGTAGAGATACCTTCTGTACTCCTTTGTACGCTGTAGAGATACCTCGTGTACTCCTTTGTACGTTCTAGAGATATTTCCTGTACTCGTTTGTGCGCAGTAGAGATACCTTCTGTACTCCTTTGTGCGCTGTAGAGATACCTTCTGTACTCCTTTGTGCGCTGTAGAGATACCTTCTGTACTCCTTTGTGCGCTGAAGAGATACCTTCTGTACTCCTTTGTACGCTGTAGAGATACCTCGTGTACTCCTTTGTACGTTCTAGAGATATTTCCTGTACTCCTTTGTGCGCTGTAGAGATACCTTCTGTACTCCTTTGTGCGCTGTAGAGATACCTTCTGTACTTCTTTGTGCGCTGTAGAGATACCTTCTGTACTCCTTTGTGCGCTGTAGAAATACCTTCTGCACTCCTTTTTGCGCTGTAGAGATACCTTCTGTACTCCTTTGTGCGCTGTAGAGATACCTTCTGTACTCCTTTGTACGCTGTAGAGATACCTCGTGTACTTCTTTGTACGTTATAGAGATATTTCCTGTACTCCTTTGTGCGCTATAGAGATACCTTCTGTACTCCTTTGTGCGCTGTAGAGATACCTTCTGTACTCCTTTGTGCGCTGTAGAGATACCCTCTGTACTCCTTTGTGCGCTGTAGAGATACCTTCTGTACTCCTTTGTGCGCTGTAGAGATACCTTCTGTACTCCTTTGTACGCTGTAGAGATACCTCGTGTACTCGTTTGTACGTTCTAGAGATATTTCCTGTACTCCTTTGTGCGCTGTAGAGATACCTTCTGTACTCCTTTGTGCGCTGTAGAGATACATTCTGTACTCCTTTGTACGCTGTAGAGATACCTCGTGTACTCCTTTGTACGTTCTAGAGATATTTCCTGTACTCCTTTGTGCGCTGTAGAGATACCTTCTGTACTCCTTTGTGCGCTGTAGAGATACCTTCTGTACTCCTTTGTGCGCTGTAGAGATACCTTCTGTACTCCTTTGTGCGCTGTAGAGATACCTTCTGTACTCCTTTGTGCGCTGTAGAGATACCTTCTGTACTCCTTCGTACGCTGTAGAGATACCTCGTGTACTCCTTTGTACGTTCTAGAGATATTTCCTGTACTCCTTTGTGCGCTGTAGAGATACCTTCTGTACTCCTTTGTGCGCTGTAGAGATACCTTCTGTACTCCTTTGTGCGCTGTAGAGATACCTTCTGTACTCGTTTGTGCGCTGTAGAGACCCCTTCTGTACTCCTTTGTGCGCTGTAGAGATACCTTCTGTACTCCTTTGTGCGCTGTAGAGATACCTCGTGTACTCCTTTGTACGTTCTAGAGATATTTCCTGTACTCCTTTGTGCGCTGTAGAGACACCTTCTGTACTCCTCTGTGCGCTGTAGAGATACCTTCTGTACTCCTTTGTGCGCTGTAGAGATACCTTCTGTACTCCTTTGTGCGCTGTAGAGATACCTTCTGTACTCCTTTGTGCGCTGTAGAGATGCCTTCTGTACTCCTTTGTGCGCTGTAGAGATACCTTCTGTACTCCTTTGTGCGCTGTAGAGATACCTTCTGTACTCCTTTGTACGCTGTAGAGATACCTCGTGTACTCCTTTGTACGTTCTAGAGATATTTCCTGTACTCCTTTGTGCGCTTTAGAGATACCTTCTGTACTCCTTTGTGCGCTGTAGAGATACCTTCTGTACTCCTTTGTGCGCTGTAGAGATACCTTCTGTACTCCTTTGTGCGCTGTAGAGATACCTTCTGTACTCCTTTGTACGCTGTAGAGATACCTCGTGTACTCCTTTGTACGTCCTAGAGATATTTCCTGTACTCCTTTGTGCGCTGTAGAGATACCTTTTGTACTCCTTTGTGCGCTGTAGAGATACCTTCTGTACTCCTTTGTGCGCTGTAGAGATACTTTCTGTACTCCTTTGTGCGCTGTAGAGATACCTTCTGTACTCCTTTGTGCGCTGTAGAGATATCTTCTGTACTCCTTTGTGCGCTGTAGAGATACCTTCTGTACTCCTTTGTACGCTGTAGAGATACCTCGTGTACTCCTTTGTACGTTCTAGAGATATTTCCTGTACTCCTTTGTGCGCTGTAGAGATACCTTCTGTACTCCTTTGTGCGCTGTAGAGATACCTTCTGTACTCCTTTGTGCGCTGCAGAGATACCTTCTGTACTCCTTTGTGCGCTGTAGAGATACCTTCTGTACTCCTTTGTGCGCTGTAGAGATACCTTCTGTACTCCTTTGTACGCTGTAGAGATACCTCGTGTACTCCTTTGTACGTTCTAGAGATATTTCCTGTACTCCTTTGTGCGCTGTAGAGATACCTTCTGTACTCCTTTGTGCGCTGTAGAGATACCTTCTGTACTCCTTTGTGCGCTGTAGAGATACCTTTTGTACTCCTTTGTGCGCTGTAGAGATACCTTCTGTACTCCTTTGTACGCTGTAGAGATACCTCGTGTACTCCTTTGTACGTTCTAGAGATATTTCCTGTACTCCTTTGTGCGCTGTAGAGATACCTTCTGTACTCCTTTGTGCGCTGTAGAGATACCTTCTGTACTCCTTTGTGCGCAGTAGAGATACCTTCTGTACTACTTTGTGCGCTGTAGAGATACCTTCTGTACTCCTTTGTACGCTGTAGAGATACCTCGTGTACTCCTTTGTACGTTCTAGAGATATTTCCTGTACTCTTTTGTGCGCTGTAGAGATACCTTCTGTACTCCTCTGTGCGCTGTAGAGATACCTTCTGTACTCCTTTGTGCGCTGTAGAGATACCTTCTGTACTCCTTTGTGCGCTGTAGAGATACCTTCTGTACTCCTTTGTGCGCTGTAGAGATACCTTCTGTACTCCTTTTTACGCTGTAGAGACACCTCGTGTACTCCTTTGTACGTTCTAGAGATATTTCCTGTACTCCTTTGTGCGCTGTAGAGATACCTTCTGTACTCCTTTGTGCGCTGTAGAGATACCTTCTGTACTCCTTTGTGCGCTGTAGAGATACCTTCTGTACTCCTTTGTGCGCTGTAGAGATACCTTCTGTACTCCTTTGTACGCTGTAGAGATACCTCGTGTACTCCTTTGTACGTTCTAGAGATCTTTCCTGTACTCCTTTGTGCGCTGTAGAGATACCTTCTGTACTTCTTTGTGCGCTGTAGAGATACCTTCTGTACTCCTTTGTGCGCTGTAGAGATACCTTCTGTACTCCTTTGTACGCTGTAGAGATACCTCGTGTACTCCTTTGTACGTTCTAGAGATATTTCCTGTACTCCTTTGTGCGCTGTAGAGATACCTTCTGTACTCCTTTGTGAGCTGTAGAGATACCTTCTGTACTCCTTTGTGCGCTGTAGAGATACCTTCTGAACTCCTTTGTACGCTGTGGAGATACCTCGTGTACTCCTTTGTACGTTCTGGAGATATTTCCTGTACTCCTTTGTGCGCTGTTGAGATACCTTCTGTACTCCTTTGTGCGCTGTAGAGATACCTTCTGTACTCCTTTGTACGCTGTAGAGATACCTCTTGTACTCCTTTGTACGTTCTAGAGATATTTCCTGTACTCCTTTGGGTGCGCTGTAGAGATACCTTCTGTACTCCTTTGTGCGCTGCAGAGATACTTTCTGTACTCCTTTGTGCGCTGTAGAGATACCTTCTGTACTCCTTTGTGCGCTGTAGAGATACCTTCTGTACTCCTTTGTGCGCTGTAGAGATACCTTCTGTACTCCTTTATACGCTGTAGAGATACCTCGTGTACTCCTTTGTACGTTCTAGAGATATTTCCTGTACTCCTTTGTGCGCTGTAGAGATACCTTCTGTACTCCTTTGTGCGCTGTAGAGATACCTTTTGTACTCCTTTGTGCGCTGTAGAGATACCTTCTGTACTCCTTTGTACGCTGTAGAGATACCTCGTGTACTCCTTTGTACGTTCTAGAGATATTTCCTGTACTCCTTTGTGCGCTGTAGAGATACCTTCTGTACTCCTTTGTGCGCTGTAGAGATACCTTCTGTACTCCTTTGTGCGCTGTAGAGATACCTTCTGTACTCCTTTGTACGCTGTAGAGATACCTCGTGTACTCCTTTGTACGTTCTAGAGATATTTCCTGTACTCCTTTGTGCGCTGTAGAGATACCTTCTGTACTCCTTTGTGCGCTGTAGAGATTCCTTCTGTACTCCTTTGTGCGCTGTAGAGATACCTTCTGTACTCCTTTGTGTGCTGTAGAGATACCTTCTGTACTCCTTTGTGCGCTGTAGAGATACCTTCTGTACTCCTTTGTGCGCTGTAGAGATACCTTCTGTTCTCCTTTGTGCGCTGTAGAGATACCTTCTGTACTCCTTTGTACGCTGTAGAGATACCTCGTGTACTCCTCTGTACGTTCTAGAGATATTTCCTGTACTCCTTTGTGCGCTGTAGAGATACCTTCTGTACTCCTTTGTGCGCTGTAGAGATACCTTCTGTACTCCTTTGTGCGCTGTAGAGATACCTTCTGTACTTCTTTGTGCGCTGTAGAGATACCTTCTGTACCCCTTTGTGCGCTGTAGAGATACCTCCTGTACTTCTTTGTACGCTGTAGAGATACCTCGTGTACTCCTTTGTACGTTCTAGAGATATTTCCTGTACTCCTTTGTGCGCTGTAGAGATACCTTCTGTACTCCTTTGTGCGCTGTAGAGATACCTTCTGTACTCCTTTGTGCGCTGTAGAGATACCTTCTGTACTCCTTTGTGCGCTGTAGAGATACCTTCTGTACTCCTTTGTGCGCTGTAGAGATACCCTCTGTACTCCTTTGTGCGCTGTAGAGATACCTTCTGTAGTCCTTTGTACGCTGTAGAGATACCTCGTGTACTCCTTTGTACGTTCTAGAGATATTTCCTGTACTCATTTGTGCGCTGTAGAGATACCTTCTGTACTCCTTTGTGCGCTGTAGAGAAACCTTCTGTACTCCTTTGTGCGCTGTAGAGATACCTTCTGTACTCCTTTGTACGCTGTAGAGATACCTCCTGTACTCCTTTGTACGTTCTAGAGATATTTCCTGTACTCCTTTGTGCGCTGTAGAGATACCTTCTGTACTCCTTTGTGCGCTGTAGAGATACCTTCTGTACTCCTTTGTGCGCTGTAGAGATACCTTCTGTACTCCTTTGTGCGCTGTAGAGATACCTTCTGTACTCCTTTGTGCGCTGTAGAGATACCTTCTGTACTCCTTTGTACGCTGTAGAGATACCTCGTGTACTCCTTTGTACGTTCTAGAGATATTTCCTGTACTCCTTTGTGCGCTGTAGAGATACCTTCTGTACTCCTTTGTGCGCTGTAGAGATACCTTCTGTACTCCTTTGTGCGCTGTAGAGATACCTTCTGTACTCCTTTGTGCGCTGTAGAGATACCTTCTGAACTCCTTTGTACGCTGTGGAGATACCTCGTGTACTCCTTTGTATGTTCTAGAGATATTTCCTGTACTCCTTTGTGCGCTGTTGAGATACCTTCTGTACTCCTTTGTGCGCTGTAGAGATACCTTCTGTACTCCTTTGTACGCTGTAGAGATACCTCGTGTACTCCTTTGTACGTTCTAGAGATATTTCCTGTACTCCTTTGGGTGCGCTGTAGAATACCTTCTGTACTCCTTTGTGCGCTGCAGAGATACCTTCTGTACTCCTTTGTGCGCTGTAGAGATACCTTCTGTACTCCTTTGTGCGCTGTAGAGATACCTTCTGTACTCCTTTGTGCGCAGTAGAGATACCTTCTGTACTCCTTTGTACGCTGTAGAGATACCTCGTGTACTCCTTTGTTCGTTCTAGAGATATTTCCTGTACTCCTTTGTGCGCTGTAGAGATACCTTCTGTACTCCTTTGTGCGCTGTAGAGATACCTTTTGTACTCCTTTGTGCGCTGTAGAGATACCTTCTGTACTCCTTTGTACGCTGTAGAGATACCTCGTGTACTCCTTTGTACGTTCTAGAGATATTTCCTGTACTCCTTTGTGCGCTGTAGAGATACCTTCTGTACTCCTTTGTGCGCTGTAGAGATACCTTCTGTACTCCTTTGTGCGCTGTAGAGATACCTTCTGTACTCCTTTGTACGCTGTAGAGATACCTCGTGTACTCCTTTGTACGTTCTAGAGATATTTCCTGTACTCCTTTGTGCGCTGTAGAGATACCTTCTGTACTCCTTTGTGCGCTGTAGAGATTCCTTCTCTACTCCTTTGTGCGCTGTAGAGATACCTTCTGTACTCCTTTGTGCGCTGTAGAGATACCTTCTGTACTCCTTTGTGCGCTGTAGAGATACCTTCTGTACTCCTTTGTACGCTGTAGAGATACCTCGTGTACTCCTTTGTACGTTCTAGAGATATTTCCTGTACTCCTTTGTGCGCTGTAGAGATACCTTCTGTACTCCTTTGTGCGCTGTAGAGATTCCTTCTGTACTCCTTTGTGCGCTGTAGAGATACCTTCTGTACTCCTTTGTGTGCTGTAGAGATACCTTCTGTACTCCTTTGTGCGCTGTAGAGATACCTTCTGTACTCCTTTGTGCGCTGTAGAGATACCTTCTGTTCTCCTTTGTGCGCTGTAGAGATACCTTCTGTACTCCTTTGTACGCTGTAGAGATACCTCGTGTACTCCTCTGTACGTTCTAGAGATATTTCCTGTACTCCTTTGTGCGCTGTAGAGATACCTTCTGTACTCCTTTGTGCGCTGTAGAGATACCTTCTGTACTCCTTTGTGCGCTGTAGAGATACCTTCTGTACTTCTTTGTGCGCTGTAGAGATACCTTCTGTACCCCTTTGTGCGCTGTAGAGATACCTCCTGTACTTCTTTGTACGCTGTAGAGATACCTCGTGTACTCCTTTGTACGTTCTAGAGATATTTCCTGTACTCCTTTGTGCGCTGTAGAGATACCTTCTGTACTCCTTTGTGCGCTGTAGAGATACCTTCTGTACTCCTTTGTGCGCTGTAGAGATACCTTCTGTACTCCTTTGTGCGCTGTAGAGATACCTTCTGTACTCCTTTGTGCGCTGTAGAGATACCCTCTGTACTCCTTTGTGCGCTGTAGAGATACCTTCTGTAGTCCTTTGTACGCTGTAGAGATACCTCGTGTACTCCTTTGTACGTTCTAGAGATATTTCCTGTACTCATTTGTGCGCTGTAGAGATACCTTCTGTACTCCTTTGTGCGCTGTAGAGAAACCTTCTGTACTCCTTTGTGCGCTGTAGAGATACCTTCTGTACTCCTTTGTACGCTGTAGAGATACCTCCTGTACTCCTTTGTACGTTCTAGAGATATTTCCTGTACTCCTTTGTGCGCTGTAGAGATACCTTCTGTACTCCTTTGTGCGCTGTAGAGATACCTTCTGTACTCCTTTGTGCGCTGTAGAGATACCTTCTGTACTCCTTTGTGCGCTGTAGAGATACCTTCTGTACTCCTTTGTGCGCTGTAGAGATACCTTCTGTACTCCTTTGTACGCTGTAGAGATACCTCGTGTACTCCTTTGTACGTTCTAGAGATATTTCCTGTACTCCTTTGTGCGCTGTAGAGATACCTTCTGTACTCCTTTGTGCGCTGTAGAGATACCTTCTGTACTCCTTTGTGCGCTGTAGAGATACCTTCTGTACTCCTTTGTGCGCTGTAGAGATACCTTCTGAACTCCTTTGTACGCTGTGGAGATACCTCGTGTACTCCTTTGTATGTTCTAGAGATATTTCCTGTACTCCTTTGTGCGCTGTTGAGATACCTTCTGTACTCCTTTGTGCGCTGTAGAGATACCTTCTGTACTCCTTTGTACGCTGTAGAGATACCTCGTGTACTCCTTTGTACGTTCTAGAGATATTTCCTGTACTCCTTTGGGTGCGCTGTAGAATACCTTCTGTACTCCTTTGTGCGCTGCAGAGATACCTTCTGTACTCCTTTGTGCGCTGTAGAGATACCTTCTGTACTCCTTTGTGCGCTGTAGAGATACCTTCTGTACTCCTTTGTGCGCAGTAGAGATACCTTCTGTACTCCTTTGTACGCTGTAGAGATACCTCGTGTACTCCTTTGTTCGTTCTAGAGATATTTCCTGTACTCCTTTGTGCGCTGTAGAGATACCTTCTGTACTCCTTTGTGCGCTGTAGAGATACCTTTTGTACTCCTTTGTGCGCTGTAGAGATACCTTCTGTACTCCTTTGTACGCTGTAGAGATACCTCGTGTACTCCTTTGTACGTTCTAGAGATATTTCCTGTACTCCTTTGTGCGCTGTAGAGATACCTTCTGTACTCCTTTGTGCGCTGTAGAGATACCTTCTGTACTCCTTTGTGCGCTGTAGAGATACCTTCTGTACTCCTTTGTACGCTGTAGAGATACCTCGTGTACTCCTTTGTACGTTCTAGAGATATTTCCTGTACTCCTTTGTGCGCTGTAGAGATACCTTCTGTACTCCTTTGTGCGCTGTAGAGATTCCTTCTCTACTCCTTTGTGCGCTGTAGAGATACCTTCTGTACTCCTTTGTGCGCTGTAGAGATACCTTCTGTACTCCTTTGTGCGCTGTAGAGATACCTTCTGTACTCCTTTGTACGCTGTAGAGATACCTCGTGTACTCCTTTGTACGTTCTAGAGATATTTCCTGTACTCCTTTGTGCGCTGTAGAGATACCTTCTGTACTCCTTTGTGCGCTGTAGAGATACCTTCTGTACTCCTTTGTGCGCTGTAGAGATACCTTCTGTACTCCTTTGTGCGCTGTAGAGATACCTTCTGTACTCCTTTGTGCGCTGTAGAGATACCTTCTGTACTCCTTTGTACGCTGTAGAGATACCTCGTGTACTCCTTTGTACGTTTTAGAGATATTTCCTGTACTCCTTTGTGCGCTGTAGAGATACCTTCTGTACTCCTTTGTGCGCTGTAGAGATACCTTCTGTACTCCTTTGTGCGCTGTAGAGATACCTTCTGTACTCCTTTGTGCGCTGTAGAGATACCTTCTGTACTCCTTTGTGCGCTGTAGAGATACCTTCTGTACTCCTTTGTGCGCTGTAGAGATACCTTCTGTACTCCTTTGTGCGCTGTAGAGATACCTTCTGTACTCCTTTATACGCTGTAGAGATACCTCGTGTACTCCTTTGTACGTTATAGAGATATTTCCTGTACTCCTTTGTGCGCTGTAGACATACCTTCTGTACTCCTTTGTGCGCTGTAGAGATACCTTCTGTACTCCTTTGTGCGCTGTAGAGATACCTTCTGTACTCCTTTGTGCGCTGTAGAGATACTTTCTGTACTCCTTTGTACGCTGTAGAGATACCTCGTGTACTCCTTTGTACGTTCTAGAGATATTTCCTGTACTCCTTTGTGCGCTGTAGAGATACCTTCTGTACTCCTTTGTGCGCTGTAGAGATACCTTCTGTACTCCTTTGTGCGCTGTAGAGATACCTTCTGTACTCTTTTGTGCGCTGTAGAGATACCTTCTGTACTCCTTTGTGCGCTGTAGAGATACCTTCTGTACTCCTTTGTGCGCTGTAGAGATACCTTCTGTAGTCCTTTGTACGCTGTAGAGATACCTCGTGTACTCCTTTGTACGTTCTAGAGATATTTCCTGTACTCCTTTGTGCGCTGTAGAGATACCTTCTGTACTCCTTTGTGCGCTGTAGAGATACCTTCTGTACTCCTTTGTGGGCTGTAGAGATACCTTCTGTACTCCTTTGTGCGCTGTAGAGATACCTTCTGTGTTCCTTTGTACGCTGTAGAGATACCTCGTGTACTCCTTTGTACGTTCTAGAGATGTTTCCTGTACTCCTTTGTGCGCTGTAGAGATACCTTTTGTACTCCTTTGTGCGCTGTAGAGATACCTTCTGTACTCCTTTGTGCGCTGTAGAGATACCTTCTGTACTCCTTTGTGCGCTGTAGAGATACCTTCTGTACTGCATTGTACGTTCTAGAGATATTTCCTGTACTCCTTTGTGCGCTGTAGAGATACCTTCTGTACTCCTTTGTGCGCTGTAGAGATACCTTCTGTACTCCTTTGTACGCTGTAGAGATACCTCGTGTACTCCTTTGTACGTTCTAGAGATATTTCCTGTACTCCTTTGTGCGCTGTAGAGATACCTTCTGTACTCCTTTGTGCACTGTAGAGATACCTTCTGTACTCCTTTGTGCGCTGTAGAGATACCTTCTGTACTCCTTTGTGCGCTGTAGAGATACCTTCTGTACTCCTTTGTGCGCTGTAGAGATACCTTTTGTACTCCTTTGTGCGCTGTAGAGATACCTTCTGTACTCCTTTGTGCGCTGTAGAGATACTTTCTGTACTCCTTTGTGCGCTGTAGAGATACCTTCTGTACTCCTTTGTGCGCTGTAGAGATACCTTCTGTACTCCTTTGTGCGCTGTAGAGATACCTTCTGTACTCCTTTGTACGCTGTAGAGATACCTCGTGTACTCCTTTGTACGTTCTAGAGATATTTCCTGTACTCCTTTGTGCGCTGTAGAGATACCTTCTGTACTCCTTTGTGCGCTGTAGAGATACCTTCTGTACTCCTTTGTGCGCTGTAGAGATACCTTCTGTACTCCTTTGTGCGCTGTAGAGATACCTTCTGTACTCCTTTGTGCGCTGTAGAGATACCTTCTGTACTCCTTTGTACGCTGTAGAGATACCTCGTGTACTCCTTTGTACGTTCTAGAGATATTTCCTGTACTCCTTTGTGCGCTGTAGAGATACCTTCTGTACTCCTTTGTGCGCTGTAGAGATACCTTCTGTACTCCTTTGTGCGCTGTAGAGATACCTTTTGTACTCCTTTGTGCGCTGTAGAGATACCTTCTGTACTCCTTTGTACGCTGTAGAGATACCTCGTGTACTCCTTTGTACGTTCTAGAGATATTTCCTGTACTCCTTTGTGCGCTGTAGAGATACCTTCTGTACTCCTTTGTGCGCTGTAGAGATACCTTCTGTACTCCTTTGTGCGCAGTAGAGATACCTTCTGTACTCCTTTGTGCGCTGTAGAGATACCTTCTGTACTCCTTTGTACGCTGTAGAGATACCTCGTGTACTCCTTTGTACGTTCTAGAGATATTTCCTGTACTCTTTTGTGCGCTGTAGAGATACCTTCTGTACTCCTCTGTGCGCTGTAGAGATACCTTCTGTACTCCTTTGTGCGCTGTAGAGATACCTTCTGTACTCCTTTGTGCGCTGTAGAGATACCTTCTGTACTCCTTTGTGCGCTGTAGAGATACCTTCTGTACTCCTTTTTACGCTGTAGAGACACCTCGTGTACTCCTTTGTACGTTCTAGAGATATTTCCTGTACTCCTTTGTGCGCTGTAGAGATACCTTCTGTACTCCTTTGTGCGCTGTAGAGATACCTTCTGTACTCCTTTGTGCGCTGTAGAGATACCTTCTGTACTCCTTTGTGCGCTGTAGAGATACCTTCTGTACTCCTTTGTACGCTGTAGAGATACCTCGTGTACTCCTTTGTACGTTCTAGAGATCTTTCCTGTACTCCTTTGTGCGCTGTAGAGATACCTTCTGTACTTCTTTGTGCGCTGTAGAGATACCTTCTGTACTCCTTTGTGCGCTGTAGAGATACCTTCTGTACTCCTTTGTACGCTGTAGAGATACCTCGTGTACTCCTTTGTACGTTCTAGAGATATTTCCTGTACTCCTTTGTGCGCTGTAGAGATACCTTCTGTACTCCTTTGTGAGCTGTAGAGATACCTTCTGTACTCCTTTGTGCGCTGTAGAGATACCTTCTGAACTCCTTTGTACGCTGTGGAGATACCTCGTGTACTCCTTTGTACGTTCTAGAGATATTTCCTGTACTCCTTTGTGCGCTGTTGAGATACCTTCTGTACTCCTTTGTGCGCTGTAGAGATACCTTCTGTACTCCTTTGTACGCTGTAGAGATACCTCTTGTACTCCTTTGTACGTTCTAGAGATATTTCCTGTACTCCTTTGGGTGCGCTGTAGAGATACCTTCTGTACTCCTTTGTGCGCTGCAGAGATACTTTCTGTACTCCTTTGTGCGCTGTAGAGATACCTTCTGTACTCCTTTGTGCGCTGTAGAGATATCTTCTGTACTCCTTTGTGCGCTGTAGAGATACCTTCTGTACTCCTTTATACGCTGTAGAGATACCTCGTGTACTCCTTTGTACGTTCTAGAGATATTTCCTGTACTCCTTTGTGCGCTGTAGAGATACCTTCTGTACTTCTTTGTGCGCTGTAGAGATACCTTCTGTACTCCTTTGTGCGCTGTAGAGATACCTTCTATACTCCTTTGTGCGCTGTAGAGATACCTTCTGTACTCCTTTGTGCGCTGTAGAGATACCTTCTGTATTCCTTTGTACGCTGTAGAGATAGCTCGTGTACTCCTATGTGCGTTCTAGAGATATTTCCTGTACTCCTTTGTGCGCTGTAGAGATACCTTCTGTACTCCTTTGTGCGCTGTAGAGATACCTTCTGTACTCCTTTGTACGCTGTAGAGATACCTCGTGTACTCCTTTGTACGTTCTAGAGATATTTTCTGTACTCCTTTGTGCGCTGTAGAGATACCTTCTGTACTCCTTTGTGCGCTGTAGAGATACCTTCTGTACTCCTTTGTGCGCTGTAGAGATACCTTCTGTACTCCTTTGTGCGCTGTAGAGATACCTTCTGTACTCCTTTGTACGCTGTAGAGATACCTCGTGTACTCCTTTGTACGTTCTAGAGATATTTCCTGTACTCCCTTGTGCGCTGTAGAGATACCTTCTGTACTCCTTTGTGCGCTGTAGAGATACCTTCTGTACTCCTTTGTGCGCTGTAGAGATACCTTCTGTACTCCTTTGTGCGCTGTAGAGATACCTTCTGTACTCCTTTGTGCGCTGTAGAGATACCTTCTGTACTCCTTTGTGCGCTGTAGAGATACCTTCTGTACTCCTTTGTGCGCTGTAGAGATACCTTCTGTACTCCTTTGTACGCTGTAGAGATACCTTGTGTACTCCTTTGTACGTTCTAGAGATATTTCCTGTACTCCTCTGTGCGCTGTAGAGATACCTTCTGTACTCCTTTGTGCGCTGTAGAGATACCTTCTGTACTCCTTTGTGCGCTGTAGAGATACCTTCTGTACTCCTTTGTGCGCTGTAGAGATACCTTCTGTACTCCTTTGTGCGCTGTAGAGATACCTTCTGTACTCCTTTGTACGCTGTAGAGATACCTCGTGTACTCCTTTGTACGTTCTAGAGATATTTCCTGTACTCCTTTGTGCGCTGTAGAGATACCTTCTGTACTCCTTTGTGCGCTGTAGAGATACCTTCTGTACTCCTTTGTGCGCTGTAGAGATACCTTCTGTACTCCTTTGTGCGCTGTAGAGATACCTTCTGTACTCCTTTGTGCGCTGTAGAGATACCTTCTGTACTCCTATGTGCGCTGTAGAGATACCTTCTGTACTCCTTTGTGCGCTGTAGAGATACCTTCTGTACTCCTTTGTGCGCTGTAGAGATACCTTCTGTACTCCTTTGTGCGCTGTAGAGATACCTTCTGTACTCCTTTGTACGCTGTAGAGATACCTCGTGTACTCCTTTGTACGTTCTAGAGATATTCCCTGTACTCCTGTGTGCGCTGTAGAGATACCTTCTGTACTCCTTTGTGCGCTGTAGTGATACCTTCTGAACTCCTTTGTGCGCTGTAGAGATACCTTCTGTACTCCTTTGTGCGCTGTAGAGATACCTTCTGTACTCCTTTGTACGCTGTAGAGATACCTCGTGTACTCCTTTGTACGTTCTAGAGATATTTCCTGTACTCCTTTGTGCGCTGTAGAGATACCTTCTGTACTCCTTTGTGCGCTGTAGAGATACCTTCTGTACTCCTTTGTGCGCTGTAGAGATACCTTCTGTACTCCTTTGTGCGCTGTAGAGATACCTTCTGTACTCCTTTGTGCGCTGTAGAGATACCTTCTGTACTCCTTTGTGAGCTGTAGAGATACCTTCTGTACTCCTTTGTGCACTGTAGAGATACCTTCTGTACTCCTTTGTGCGCTGTAGAGATACCTTCTGTACTCCTTTGTATGCTGTAGAGATACCTCGTGTACTCCTTTGTACGTTCTAGAGATATTTCCTGTACTCCTTTGTGCGCTGTAAAGATACCTCGTGTACTCCTTTGTACGTTCTAGAGATATTTCCTGTACTCCTTTGTGCGCTGTAGAGATACTTTCTGTACTCCTTTGTGCGCTGTAGAGATACCTTCTGTACTCCTTTGTGCGCTGTAGAGATACCTTCTGTACTCCTTTGTACGCTGTAGAGATACCTCGTGTACTCCTTTGTACGTTCTAGAGATATTTCCTATACTCCTTTGTGCGCTGTAGAGATACCTTCTGTACTCCTTTGTGCGCTGTAGAGATACCTTCTGTACTCCTTTGTGCGCTGTAGAGATACCTTCTGTACTCCTTTGTGCGCTGTAGAGATACCTTCTGTACTCCTTTGTGCGCTGTAGAGATACTTTCTGTACTCCTTTGTGCGCTGTAGAGATACCTTCTGTACTCCTTTGTGCGCTGTAGAGATACCTTCTGTACTCCTTTGTACGCTGTAGAGATACCTCGTGTACTCCTTTGTACGTTCTAGAGATATTTCCTGTACTCCTTTGTGCGCTGTAGAGATACCTTCTGTACTCCTTTGTGCGCTGTAGAGATACCTTCTGTACTCCTTTGTGCGCTGTAGAAATACCTTCTGTACTCCTTTGTGCGCTGTAGAGATACCTTCTGTACTCCTTTGTGCGCTGTAGAGATACCTTCTGTACTCCTTTGTACGCTGTAGAGATACCTCGTGTACTCCTTTGTACGTTCTAGAGATATTTCCTGTACTCCTTTGTGCGCTGTAGAGATACCTTCTGTACTCCTTTGTGCGCTGTAGAGATACCTTTTGTACTCCTTTGTGCGCTGTAGAGATACCTTCTGTACTCCTTTGTGCGCTGTAGAGATACCTTCTGTACTTCTTTGTACGCTGTAGAGATACCTCGTGTACTTCTTTGTACGTTCTAGAGATATTTCCTGTACTCCTTTGTGCGCTGTAGAGATACCTTCTGTACTCCTTTGTGCGCTGTAGAGATACCTTCTGTACTCCTTTGTGCGCTGTAGAGATACCTTCTGTACTCCTTTGTGCGCTGTAGAGATACCTTCTGTACTCCTTTGTGCGCTGTAGAGATACCTTCTGTACTCCTTTGTGCGCTGTAGAGATACCTTCTGTACTCCTTTGTACGCTGTAGAGATACCTCGTGTACTCCTTTGTACGTTCTAGAGATATTTCCTGTACTCCTTTGTGCGCTGTAGAGATACCTTCTGTACTCCTTTGTGCGCTGTAGAGATACCTTCTGTACTCCTTTGTGCGCTGTAGAGATACCTTCTGTACTCCTTTGTACGCTGTAGAGATACCTCGTGTACTCCTTTGTACGTTCTAGAGATATTTCCTGTACTCGTTTGTGCGCTGTAGGGATACCTTCTGTACTCCTTTGTGCGCTGTAGAGATACCTTCTGTACTCCTATGTGCGCTGTAGAGATACCTTCTGTACTCCTTTGTGCGCTGTAGAGATACCTTCTGTACTCCTTTGTGCGCTGTAGAGATACCTTCTGTACTCCTTTGTGCGCTGTAGAGATACCTTCTGTACTCCTTTGTGCGCTGTAGAGATACCTTCTGTACTCTTTTGTGCGCTGTAGAGATACCTCGTGTACTCCTTTGTACGTTCTAGAGATATTTCCTGTACTCCTTTGTGCGCTGTAGAGATACCTTCTGTACTCCTTTGTGCGCTGTAGAGATACCTTCTGTACTCCTTTGTGCGCTGTAGAGATACCTTCTGTACTCCTTTGTGCGCTGTAGAGATACCTTCTGTACTCCTTTGTGCGCTGTAGAGATACCTTCTGTACTCCTTTGTGCGCTGTAGAGATACCTTCTGTACTCCTTTGTGCGCTGTAGAGATACCTTCTGTACTTCTTTGTGCGCTGTAGAGATACCTTCTGTACTCCTTTGTGCGCTGTAGAGATACCTTCTGTACTCCTTTGTGCGCTGTAGAGATACCTTCTGTACTCCTTTGTGCGCTGTAGAGATATTTCATGTACTCCTTTTTGCGCTGTAGAGATACCTCGTGTACTCCTTTGTACGTTCTAGAGATATTTCCTGTACTCCTTTGTGCGCTGTAGAGATACCTTCTGTACTCCTTTGTGTGCTGTAGAGATACCTTCTGTACTCCTTTGTGCGCTGTAGAGATTCCTTCTGTACTCCTTTGTACGCTGTAGAGATACCTCGTGTACTCCTTTGTACGTTCTAGAGATATTTCCTGTACTCCTTTGTGCGCTGTAGAGATACCTTCTGTACTCCTTTGTGCGCTGTAGAGATACCTTCTGTACTCCTTTGTGCGCTGTAGAGATATCTTCTGTACTCCTTTGTGCGCTGTAGAGATACCTTCTGTACTCCTTTGTGTGCTGTAGAGATACCTTCTGTACTCCTTTGTGCGCTGTAGAGATACCTTCTGTACTCCTTTTTGCGCTGTAGAGATACCTTCTGTACTCCTTTGTGTGCTGTAGAGATACCTTCAGTACTCCTTTGTGCGCTGTAGAGATACCTTCTGTACTCCTTTTTGCGCTGTAGAGATACCTTCTGTACTCCTTTGTGCGCTGTAGAGATACCTTCTGTACTCCTTTGTGCGCTGTAGAGACACCTTCTGTACTCCTTTGTGCGCTGTAGAGATACCTTCTGTATTCCTTTGTACGCTGTAGAGATACCTCGTGTACTCCTTTGTACGTTCTAGAGATATTTCCTGTACTCCTTTGTGCGCTGTAGAGATACCTTCTGTACTCCTTTGTGCGCTGTAGAGATACCTTCTGTACTCCTTTGTGCGCTGTAGAGATACCTTCTGTACTCCTTTGTGCGCTGTAGAGATACCTTCTGTACTCCTTTGTGCGCTGTAGAGATACCTTCTGTACTCCTTTGTACGCTGTAGAGATTCCTCGTGTACTCCTTTGTACGTGCTAGAGATATTTCCTGTACTCCTTTGTGCGCTGTAAAGATACCTTCTGTACTCCTTTGTGCGCTGTAGAGATACCTTTTGTACTCCTTTGTGCGCTGTAGAGATACCTTCTGTACTCCTTTGTGCGCTGTTGAGATACCTTCTGTACTCCTTTGTACGCTGTAGAGATATCTCGTGTACTTCTTTGTACGTTCTAGAGATATTTCCTGTACTCCTTTGTGCGCTGTAGAGATACCTTCTGTACTCCTTTGTGCGCTGTAGAGATACCTTCTGTACTCCTTTGTGCGCTGTAGAGATACCTTCTGTACTCCTTTGTGCGCTGTAGAGATACCTTCTGTACTCCTTTGTGCGCTGTAGAGATACCTTCTGTACTCCTTTGTGCGCTGTAGAGATACCTTCTGTACTCCTTTGTACGCTGTAGAGATACCTCGTGTACTCCTTTGTACGTTCTAGAGATATTTCCTGTACTCCTTTGTGCGCTGTAGAGATACCTTCTGTACTCCTTTGTGCGCTGTAGAGATACCTTTTGTACTCCTTTGTACGCTGTAGAGATACCTCGTGTACTCCTTTGTACGTTCTAGAGATATTTCCTGTACTCCTTTGTGCGCTGTAGAGATACCTTCTGTACTCCTTTGTGCGCTGTAGAGATACCTTCTGTACTCCTTTGTGCGCTGTAGAGATACCTTCTGTACTCCTTTGTGCGCTGTAGAGATACCTTCTGTACTCCTTTGTGCGCTGTAGAGATACCTTCTGTACTCCTTTGTGCGCTGTAGAGATACCTTCTGTACTACTTTGTGCGCTGTAGAGATACCTTCTGTACTCCTTTGTGCGCTGTAGAGATACCTTCTTTACTCCTTTGTGCGCTGTAGAGATACCTTCTGTACTCCTTTGTGCGCTGTAGAGATACCTTCTGTACTCCTTTGTGCGCTGTAGAGATACCTTCTGTACTCCTTTGTGCGCTGAAGAGATACCTTCTGTACTCCTTTGTGCGCTGTAGAGATACCTTCTGTACTCCTTTGTGCGCTGTAGAGATACCTTCTGTACTCCTTTGTGCGCTGTAGAGATACCTTCTGTACTCCTTTGTGCGCTGTAGAGATACCTTCTGTACTCCTTTGTGCGCTGTAGAGATACCTTCTGTACTCCTTTGTGCGCTGTAGGGATACCTTCTGTACTCCTTTGTGCGCTGTAGAGATACCTTCTGTACTCCTTTGTGCGCTGTAGAGATACCTTCTGTACTCCTTTGTATGCTGTAGAGATACCTCGTGTACTCCTTTGTACGTTCTAGAGATATTTCCTGTACTCCTTTGTGCGCTGTAGAGATACATCCTGTACTCCTTTGTGCGCTGTAGAGATACCTTCTGTACTCCTTTGTGCGCTGTAGAGATACCTTCTGTACTCCTTTGTGCGCTGTAGAGATACCTTCTGTACTCCTTTGTACGCTGTAGAGATACCTCGTGTACTCCTTTGTACGTTCTAGAGATATTTCCTGTACTCCTTTGTGCGCTGTAGAGATACCTTCTGTACTCCTTTGTGCGCTGTAGAAATACCTTCTGTACTCCTTTGTGCGCTGTAGAGATACCTTCTGTACTCCTTTGTGCGCTGTAGAGATACCTTCTGTACTCCTTTGTGCGCTGTAGAGATACCTTCTGCACTCCTTTGTGCGCTGTAGAGATACCTTCTGTACTCCTTTGTGCGCTGTAGAGATACCTTCTGTACTTCTTTGTGCGCTGTAGAGATACCTTCTGTACTCCTTTGTGCGCTGTAGAGATACCTTCTGTACTCCTTTGTACGCTGTAGAGATACCTCGTGTACTTCTTTGTACGTTCTAGAGATATTTCCTGTACTCCTTTGTGCGCTGTAGAGATACCTTCTGTACTCCTTTGTGCGCTGTAGAGATACCTTCTGTACTCCTTTGTACGCTGTAGAGATACCTCGTGTACTCCTTTGTACGTTCTAGAGATATTCCCTGTACTCCTTTGTGCGCTGTAGAGATACCTTCTGTACTCCTTTGTGCGCTGTAGAGATACCTTCTGTACTCCTTTGTGCGCTGTAGAGATACCTTCTGTACTCCTTTGTGCGCTGTAGAGATACCTTCTGTACTCCTTTGTACGCTGTAGAGATACCTCGTGTACTCCTCTGTACGTTCTAGAGATATTTCCTGTACTCCTTTGTGCGCTGTAGAGATACCTTCTGTACTCCTTTGTGCGCTGTAGAGATACATTCTGTACTCCTTTGTGCGCTGTAGAGATACCTTCTGTACTCCTTTGTGCGCTGTAGAGATACCTTCTGTACTCCTTTGTGCGCTGAAGAGATACCTTCTGTACTCCTTTGTGAGCTGTAGAGATACCTTCTGTACTCCTTTGTGCACTGTAGAGATACCTTCTGTACTCCTTTGTGCGCTGTAGAGATACCTTCTGTACTCCTTTGTACGCTGTAGAGATACCTCGTGTACTCCTTTGTACGTTCTAGAGATATTTCCTGTACTCCTTTGTGCGCTGTAGAGATACCTCGTGTACTCCTTTGTACGTTCTAGAGATATTTCCTGTACTCCTTTGTGCGCTGTAGAGATACCTTCTGTACTCCTTTGTGCGCTGTAGAGATACCTTCTGTACTCCTTTGTGCGCTGTAGAGATACCTTCTGTACTCCTTTGTACGCTGTAGAGATACCTCGTGTACTCCTTTGTACGTTCTAGAGATATTTCCTGTACTCCTTTGTGCGCTGTAGAGATACCTTCTGTACTCCTTTGTGCGCTGTAGAGATACCTTCTGTACTCCTTTGTGCGCTGTAGAGATACCTTCTGTACTCCTTTGTACGCTGTAGAGATACCTCGTGTACTCCTTTGTACGTTCTAGAGAAATTTCCTGTATTCCTTTGTGCGCTGTAGAGATACCTTCTGTACTATTTTGTGCGCTGTAGAGATACCTTCTGTACTCCTTTGTGCGCTGTAGAGATACTTTCTGTACTCCTTTGTGCGCTGTAGGGATACCTTCTGTACTCCTTTGTACGCTGTAGAGATACCTCGTGTACTCCTTTGTACGTTCTAGAGATATTTCCTGTACTCCTTTGTGCGCTGTAGAGATACCTTCTGTACTCCTTTTTGCGCTGTAGAGATACCTTCTGTACTCCTTTGTACGCTGTAGAGATACCTCGTGTACTCCTTTGTACGTTCTAGAGATATTTCCTGTACTCCTTTGTGCGCTGTAGAGATACCTTCTGTACTCCTTTGTGCGCTGTAGAGATACCTTCTGTACTCCTTTGTGCGATGTAGAGATACCTTCTGTACTCCTTTGTGCGCTGTAGAGATACCTTCTGTACTCCTTTGTACGCTGCAGAGATACCTCGTGTACTCCTTTGTACGTTCTAGAGAAATTTCCTGTATTCCTTTGTGCGCTGTAGAGATACCTTCTGTACTCCTTTGTGCGCTGTAGAGATACCTTCTGTACTCCTTTGTGCGCTGTAGAGATACCTTCTGTACTCCTTTGTGCGCTGTAGAGATACTTTCTGTACTCCTTTGTGCGCTGTAGAGATACCTTCTGTACTCCTTTGTACGCTGTAGAGATACCTCGTGTACTCCTTTGTACGTTCTAGAGATATTTCCTGTACTCCTTTGTGCGCTGTAGAGATACCTTCTGTACTCCTTTTTGCGCTGTAGAGATACCTTCTGTACTCCTTTGTACGCTGTAGAGATACCTCGTGTACTCCTTTGTACGTTCTAGAGATATTTCCTGTACTCGTTTGTGCGCAGTAGAGATACCTTCTGTACTCCTTTGTGCGCTGTAGAGATACCTTCTGTACTCCTTTGTGCGCTGTAGAGATACCTTCTGTACTCCTTTGTGCGCTGAAGAGATACCTTCTGTACTCCTTTGTACGCTGTAGAGATACCTCGTGTACTCCTTTGTACGGTCTAGAGATATTTCCTGTACTCCTTTGTGCGCTGTAGAGATACCTTCTGTACTCCTTTGTGCGCTGTAGAGATACCTTCTGTACTTCTTTGTGCGCTGTAGAGATACCTTCTGTACTCCTTTGTGCGCTGTAGAGATACCTTCTGCACTCCTTTGTGCGCTGTAGAGATACCTTCTGTACTCCTTTGTGCGCTGTAGAGATACCTTCTGTACTCCTTTGTACGCTGTAGAGATACCTCGTGTACTTCTTTGTACGTTATAGAGATATTTCCTGTACTCCTTTGTGCGCTATAGAGATACCTTCTGTACTCCTTTGTGCGCTGTAGAGATACCTTCTGTACTCCTTTGTGCGCTGTAGAGATACCCTCTGTACTCCTTTGTGCGCTGTAGAGATACCTTCTGTACTCCTTTGTGCGCTGTAGAGATACCTTCTGTACTCCTTTGTACGCTGTAGAGATACCTCGTGTACTCCTTTGTACGTTCTAGAGATATTTCCTGTACTCCTTTGTGCGCTGTAGAGATACCTTCTGTACTCCTTTGTGCGCTGTAGAGATGCATTCTGTACTCCTTTGTACGCTGTAGAGATACCTCGTGTACTCCTTTGTACGTTCTAGAGATATTTCCTGTACTCCTTTGTGCGCTGTAGAGATACCTTCTGTACTCCTTTGTGCGCTGTAGAGATACCTTCTGTACTCCTTTGTGCGCTGTAGAGATACCTTCTGTACTCCTTTGTGCGCTGTAGAGATACCTTCTGTACTCCTTTGTGCGCTGTAGAGATACCTTCTGTACTCCTTCGTACGCTGTAGAGATACCTCGTGTACTCCTTTGTACGTTCTAAAGATATTTCCTGTACTCCTTTGTGCGCTGTAGAGATACCTTCTGTACTCCTTTGTGCGCTGTAGAGATACCTTCTGTACTCCTTTGTGCGCTGTAGAGATACCTTCTGTACTCCTTTGTGCGCTGTAGAGACCCCTTCTGTACTCCTTTGTGCGCTGTAGAGATACCTTCTGTACTCCTTTGTGCGCTGTAGAGATACCTCGTGTACTCCTTTGTACGTTCTAGAGATATTTCCTGTACTCCTTTGTGCGCTGTAGAGATACCTTCTGTACTCCTTTGTGCGCTGTAGAGATACCTTCTGTACTCCTTTGTGCGCTGTAGAGATACCTTCTGTACTCCTTTGTGCGCTGTAGAGATACCTTCTGTACTCCTTTGTGCGCTGTAGAGATACCTTCTGTACTCCTTTGTGCGCTGTAGAGATACCTTCTGTACTCCTTTGTACGCTGTAGAGATACCTCGTGTACTCCTTTGTACGTTCTAGAGATATTTCCTGTACTCCTTTGTGCGCTGCAGAGATACCTTCTGTACTCCTTTGTGCGCTGTAGAGATACCTTCTGTACTCCTTTGTGCGCTGTAGAGATACCTTCTGTACTCCTTTGTGCGCTGTAGAGATACCTTCTGTACTCCTTTGTACGCTGTAGAGATACCTCGTGTACTCCTTTGTACGTTCTAGAGATACTTCCTGTACTCCTTTGTGCGCTGTAGAGATACCTTATGTACTCCTTTGTGCGCTGTAGAGATACCTTCTGTACTCCTTTGTGCGCTGTAGAGATACCTTCTGTACTCTTTTGTGCGCTGTAGAGATACCTTCTGTACTCCTTTGTGCGCTGTAGAGATACCTCCTGTACTCCTTTGTGCGCTGTAGAGATACCTTCTGTACTCCTTTGTACGCTGTAGAGATACCTCGTGTACTCCTTTGTACGTTCTAGAGATATTTCCTGTACTCCTTTGTGCGCTGTAGAGATACCTTCTGTACTCCTTTGTGCGCTGTAGAGATACCTTCTGTACTCCTTTGTGCGCTGTAAAGATACCTTCTGTACTCCTTTGTGCGCTGTAGAGATACCTTCTGTGTTCCTTTGTACGCTGTAGAGATACCTTGTGTACTCCTTTGTACGTTCTAGAGATGTTTCCTGTACTCCTTTGTGCGCTGTAGAGATACCTTCTGTACTCCTTTGTGCGCTGTAGAGATACCTTCTGTACTCCTTTGTGCGCTGTAGAGATACCTTCTGTACTCCTTTGTGCGCTGTAGAGATACCTTCTGTACTGCATTGTACGTTCTAGAGATATTTCCTGTACTCCTTTGTGCGCTGTAGAGATACCTTCTGTACTCCTTTGTGCGCTGTAGAGATACCTTCTGTACTCCTTTGTACGCTGTAGAGATACCTCGTGTACTCCTTTGTACGTTCTAGAGATATTTCCTGTACTCCTTTGTGCGCTGTAGAGATACCTTCTGTACTCCTTTGTGCGCTGTAGAGATACCTTCTGTACTCCTTTGTGCGCTGTAGAGATACCTTCTGTACTCCTTTGTGCGCTGTAGAGATACCTTCTGTACTCCTTTGTGCGCTGTAGAGATACCTTCTGTACTCCTTTGTGCGCTGTAGAGATACCTTCTGTACTCCTTTGTGCGCTGTAGAGATACTTTCTGTACTCCTTTGTGCGCTGTAGAGATACCTTCTGTACTCCTTTGTGCGCTGTAGAGATACCTTCTGTACTCCTTTGTGCGCTGTAGAGATACCTTCTGTACTCCTTTGTACGCTGTAGAGATACCTCGTGTACTCCTTTGTACGTTCTAGAGATATTTCCTGTACTCCTTTGTGCGCTGTAGAGATACCTTCTGTACTCCTTTGTGCGCTGTAGAGATACCTTCTGTACTCCTTTGTGCGCTGTAGAGATACCTTCTGTACTCCTTTGTGCGCTGTAGAGATACCTTCTGTACTCCTTTGTGCGCTGTAGAGATACCTTCTGTACTCCTTTGTACGCTGTAGAGATACCTCGTGTACTCCTTTGTACGTTTTAGAGATATTTCCTGTACTCCTTTGTGCGCTGTAGAGATACCTTCTGTACTCCTTTGTGCGCTGTAGAGATACCTTCTGTACTCCTTTGTGCGCTGTAGAGATACCTTCTGTACTCCTTTGTGCGCTGTAGAGATACCTTCTGTACTCCTTTGTGCGCTGTAGAGATACCTTCTGTACTCCTTTGTGCGCTGTAGAGATACCTTCTGTACTCCTTTGTGCGCTGTAGAGATACCTTCTGTACTCCTTTATACGCTGTAGAGATACCTCGTGTACTCCTTTGTACGTTATAGAGATATTTCCTGTACTCCTTTGTGCGCTGTAGACATACCTTCTGTACTCCTTTGTGCGCTGTAGAGATACCTTCTGTACTCCTTTGTGCGCTGTAGAGATACCTTCTGTACTCCTTTGTGCGCTGTAGAGATACCTTCTGTACTCCTTTGTACGCTGTAGAGATACCTCGTGTACTCCTTTGTACGTTCTAGAGATATTTCCTGTACTCCTTTGTGCGCTGTAGAGATACCTTCTGTACTCCTTTTTGCGCTGTAGAGATACCTTCTGTACTCCTTTGTACGCTGTAGAGATACCTCGTGTACTCCTTTGTACGTTCTAGAGATATTTCCTGTACTCGTTTGTGCGCAGTAGAGATACCTTCTGTACTCCTTTGTGCGCTGTAGAGATACCTTCTGTACTCCTTTGTGCGCTGTAGAGATACCTTCTGTACTCCTTTGTGCGCTGAAGAGATACCTTCTGTACTCCTTTGTACGCTGTAGAGATACCTCGTGTACTCCTTTGTACGGTCTAGAGATATTTCCTGTACTCCTTTGTGCGCTGTAGAGATACCTTCTGTACTCCTTTGTGCGCTGTAGAGATACCTTCTGTACTTCTTTGTGCGCTGTAGAGATACCTTCTGTACTCCTTTGTGCGCTGTAGAGATACCTTCTGCACTCCTTTGTGCGCTGTAGAGATACCTTCTGTACTCCTTTGTGCGCTGTAGAGATACCTTCTGTACTCCTTTATACGCTGTAGAGATACCTCGTGTACTTCTTTGTACGTTATAGAGATATTTCCTGTACTCCTTTGTGCGCTATAGAGATACCTTCTGTACTCCTTTGTGCGCTATAGAGATACCTTCTGTACTCCTTTGTGCGCTGTAGAGATACCCTCTGTACTCCTTTGTGCGCTGTAGAGATACCTTCTGTACTCCTTTGTGCGCTGTAGAGATACCTTCTGTACTCCTTTGTACGCTGTAGAGATACCTCGTGTACTCCTTTGTACGTTCTAGAGATATTTCCTGTACTCCTTTGTGCGCTGTAGAGATACCTTCTGTACTCCTTTGTGCGCTGTAGAGATACATTCTGTACTCCTTTGTACGCTGTAGAGATACCTCGTGTACTCCTTTGTACGTTCTAGAGATATTTCCTGTACTCCTTTGTGCGCTGTAGAGATACCTTCTGTACTCCTTTGTGCGCTGTAGAGATACCTTCTGTACTCCTTTGTGCGCTGTAGAGATACCTTCTGTACTCCTTTGTGCGCTGTAGAGATACCTTCTGTACTCCTTTGTGCGCTGTAGAGATACCTTCTGTACTCCTTCGTACGCTGTAGAGATACCTCGTGTACTCCTTTGTACGTTCTAAAGATATTTCCTGTACTCCTTTGTGCGCTGTAGAGATACCTTCTGTACTCCTTTGTGCGCTGTAGAGATACCTTCTGTACTCCTTTGTGCGCTGTAGAGATACCTTCTGTACTCCTTTGTGCGCTGTAGAGACCCCTTCTGTACTCCTTTGTGCGCTGTAGAGATACCTTCTGTACTCCTTTGTGCGCTGTAGAGATACCTCGTGTACTCCTTTGTACGTTCTAGAGATATTTCCTGTACTCCTTTGTGCGCTGTAGAGATACCTTCTGTACTCCTTTGTGCGCTGTAGAGATACCTTCTGTACTCCTTTGTGCGCTGTAGAGATACCTTCTGTACTCCTTTGTGCGCTGTAGAGATACCTTCTGTACTCCTTTGTGCGCTGTAGAGATACCTTCTGTACTCCTTTGTGCGCTGTAGAGATACCTTCTGTACTCCTTTGTACGCTGTAGAGATACCTCGTGTACTCCTTTGTACGTTCTAGAGATATTTCCTGTACTCCTTTGTGCGCTGCAGAGATACCTTCTGTACTCCTTTGTGCGCTGTAGAGATACCTTCTGTACTCCTTTGTGCGCTGTAGAGATACCTTCTGTACTCCTTTGTGCGCTGTAGAGATACCTTCTGTACTCCTTTGTACGCTGTAGAGATACCTCGTGTACTCCTTTGTACGTTCTAGAGATACTTCCTGTACTCCTTTGTGCGCTGTAGAGATACCTTATGTACTCCTTTGTGCGCTGTAGAGATACCTTCTGTACTCCTTTGTGTGCTGTAGAGATACCTTCTGTACTCTTTTGTGCGCTGTAGAGATACCTTCTGTACTCCTTTGTGCGCTGTAGAGATACCTCCTGTACTCCTTTGTGCGCTGTAGAGATACCTTCTGTACTCCTTTGTACGCTGTAGAGATACCTCGTGTACTCCTTTGTACGTTCTAGAGATATTTCCTGTACTCCTTTGTGCGCTGTAGAGATACCTTCTGTACTCCTTTGTGCGCTGTAGAGATACCTTCTGTACTCCTTTGTGCGCTGTAAAGATACCTTCTGTACTCCTTTGTGCGCTGTAGAGATACCTTCTGTGTTCCTTTTTACGCTGTAGAGATACCTTGTGTACTCCTTTGTACGTTCTAGAGATGTTTCCTGTACTCCTTTGTGCGCTGTAGAGATACCTTCTGTACTCCTTTGTGCGCTGTAGAGATACCTTCTGTACTCCTTTGTGCGCTGTAGAGATACCTTCTGTACTCCTTTGTGCGCTGTAGAGATACCTTCTGTACTGCATTGTACGTTCTAGAGATATTTCCTGTACTCCTTTGTGCGCTGTAGAGATACCTTCTGTACTCTTTTGTGCGCTGTAGAGATACCTTCTGTACTCCTTTGTACGCTGTAGAGATACCTCGTGTACTCCTTTGTACGTTCTAGAGATATTTCCTGTACTCCTTTGTGCGCTGTAGAGATACCTTCTGTACTCCTTTGTGCGCTGTAGAGATACCTTCTGTACTCCTTTGTGCGCTGTAGAGATACCTTCTGTACTCCTTTGTGCGCTGTAGAGATACCTTCTGTACTCCTTTGTGCGCTGTAGAGATACCTTCTGTACTCCTTTGTGCGCTGTAGAGATACCTTCTGTACTCCTTTGTGCGCTGTAGAGATACTTTCTGTACTCCTTTGTGCGCTGTAGAGATACCTTCTGTACTCCTTTGTGCGCTGTAGAGATACCTTCTGTACTCCTTTGTGCGCTGTAGAGATACCTTCTGTACTCCTTTGTACGCTGTAGAGATACCTCGTGTACTCCTTTGTACGTTCTAGAGATATTTCCTGTACTCCTTTGTGCGCTGTAGAGATACCTTCTGTACTCCTTTGTGCGCTGTAGAGATACCTTCTGTACTCCTTTGTGCGCTGTAGAGATACCTTCTGTACTCCTTTGTGCGCTGTAGAGATACCTTCTGTACTCCTTTGTGCGCTGTAGAGATACCTTCTGTACTCCTTTGTACGCTGTAGAGATACCTCGTGTACTCCTTTGTACGTTTTAGAGATATTTCCTGTACTCCTTTGTGCGCTGTAGAGATACCTTCTGTACTCCTTTGTGCGCTGTAGAGATACCTTCTGTACTCCTTTGTGCGCTGTAGAGATACCTTCTGTACTCCTTTGTGCGCTGTAGAGATACCTTCTGTACTCCTTTGTGCGCTGTAGAGATACCTTCTGTACTCCTTTGTGCGCTGTAGAGATACCTTCTGTACTCCTTTGTGCGCTGTAGAGATACCTTCTGTACTCCTTTATACGCTGTAGAGATACCTCGTGTACTCCTTTGTACGTTATAGAGATATTTCCTGTACTCCTTTGTGCGCTGTAGACATACCTTCTGTACTCCTTTGTGCGCTGTAGAGATACCTTCTGTACTCCTTTGTGCGCTGTAGAGATACCTTCTGTACTCCTTTGTGCGCTGTAGAGATACTTTCTGTACTCCTTTGTACGCTGTAGAGATACCTCGTGTACTCCTTTGTACGTTCTAGAGATATTTCCTGTACTCCTTTGTGCGCTGTAGAGATACCTTCTGTACTCCTTTGTGCGCTGTAGAGATACCTTCTGTACTCCTTTGTGCGCTGTAGAGATACCTTCTGTACTCTTTTGTGCGCTGTAGAGATACCTTCTGTACTCCTTTGTGCGCTGTAGAGATACCTTCTGTACTCCTTTGTGCGCTGTAGAGATACCTTCTGTAGTCCTTTGTACGCTGTAGAGATACCTCGTGTACTCCTTTGTACGTTCTAGAGATATTTCCTGTACTCCTTTGTGCGCTGTAGAGATACCTTCTGTACTCCTTTGTGCGCTGTAGAGATACCTTCTGTACTCCTTTGTGCGCTGTAGAGATACCTTCTGTACTCCTTTGTGCGCTGTAGAGATACCTTCTGTGTTCCTTTGTACGCTGTAGAGATACCTCCTGTACTCCTTTGTACGTTCTAGAGATGTTTCCTGTACTCCTTTGTGCGCTGTAGAGATACCTTTTGTACTCCTTTGTGCGCTGTAGAGATACCTTCTGTACTCCTTTGTGCGCTGTAGAGATACCTTCTGTACTCCTTTGTGCGCTGTAGAGATACCTTCTGTACTGCATTGTACGTTCTAGAGATATTTCCTGTACTCCTTTGTGCGCTGTAGAGATACCTTCTGTACTCCTTTGTGCGCTGTAGAGATACCTTCTGTACTCCTTTGTACGCTGTAGAGATACCTCGTGTACTCCTCTGTACGTTCTAGAGATATTTCCTGTACTCCTTTGTGCGCTGTAGAGATACCTTCTGTACTCCTTTGTGCACTGTAGAGATACCTTCTGTACTCCTTTGTGCGCTGTAGAGATACCTTCTGTACTCCTTTGTGCGCTGTAGAGATACCTTCTGTACTCCTTTGTGCGCTGTAGAGATACCTTTTGTACTCCTTTGTGCGCTGTAGAGATACCTTCTGTACTCCTTTGTGCGCTGTAGAGATACTTTCTGTACTCCTTTGTGCGCTGTAGAGATACCTTCTGTACTCCTTTGTGCGCTGTAGAGATATCTTCTGTACTCCTTTGTGCGCTGTAGAGATACCTTCTGTACTCCTTTGTACGCTGTAGAGATACCTCGTGTACTCCTTTGTACGTTCTAGAGATATTTCCTGTACTCCTTTGTGCGCTGTAGAGATACCTTCTGTACTCCTTTGTGCGCTGTAGAGATACCTTCTGTACTCCTTTGTGCGCTGTAGAGATACCTTCTGTACTCCTTTGTGCGCTGTAGAGATACCTTCTGTACTCCTTTGTGCGCTGTAGAGATACCTTCTGTACTCCTTTGTACGCTGTAGAGATACCTCGTGTACTCCTTTGTACGTTCTAGAGATATTTCCTGTACTCCTTTGTGCGCTGTAGAGATACCTTCTGTACTCCTTTGTGCGCTGTAGAGATACCTTCTGTACTCCTTTGTGCGCTGTAGAGATACCTTTTGTACTCCTTTGTGCGCTGTAGAGATACCTTCTGTACTCCTTTGTACGCTGTAGAGATACCTCGTGTACTCCTTTGTACGTTCTAGAGATATTTCCTGTACTCCTTTGTGCGCTGTAGAGATACCTTCTGTACTCCTTTGTGCGCTGTAGAGATACCTTCTGTACTCCTTTGTGCGCAGTAGAGATACCTTCTGTACTCCTTTGTGCGCTGTAGAGATACCTTCTGTACTCCTTTGTACGCTGTAGAGATACCTCGTGTACTCCTTTGTACGTTCTAGAGATATTTCCTGTACTCTTTTGTGCGCTGTAGAAATACCTTCTGTACTCCTCTGTGCGCTGTAGAGATACCTTCTGTACTCCTTTGTGCGCTGTAGAGATACCTTCTGTACTCCTTTGTGCGCTGTAGAGATACCTTCTGTACTCCTTTGTGCGCTGTAGGGATACCTTCTGTACTCCTTTTTACGCTGTAGAGACACCTCGTGTACTCCTTTGTACGTTCTAGAGATATTTCCTGTACTCCTTTGTGCGCTGTAGAGATACCTTCTGTACTCCTTTGTGCGCTGTAGAGATACCTTCTGTACTCCTTTGTGCGCTGTAGAGATACCTTCTGTACTCCTTTGTGCGCTGTAGAGATACCTTCTGTACTCCTTTGTACGCTGTAGAGATACCTCGTGTACTCCTTTGTACGTTCTAGAGATCTTTCCTGTACTCCTTTGTGCGCTGTAGAGATACCTTCTGTACTTCTTTGTGCGCTGTAGAGATACCTTCTGTACTCCTTTGTACGCTGTAGAGATACCTCGTGTACTCCTTTGTACGTTCTAGAGATATTTCCTGTACTCCTTTGTGCGCTGTAGAGATACCTTCTGTACTCCTTTGTGAGCTGTAGAGATACCTTCTGTACTCCTTTGTGCGCTGTAGAGATACCTTCTGAACTCCTTTGTACGCTGTGGAGATACCTCGTGTACTCCTTTGTACGTTCTAGAGATATTTCCTGTACTCCTTTGTGCGCTGTTGAGATACCTTCTGTACTCCTTTGTGCGCTGTAGAGATACCTTCTGTACTCCTTTGTACGCTGTAGAGATACCTCTTGTACTCCTTTGTACGTTCTAGAGATATTTCCTGTACTCCTTTGGGTGCGCTGTAGAGATACCTTCTGTACTCCTTTGTGCGCTGCAGAGATACTTTCTGTACTCCTTTGTGCGCTGTAGAGATACCTTCTGTACTCCTTTGTGCGCTGTAGAGATACCTTCTGTACTCCTTTGTGCGCTGTAGAGATACCTTCTGTACTCCTTTATACGCTGTAGAGATACCTCGTGTACTCCTTTGTACGTTCTAGAGATATTTCCTGTACTCCTTTGTGCGCTGTAGAGATACCTTCTGTACTCCTTTGTGCGCTGTAGAGATACCTTTTGTACTCCTTTGTGCGCTGTAGAGATACCTTCTGTACTCCTTTGTACGCTGTAGAGATACCTCGTGTACTCCTTTGTACGTTCTAGAGATATTTCCTGTACTCCTTTGTGCGCTGTAGAGATACCTTCTGTACTCCTTTGTGCGCTGTAGAGATACCTTCTGTACTCCTTTGTGCGCTGTAGAGATACCTTCTGTACTCCTTTGTACGCTGTAGAGATACCTCGTGTACTCCTTTGTACGTTCTAGAGATATTTCCTGTACTCCTTTGTGCGCTGTAGAGATACCTTCTGTACTCCTTTGTGCGCTGTAGAGATTCCTTCTGTACTCCTTTGTGCGCTGTAGAGATACCTTCTGTACTCCTTTGTGTGCTGTAGAGATACCTTCTGTACTCCTTTGTGCGCTGTAGAGATACCTTCTGTACTCCTTTGTGCGCTGTAGAGATACCTTCTGTTCTCCTTTGTGCGCTGTAGAGATACCTTCTGTACTCCTTTGTACGCTGTAGAGATACCTCGTGTACTCCTCTGTACGTTCTAGAGATATTTCCTGTACTCCTTTGTGCGCTGTAGAGATACCTTCTGTACTCCTTTGTGCGCTGTAGAGATACCTTCTGTACTCCTTTGTGCGCTGTAGAGATACCTTCTGTACTTCTTTGTGCGCTGTAGAGATACCTTCTGTACCCCTTTGTGCGCTGTAGAGATACCTCCTGTACTTCTTTGTACGCTGTAGAGATACCTCGTGTACTCCTTTGTACGTTCTAGAGATATTTCCTGTACTCCTTTGTGCGCTGTAGAGATACCTTCTGTACTCCTTTGTGCGCTGTAGAGATACCTTCTGTACTCCTTTGTGCGCTGTAGAGATACCTTCTGTACTCCTTTGTGCGCTGTAGAGATACCTTCTGTACTCCTTTGTGCGCTGTAGAGATACCCTCTGTACTCCTTTGTGCGCTGTAGAGATACCTTCTGTAGTCCTTTGTACGCTGTAGAGATACCTCGTGTACTCCTTTGTACGTTCTAGAGATATTTCCTGTACTCATTTGTGCGCTGTAGAGATACCTTCTGTACTCCTTTGTGCGCTGTAGAGAAACCTTCTGTACTCCTTTGTGCGCTGTAGAGATACCTTCTGTACTCCTTTGTACGCTGTAGAGATACCTCCTGTACTCCTTTGTACGTTCTAGAGATATTTCCTGTACTCCTTTGTGCGCTGTAGAGATACCTTCTGTACTCCTTTGTGCGCTGTAGAGATACCTTCTGTACTCCTTTGTGCGCTGTAGAGATACCTTCTGTACTCCTTTGTGCGCTGTAGAGATACCTTCTGTACTCCTTTGTGCGCTGTAGAGATACCTTCTGTACTCCTTTGTACGCTGTAGAGATACCTCGTGTACTCCTTTGTACGTTCTAGAGATATTTCCTGTACTCCTTTGTGCGCTGTAGAGATACCTTCTGTACTCCTTTGTGCGCTGTAGAGATACCTTCTGTACTCCTTTGTGCGCTGTAGAGATACCTTCTGTACTCCTTTGTGCGCTGTAGAGATACCTTCTGAACTCCTTTGTACGCTGTGGAGATACCTCGTGTACTCCTTTGTACGTTCTAGAGATATTTCCTGTACTCCTTTGTGCGCTGTAGAGATACCTTCTGTACTCCTTTGTACGCTGTAGAGATACCTCGTGTACTCCTTTGTACGTTCTAGAGATATTTCCTGTACTCCTTTGGGTGCGCTGTAGAATACCTTCTGTACTCCTTTGTGCGCTGCAGAGATACCTTCTGTACTCCTTTGTGCGCTGTAGAGATACCTTCTGTACTCCTTTGTGCGCTGTAGAGATACCTTCTGTACTCCTTTGTGCGCAGTAGAGATACCTTCTGTACTCCTTTGTACGCTGTAGAGATACCTCGTGTACTCCTTTGTTCGTTCTAGAGATATTTCCTGTACTCCTTTGTGCGCTGTAGAGATACCTTCTGTACTCCTTTGTGCGCTGTAGAGATACCTTTTGTACTCCTTTGTGCGCTGTAGAGATACCTTCTGTACTCCTTTGTACGCTGTAGAGATACCTCGTGTACTCCTTTGTACGTTCTAAAGATATTTCCTGTACTCCTTTGTGCGCTGTAGAGATACCTTCTGTACTCCTTTGTGCGCTGTAGAGATACCTTCTGTACTCCTTTGTGCGCTGTAGAGATACCTTCTGTACTCCTTTGTACGCTGTAGAGATACCTCGTGTACTCCTTTGTACGTTCTAGAGATATTTCCTGTACTCCTTTGTGCGCTGTAGAGATACCTTCTGTACTCCTTTGTGCGCTGTAGAGATTCCTTCTCTACTCCTTTGTGCGCTGTAGAGATACCTTCTGTACTCCTTTGTGCGCTGTAGAGATACCTTCTGTACTCCTTTGTGCGCTGTAGAGATACCTTCTGTACTCCTTTGTACGCTGTAGAGATACCTCGTGTACTCCTTTGTACGTTCTAGAGATATTTCCTGTACTCCTTTGTGCGCTGTAGAGATACCTTCTGTACTCCTTTGTGCGCTGTAGAGATACCTTCTGTACTCCTTTGTGCGCTGTAGAGATACCTTCTGTACTCCTTTGTGCGCTGTAGAGATACCTTCTGTACTCCTTTGTGCGCTGTAGAGATACCTTCTGTACTCCTTTGTACGCTGTAGAGATACCTCGTGTACTCCTTTGTACGTTTTAGAGATATTTCCTGTACTCCTTTGTGCGCTGTAGAGATACCTTCTGTACTCCTTTGTGCGCTGTAGAGATACCTTCTGTACTCCTTTGTGCGCTGTAGAGATACCTTCTGTACTCCTTTGTGCGCTGTAGAGATACCTTCTGTACTCCTTTGTGCGCTGTAGAGATACCTTCTGTACTCCTTTGTGCGCTGTAGAGATACCTTCTGTACTCCTTTGTGCGCTGTAGAGATACCTTCTGTACTCCTTTATACGCTGTAGAGATACCTCGTGTACTCCTTTGTACGTTATAGAGATATTTCCTGTACTCCTTTGTGCGCTGTAGACATACCTTCTGTACTCCTTTGTGCGCTGTAGAGATACCTTCTGTACTCCTTTGTGCGCTGTAGAGATACCTCGTGTACTCCTCTGTACGTTCTAGAGATATTTCCTGTACTCCTTTGTGCGCTGTAGAGATACCTTCTGTACTCCTTTGTGCGCTGTAGAGATACCTTCTGTACTCCTTTGTGCGCTGTAGAGATACCTTCTGTACTTCTTTGTGCGCTGTAGAGATACCTTCTGTACCCCTTTGTGCGCTGTAGAGATACCTCCTGTACTTCTTTGTACGCTGTAGAGATACCTCGTGTACTCCTTTGTACGTTCTAGAGATATTTCCTGTACTCCTTTGTGCGCTGTAGAGATACCTTCTGTACTCCTTTGTGCGCTGTAGAGATACCTTCTGTACTCCTTGGTGCGCTGTAGAGATACCTTCTGTACTCCTTTGTGCGCTGTAGAGATACCTTCTGTACTTGTTTGTACGCTGTAGAGATACTTCGTGTACTCCTTTGTACGTTCTAGAGATATTTCCTGTACTCCTTTGTGCGCTGTAGAGATACCTTCTGTACTTCTTTGTGCGCTGTCGAGATACCTTCTGTACTCCTTTGTGCGCTGTAGAGATACCTTCTATACTCCTTTGTGCGCTGTAGAGATACCTTCTGTACTCCTTTGTGCGCTGTAGAGATACCTTCTGTATTCCTTTGTACGCTGTAGAGATAGCTCGTGTACTCCTATGTGCGTTCTAGAGATATTCCCTGTACTCCTTTGTGCGCTGTAGAGATACCTTCTGTACTCCTTTGTGCGCTGTAGAGATACCTTCTGTACTCCTTTGTACGCTGTAGAGATACCTCGTGTACTCCTTTGTACGTTCTAGAGATATTTTCTGTACTCCTTTGTGCGCTGTAGAGATACCTTCTGTACTCCTTTGTGCGCTGTAGAGATACTTTCTGTACTCCTTTGTGCGCTGTAGAGATACCTTCTGTACTCCTTTGTGCGCTGTAGAGATACCTTCTGTACTCCTTTGTACGCTGTAGAGATACCTCGTGTACTCCTTTGTACGTTCTAGAGATATTTCCTGTACTCCTTTGTGCGCTGTTGAGATACCTTCTGTACTCCTTTGTGCGCTGTAGAGATACCTTCTGTACTCCTTTGTACGCTGTAGAGATACCTCGTGTACTCCTTTGTACGTTCTAGAGATATTTCCTGTACTCCTTTGGGTGCGCTGCAGAATACCTTCTGTACTCCTTTGTGCGCTGCAGAGATACCTTCTGTACTCCTTTGTGCGCTGTAGAGATACCTTCTGTACTCCTTTGTGCGCTGTAGAGATACCTTCTGTACTCCTTTGTGCGCTGTAGAGATACCTTCTGTACTCCTTTGTACGCTGTAGAGATACCTCGTGTACTCCTTTGTTCGTTCTAGAGATATTTCCTGTACTCCTTTGTGCGCTGTAGAGATACCTTCTGTACTCCTTTGTGCGCTGTAGAGATACCTTTTGTACTCCTTTGTGCGCTGTAGAGATACCTTCTGTACTCCTTTGTACGCTGTAGAGATACCTCGTGTACTCCTTTGTACGTTCTAGAGATATTTCCTGTACTCCTTTGTGCGCTGTAGAGATACCTTCTGTACTCCTTTGTGCGCTGTAGAGATACCTTCTGTACTCCTTTGTGCGCTGTAGAGATACCTTCTGTACTCCTTTGTACGCTGTAGAGATACCTCGTGTACTCCTTTGTACGTTCTAGAGATATTTCCTGTACTCCTTTGTGCGCTGTAGAGATACCTTCTGTACTCCTTTGTGCGCTGTAGAGATTCCTTCTCTACTCCTTTGTGCGCTGTAGAGATACCTTCTGTACTCCTTTGTGCGCTGTAGAGATACCTTCTGTACTCCTTTGTGCGCTGTAGAGATACCTTCTGTACTCCTTTGTACGCTGTAGAGATACCTCGTGTACTCCTTTGGACGTTCTAGAGATATTTCCTGTTTTCCTTTGTGCGCTGTAGAGATACCTTCTGTTCTCCTTTGTGCGCTGTAGAGATACCTTCTGTACTCCTTTGTGCGCTGTAGAGATACCTTCTGTACTCCTTTTTGCGCTGTAGAGATAACTTCTATCCTCCTTTGTACGCTGTAGAGATACCTCGTGTACTCCTTTGTACGTTCTAGAGATATTTCCTGTACTCCTTTGTGCGCTGTAGAGATACCTTCTGTACTCCTTTGTGCGCTGTAGAGATACCTTCTGTACTCCTTGGTGCGCTGTAGAGATACCTTCTGTACTCCTTTGTGCGCTGTAGAGATACCTTCTGTACTCCTTTGTACGCTGTAGAGATACTTCGTGTACTCCTTTGTACGTTCTAGAGATATTTCCTGTACTCCTTTGTGCGCTGTAGAGATACCTTCTGTACTTCTTTGTGCGCTGTCGAGATACCTTCTGTACTCCTTTGTGCGCTGTAGAGATACCTTCTATACTCCTTTGTGCGCTGTAGAGATACCTTCTGTACTCCTTTGTGCGCTGTAGAGATACCTTCTGTATTCCTTTGTACGCTGTAGAGATAGCTCGTGTACTCCTATGTGCGTTCTAGAGATATTCCCTGTACTCCTTTGTGCGCTGTAGAGATACCTTCTGTACTCCTTTGTGCGCTGTAGAGATACCTTCTGTACTCCTTTGTACGCTGTAGAGATACCTCGTGTACTCCTTTGTACGTTCTAGAGATATTTTCTGTACTCCTTTGTGCGCTGTAGAGATACCTTCTGTACTCCTTTGTGCGCTGTAGAGATACTTTCTGTACTCCTTTGTGCGCTGTAGAGATACCTTCTGTACTCCTTTGTGCGCTGTAGAGATACCTTCTGTACTCCTTTGTACGCTGTAGAGATACCTCGTGTACTCCTTTGTACGTTCTAGAGATATTTCCTGTACTCCTTTGTGCGCTGTAGAGATACCTTCTGTACTCCTTTGTGCGCTGTAGAGATACCTTCTGTACTCCTTCGTGCGCTGTAGAGATACCTTCTGTACTCCTTTGTGCGCTGTAGAGATACCTTCTGTACTCCTTTGTGCGCTGTAGAGATACCTTCTGTACTCCTTTGTGCGCTGTAGAGATACCTTCTGTACTCCTTTGTGCGCTGTAGAGATACCTTCTGTACTCCTTTGTACGCTGTAGAGATACCTTGTGTACTCCTTTGTACGTTCTAGAGATATTTCCTGTACTCCTCTGTGCGCTGTAGAGATACCTTCTGTACTCCTTTGTGCGCTGTAGAGATACCTTCTGTACTCCTTTGTGCGCTGTAGAGATACCTTCTGTACTCCTTTGTGCGCTGTAGAGATACCTTCTGTACTCCTTTGTGCGCTGTAGAGATACCTTCTGTACTCCTTTGTACGCTGTAGAGATACCTCGTGTACTCCTTTGTACGTTCTAGAGATATTTCCTGTACTCCTTTGTGCGCTGTAGAGATACCTTCTGTACTCCTTTGTGCGCTGTAGAGATACCTTCTGTACTCCTTTGTGCGCTGTAGAGATACCTTCTGTACTCCTTTGTGCGCTGTAGAGATACCTTCTGTACTCCTTTGTGCGCTGTAGAGATACCTTCTGTACTCCTATGTGCGCTGTAGAGATACCTTCTGTACTCCTTTGTGCGCTGTAGAGATACCTTCTGTACTCCTTTGTGCGCTGTAGAGATACCTTCTGTACTCCTTTGTGCGCTGTAGAGATACCTTCTGTACTCCTTTGTACGCTGTAGAGATACCTCGTGTACTCCTTTGTACGTTCTAGAGATATTCCCTGTACTCCTTTGTGCGCTGTAGAGATACCTTCTGTACTCCTTTGTGCGCTGTAGAGATACCTTCTGTACTCCTTTGTGCGCTGTAGAGATACCTTCTGTACTCCTTTGTGCGCTGTAGAGATACCTTCTGTACTCCTTTGTACGCTGTAGAGATACCTCGTGTACTCCATTGTACGTTCTAGAGATATTTCCTGTACTCCTTTGTGCGCTGTAGAGATACCTTCTGTACTCCTTTGTGCGCTGTAGAGATACCTTCTGTACTCCTTTGTGCGCTGTAGAGATACCTTCTGTACTCCTTTGTGCGCTGTAGAGATACCTTCTGTACTCCTTTGTGCGCTGTAGAGATACCTTCTGTACTCCTTTGTGAGCTGTAGAGATACCTTCTGTACTCCTTTGTGCACTGTAGAGATACCTTCTGTACTCCTTTGTGCGCTGTAGAGATACCTTCTGTACTCCTTTGTACGCTGTAGAGATACCTCGTGTACTCCTTTGTACGTTCTAGAGATATTTCCTGTACTCCTTTGTGCGCTGTAAAGATACCTCGTGTACTCCTTTGTACGTTCTAGAGATATTTCCTGTACTCCTTTGTGCGCTGTAGAGATACCTTCTGTACTCCTTTGTGCGCTGTAGAGATACCTTCTGTACTCCTTTGTGCGCTGTAGAGATACCTTCTGTACTCCTTTGTACGCTGTAGAGATACCTCGTGTACTCCTTTGTACGTTCTAGAGATATTTCCTGTACTCCTTTGTGCGCTGTAGAGATACCTTCTGTACTCCTTTGTGCGCTGTAGAGATACCTTCTGTACTCCTTTGTGCGCTGTAGAGATACCTTCTGTACTCCTTTGTGCGCTGTAGAGATACCTTCTGTACTCCTTTGTGCGCTGTAGAGATACCTTCTGTACTCCTTTGTGCGCTGTAGAGATACCTTCTGTACTCCTTTGTGCGCTGTAGAGATACCTTCTGTACTTCTTTGTACGCTGTAGAGATACCTCGTGTACTCCTTTGTACGTTCTAGAGATATTTCCTGTACTCCTTTGTGCGCTGTAGAGATACCTTCTGTACTCCTTTGTGCGCTGTAGAGATACCTTCTGTACTCCTTTGTGCGCTGTAGAAATACCTTCTGTACTCCTTTGTGCGCTGTAGAGATACCTTCTGTACTCCTTTGTGCGCTGTAGAGATACCTTCTGTACTCCTTTGTACGCTGTAGAGATACCTCGTGTACTCCTTTGTACGTTCTAGAGATATTTCCTGTACTCCTTTGTGCGCTGTAGAGATACCTTCTGTACTCCTTTGTGCGCTGTAGAGATACCTGTTGTACTCCTTTGTGCGCTGTAGAGATACCTTCTGTACTCCTTTGTGCGCTGTAGAGATACCTTCTGTACTCCTTTGTACGCTGTAGAGATACCTCGTGTACTTCTTTGTACGTTCTAGAGATATTTCCTGTACTCCTTTGTGCGCTGTAGAGATACCTTCTGTACTCCTTTGTGCGCTGTAGAGATACCTTCTGTACTCCTTTGTGCGCTGTAGAGATACCTTCTGTACTCCTTTGTGCGCTGTAGAAATACCTTCTGTACTCCTTTGTGCGCTGTAGAGATACTTTCTGTACTCCTTTGTGCGCTGTAGAGATACCTTCTGTACTCCTTTGTACGCTGTAGAGATACCTCGTGTACTCCTTTGTACGTTCTAGAGATATTTCCTGTACTCCTTTGTGCGCTGTAGAGATACCTTCTGTACTCCTTTGTGCGCTGTAGAGATACCTTCTGTACTCCTTTGTGCGCTGTAGAGATACCTTCTGTACTCCTTTGTGCGCTGTAGAGATACCTTCTGTACTCCTTTGTGAGCTGTAGAGATACCTTCTGTACTCCTTTGTACGCTGTAGAGATACCTCGTGTACTCCTTTGTACGTTCTAGAGATATTTCCTGTACTCCTTTGTGCGCTGTAGAGATACCTTCTGTACTCCTTTGTGCGCTGTAGACATACCTTCTGTACTCCTTTGTGCACTGTAGAGATACCTTCTGTACTCCTTTGTGCGCTGTAGAGATACCTTCTGAACTCCTTTGTACGCTGTGGAGATACCTCGTGTACTCCTTTGTACGTTCTAGAGATATTTCCTGTACTCCTTTGTGCGCTGTTGAGATACCTTCTGTACTCCTTTGTGCGCTGTAGAGATACCTTCTGTACTCCTTTGTACGCTGTAGAGATACCTGGTGTACTCCTTTGTACGTTCTAGAGATATTTCCTGTACTCCTTTGGGTGCGCTGTAGAGATACCTTCTGTACTCCTTTGTGCGCTGCAAAGATACCTTCTGTACTCCTTTGTGCGCTGTAGAGATACCTTCTGTACTCCTTTGTGCGCTGTAGAGATACCTTCTGTACTCCTTTGTGCGCTGTAGAGATACCTTCTGTACTCCTTTGTACGCTGTAGAGATACCTCGTGTACTCCTCTGTACGTTCTAGAGATATTTCCTGTACTCCTTTGTGCGCTGTAGAGATACCCTCTGTACTCCTTTGTGCGCTGTAGAGATACCTTCTGTACTCCTTTGTGCGCTGTAGAGATACCTTCTGTACTTCTTTGTGCGCTGTAGAGATACCTTCTGTACTCCTTTGTGCGCTGTAGAGATACCTCCTGTACTTCTTTGTACGCTGTAGAGATACCTCGTGTACTCCTTTGTACGTTCTAGAGATATTTCCTGTACTCCTTTGTGCGCTGTAGAGATACCTTCTGTACTCCTTTGTACGCTGTAGAGATACCTTCTGTACTCCTTTGTGCGTTGTAGAGATACCTTCTGTACTCCTTTGTGCGCTGTAGAGATACCTTCTGTACTCCTTTGTGCGCTGTAGAGATACCTTCTGTACTTCTTTGTGCGCTGTAGAGATACCTTCTGTACTCCTTTGTACGTTCTAGAGATATTTCCTGTACTCCTTCGTGCGCTGTAGAGATACCTTCTGTACTCCTCTGTGCGCTGTAGAGAAACCTTCTGTACTCCTTTGTGCGCTGTAGAGATACCTTCTGTACTCCTTTGTACGCTGTAGAGATACCTCGTGTACTCCTTTGTACGTTCTAGAGATATTTCCTGTACTCCTTTGTGCGCTGTAGAGATACCTTCTGTACTCCTATGTGCGCTGTAGAGATACCTTCTGTACTCCTTTGTACGCTGTAGAGATACCTCGTGTACTCCTTTGTACGTTCTAGAGATATTTCCTGTACTCCTTTGTGCGCTGTAGAGATACCTTCTGTACTCCTATGTGCGCTGTAGAGATACCTTCTGTACTCCTTTGTGCGCTGTAGAGATACCTTCTGTACTCCGTTGTGCGCTGTAGAGATACATTCTGTACTTCTTTGTACGCTGTAGAGATACCTCGTGTACTCCTTAGTACGTTCTAGAGATATTTCCTGTACTCCTTTGTGCGCTGTAGAGATACCTTCTGTACTCCTTTGTGCGCTGTAGAGATACCTTATGTACTCCTTTGTGCGCTGTAGAGATACCTTCTGTACTCCTTTGTGCGCTGTAGAGATACCTTCTGTACTCCTTTGTACGCTGTAGAGATACCTCGTGTACTCCTCTGTAAGTTCTAGAGATATTTCCTGTACTCCTTTGTGCGCTGTAGAGATACCTTCCGTACTCCTTTGTGCGCTGTAGAGATACCTTCTGTACTCCTTTGTGCGCTGTAGAGATACCTTCTGTACTCCTTTGTGCGCTGTAGAGATACCTTCTGTACTCCTTTGTACGCTGTAGAGATACCTCGTGTACTCCTTTGTACGTTCTAGAGATATTCCCTGTACTCCTTTGTGCGCTGTAGAGATACCTTCTGAACTCCTTTGTGCGCTGTAAAGATACCTTCTGTACTCCTTTGTGCGCTGCAGAGATACCTTCTGTACTCCTTTGTGCGCTGTAGAGATACCTTCTGTACTCCTTTGTGCGCTGTAGAGATACCTTCTGTACTCCTTTGTGCGCTGTAGAGATACCTTCTGTACTCCTTTGTGCGCTGTAGAGATACCTTCTGTACTCCTTTGTAAGCTGTAGAGATACCTCGTGTACTCCTTTGTACGTTCTAGAGATATTTCCTGTACTCCTTTGTGCGCTTTAGAGATACCTTCTGTACTCCTTTGTGCGCTGTAGAGATACCTTCTGTACTCCTTTGTGCGCTGTAGAGATACCTTTTGCACTTCTTTGTACGCTGTAGAGATACCTCGTGTACTCCTTTGTACGTTCTAGAGATATTGTCTGTACTCCTTTGTGCGCTGTAGAGATACCTTCTGTACTCCTTTGTGCGCTGTAGAGATACCTTCTGTACTCCTTTGTGCGCTGTAGAGATACCTTCTGTACTCCTTTGTGCGCTGTAGAGATACCTTCTGTACTCCTTTGTGCGCTGTAGAGATACCTTCTGTACTCCTTTGTACGCTGCAGAGATACCTCGTGTACTCCTTTGTACGTTCTAGAGATATTTCCAGTACTCCTTTGTGCGCTGTAGAGATACCTTCTGTACTCCTTTGTGCGCTGTAGAGATACCTTCTGTACTCCTCTGTGCGCTGTAGAGATACCTTCTGTACTCCTTCGTGCGCTGTAGAGATAGCTTCTGTACTTCTTTGTGCGCTGTAGAGATACCTTCTGTACTCCTTTGTACGCTGTAGAGATACCTCGTGTACTCCTTTGTGCGTTCTAGAGATATTTCCTGTACTCCTTTGTGCGCTGTAGAGATACCTTCTGTACTCCTTTGTGCGCTGTAGAGATACCTTCTGTACTCCTTTGTACGCTGTAGAGATACCTCGTGTACTCCTTTGGACGTTCTAGAGATATTTCCTGTTTTCCTTTGTGCGCTGTAGAGATACCTTCTGTTCTCCTTTGTGCGCTGTAGAGATACCTTCTGTACTCCTTTGTGCGCTGTAGAGATACCTTCTGTACTCCTTTGTGCGCTGTAGAGAAAACTTCTGTACTCCTTTGTACGCTGTAGAGATACCTCGTGTACTCCTTTGTACGTTCTAGAGATATTTCCTCTACTTGTTTGTGCGCTGTAGAGATACCTTCTGTACTCCTTTGTGCGCTGTAGAGATACCTTCTGTACTCCTTTGTGCGCTGTAGAGATACCTTCTGTACTACTTTGTGCGCTGTAGAGATACCTTCTGTACTCCTTTATACGCTGTAGAGATACCTCGTGTACTCCTTTGTACGTTCTAGAGATATTTCCTGTACTCCTTTGTGCGCTGTAGAGATACCTTCTGTACTTCTTTGTGCGCTGTAGAGATACCTTCTGTACTCCTTTGTGCGCTGTAGAGATACCTTCTATACTCCTTTGTGCGCTGTAGAGATACCTTCTGTACTCCTTTGTGCGCTGTAGAGATACCTTCTGTATTCCTTTGTACGCTGTAGAGATAGCTCGTGTACTCCTATGTGCGTTCTAGAGATATTTCCTGTACTCCTTTGTGCGCTGTAGAGATACCTTCTGTACTCCTTTGTGCGCTGTAGAGATACCTTCTGTACTCCTTTGTACGCTGTAGAGATACCTCGTGTACTCCTTTGTTCGTTCTAGAGATATTTTCTGTACTCCTTTGTGCGCTGTAGAGATACCTTCTGTACTCCTTTGTGCGCTGTAGAGATACCTTCTGTACTCCTTTGTGCGCTGTAGAGATACCTTCTGTACTCCTTTGTGCGCTGTAGAGATACCTTCTGTACTCCTTTGTACGCTGTAGAGATACCTCGTGTACTCCTTTGTACGTTCTAGAGATATTTCCTGTACTCCCTTGTGCGCTGTAGAGATACCTTCTGTACTCCTTTGTGCGCTGTAGAGATACCTTCTGTACTCCTTTGTGCGCTGTAGAGATACCTTCTGTACTCCTTTGTGCGCTGTAGAGATACCTTCTGTACTCCTTTGTGCGCTGTAGAGATACCTTCTGTACTCCTTTGTGCGCTGTAGAGATACCTTCTGTACTCCTTTGTGCGCTGTAGAGATACCTTCTGTACTCCTTTGTACGCTGTAGAGATACCTTGTGTACTCCTTTGTACGTTCTAGAGATATTTCCTGTACTCCTCTGTGCGCTGTAGAGATACCTTCTGTACTCCTTTGTGCGCTGTAGAGATACCTTCTGTACTCCTTTGTGCGCTGTAGAGATACCTTCTGTACTCCTTTGTGCGCTGTAGAGATACCTTCTGTACTGCTTTGTGCGCTGTAGAGATACCTTCTGTACTCCTTTGTACGTTCTAGAGATATTTCCTGTACTCCTTCGTGCGCTGTAAAGATACCTTCTGTACTCCTCTGTGCGCTGTAGAGAAACCTTCTGTACTCCTTTGTGCGCTGTAGAGATACCTTCTGTACTCCTTTGTACGCTGTAGAGATACCTCGTGTACTCCTTTGTACGTTCTAGAGATATTTCCTGTACTCCTTTGTGCGCTGTAGAGATACCTTCTGTACTCCTATGTGCGCTGTAGAGATACCTTCTGTACTCCTTTGTACGCTGTAGAGATACCTCGTGTACTCCTTTGTACGTTCTAGAGATATTTCCTGTACTCCTTTGTGCGCTGTAGAGATACCTTCTGTACTCCTATGTGCGCTGTAGAGATACCTTCTGTACTCCTTTGTGCGCTGTAGAGATACCTTCTGTACTCCGTTGTGCGCTGTAGAGATACCTTCTGTACTTCTTTGTACGCTGTAGAGATACCTCGTGTACTCCTTAGTACGTTCTAGAGATATTTCCTGTACTCCTTTGTGCGCTGTAGAGATACCTTCTGTACTCCTTTGTGCGCTGTATAGATACCTTCTGTACTCCTTTGTGCGCTGTAGAGATACCTTCTGTACTCCTTTGTGCGCTGTAGAGATACCTTCTGTACTCCTTTGTACGCTGTAGAGATACCTCGTGTACTCCTCTGTACGTTCTAGAGATATTTCCTGTACTCCTTTGTGCGCTGTAGAGATACCTTCCGTACTCCTTTGTGCGCTGTAGAGATACCTTCTGTACTCCTTTGTGCGCTGTAGAGATACCTTCTGTACTCCTTTGTGCGCTGTAGAGATACCTTCTGTACTCCTTTGTACGCTGTAGAGATACCTCGTGTACTCCTTTGTACGTTCTAGAGATATTCCCTGTACTCCTTTGTGCGCTGTAGAGATACCTTCTGTACTCCTTTGTGCGCTGTAAAGATACCTTCTGTACTCCTTTGTGCGCTGCAGAGATACCTTCTGTACTCCTTTGTGCGCTGTAGAGATACCTTCTGTACTCCTTTGTGCGCTGTAGAGATACCTTCTGTACTCCTTTGTGCGCTGTATAGATACCTTCTGTACTCCTTTGTGCGCTGTAGAGATACCTTCTGTACTCCTTTGTAAGCTGTAGAGATACCTCGTGTACTCCTTTGTACGTTCTAGAGATATTTCCTGTACTCCTTTGTGCGCTGTAGAGATACCTTCTGTACTCCTTTGTGCGCTGTAGAGATACCTTCTGTACTCCTTTGTGCGCTGTAGAGATACCTTTTGCACTCCTTTGTACGCTGTAGAGATACCTCGTGTACTCCTTTGTACGTTCTAGAGATATTGTCTGTACTCCTTTGTGCGCTGTAGAGATACCTTCTGTACTCCTTTGTGCCCTGTAGAGATACCTTCTGTACTCCTTTGTGCGCTGTAGAGATACCTTCTGTACTCCTTTGTGCGCTGTAGAGATACCTTCTGTACTCCTTTGTGCGCTGTAGAGATACCTTCTGTACTCCTTTGTACGCTGCAGAGATACCTCGTGTACTCCTTTGTACGTTCTAGAGATATTTCCAGTACTCCTTTGTGCGCTGTAGAGATACCTTCTGTACTCCTTTGTGCGCTGTAGAGATACCTTCTGTACTCCTTTGTGCGCTGTAGAGATACCTTCTGTACTCCTTCGTGCGCTGTAGAGATACCTTCTGTACTTCTTTGTGCGCTGTAGAGATACCTTCTGTACTCCTTTGTACGCTGTAGAGATACCTCGTGTACTCCTTTGTGCGTTCTAGAGATATTTCCTGTACTCCTTTGTGCGCTGTAGAGATACCTTCTGTACTCCTTTGTGCGCTGTAGAGATACCTTCTGTACTCCTTTGTACGCTGTAGAGATACCTCGTGTACTCCTTTGGACGTTCTAGAGATATTTCCTGTTTTCCTTTGTGCGCTGTAGAGATACCTTCTGTTCTCCTTTGTGCGCTGTAGAGATACCTTCTGTACTCCTTTGTGCGCTGTAGAGATACCTTCTGTACTCCTTTGTGCGCTGTAGAGATAACTTCTGTACTCCTTTGTACGCTGTAGAGATACCTCGTGTACTCCTTTGTACGTTCTAGAGATATTTCCTGTACTTGTTTGTGCGCTGTAGAGATACCTTCTGTACTCCTTTGTGCGCTGTAGAGATACCTTCTGTACTCCTTTGTGCGCTGTAGAGATACCTTCTGTACTACTTTGTGCGCTGTAGAGATACCTTCTGTACTCCTTTATACGCTGTAGAGATACCTCGTGTACTCCTTTGTACGTTCTAGAGATATTTCCTGTACTCCTTTGTGCGCTGTAGAGATACCTTCTGTACTTCTTTGTGCGCTGTAGAGATACCTTCTGTACTCCTTTGTGCGCTGTAGAGATACCTTCTATACTCCTTTGTGCGCTGTAGAGATACCTTCTGTACTCCTTTGTGCGCTGTAGAGATACCTTCTGTATTCCTTTGTACGCTGTAGAGATAGCTCGTGTACTCCTATGTGCGTTCTAGAGATATTTCCTGTACTCCTTTGTGCGCTGTAGAGATACCTTCTGTACTCCTTTGTGCGCTGTAGAGATACCTTCTGTACTCCTTTGTACGCTGTAGAGATACCTCGTGTACTCCTTTGTACGTTCTAGAGATATTTTCTGTACTCCTTTGTGCGCTGTAGAGATACCTTCTGTACTCCTTTGTGCGCTGTAGAGATACCTTCTGTACTCCTTTGTGCGCTGTAGAGATACCTTCTGTACTCCTTTGTGCGCTGTAGAGATACCTTCTGTACTCCTTTGTACGCTGTAGAGATACCTCGTGTACTCCTTTGTACGTTCTAGAGATATTTCCTGTACTCCCTTGTGCGCTGTAGAGATACCTTCTGTACTCCTTTGTGCGCTGTAGAGATACCTTCTGTACTCCTTTGTGCGCTGTAGAGATACCTTCTGTACTCCTTTGTGCGCTGTAGAGATACCTTCTGTACTCCTTTGTGCGCTGTAGAGATACCTTCTGTACTTCTTTGTGCGCTGTAGAGATACCTTCTGTACTCCTTTGTGCGCTGTAGAGATACCTTCTGTACTCCTTTGTACGCTGTAGAGATACCTTGTGTACTCCTTTGTACGTTCTAGAGATATTTCCTGTACTCCTCTGTGCGCTGTAGAGATACCTTCTGTACTCCTTTGTGCGCTGTAGAGATACCTTCTGTACTCCTTTGTGCGCTGTAGAGATACCTTCTGTACTCCTTTGTGCGCTGTAGAGATACCTTCTGTACTCCTTTGTGCGCTGTAGAGATACCTTCTGTACTCCTTTGTACGCTGTAGAGATACCTCGTGTACTCCTTTGTACGTTCTAGAGATATTTCCTGTACTCCTTTGTGCGCTGTAGAGATACCTTCTGTACTCCTTTGTGCGCTGTAGAGATACCTTCTGTACTCCTTTGTGCGCTGTAGAGATACCTTCTGTACTCATTTGTGCGCTGTAGAGATACCTTCTGTACTCCTTTGTGCGCTGTAGAGATACCTTCTGTACTCCTATGTGCGCTGTAGAGATACCTTCTGTACTCCTTTGTGCGCTGTAGAGATACATTCTGTACTCCTTTGTGCGCTGTAGAGATACCTTCTGTACTCCTTTGTGCGCTGTAGAGATACCTTCTGTACTCCTTTGTACGCTGTAGAGATACCTCGTGTACTCCTTTGTACGTTCTAGAGATATTCCCTGTACTCCTTTGTGCGCTGTAGAGATACCTTCTGTACTCCTTTGTGCGCTGTAGAGATACCTTCTGTACTCCTTTGTGCGCTGTAGAGATACCTTCTGTACTCCTTTGTGCGCTGTAGAGATACCTACTGTACTCCTTTGTACGCTGTAGAGATACCTCGTGTACTCCTTTGTACGTTCTAGAGATATTTCCTGTACTCCTTTGTGCGCTGTAGAGATACCTTCTGTACTCCTTTGTGCGCTGTAGAGATACCTTCTGTACTCCTTTGTGCGCTGTAGAGATACCTTCTGTACTCCTTTGTGCGCTGTAGAGATACCTTCTGTACTCCTTTGTGCGCTGTAGAGATACCTTCTGTACTCCTTTGTGAGCTGTAGAGATACCTTCTGTACTCCTTTGTGCACTGTAGAGATACCTTCTGTACTCCTTTGTGCGCTGTAGAGATACCTTCTGTACTCCTTTGTATGCTGTAGAGATACCTCGTGTACTCCTTTGTACGTTCTAGAGATATTTCCTGTACTCCTTTGTGCGCTGTAAAGATACCTCGTGTACTCCTTTGTACGTTCTAGAGATATTTCCTGTACTCCTTTGTGCGCTGTAGAGATACCTTCTGTACTCCTTTGTGCGCTGTAGAGATACCTTCTGTACTCCTTTGTGCGCTGTAGAGATACCTTCTGTACTCCTTTGTACGCTGTAGAGATATCTCGTGTACTCCTTTGTACGTTCTAGAGATATTTCCTGTACTCCTTTGTGCGCTGTAGAGATACCTTCTGTACTCCTTTGTGCGCTGTAGAGATACCTTCTGTACTCCTTTGTGCGCTGTAGAGATACCTTCTGTACTCCTTTGTGCGCTGTAGAGATACCTTCTGTACTCCTTTGTGCGCTGTAGAGATACTTTCTGTACTCCTTTGTGCGCTGTAGAGATACCTTCTGTACTCCTTTGTGCGCTGTAGAGATACCTTCTGTACTCCTTTGTACGCTGTAGAGATACCTCGTGTACTCCTTTGTACGTTCTAGAGATATTTCCTGTACTCCTTTGTGCGCTGTAGAGATACCTTCTGTACTCCTTTGTGCGCTGTAGAGATACCTTCTGTACTCCTTTGTGCGCTGTAGAAATACCTTCTGTACTCCTTTGTGCGCTGTAGAGATACCTTCTGTACTCCTTTGTGCGCTGTAGAGATACCTTCTGTACTCCTTTGTACGCTGTAGAGATACCTCGTGTACTCCTTTGTACGTTCTAGAGATATTTCCTGTACTCGTTTGTGCGCTGTAGGGATACCTTCTGTACTCCTTTGTGCGCTGTAGAGATACCTTCTGTACTCCTATGTGCGCTGTAGAGATACCTTCTGTACTCCTTTGTGCGCTGTAGAGATACCTTCTGTACTCCTTTGTGCGCTGTAGAAATACCTTCTGTACTCCTTTGTGCGCTGTAGAGATACCTTCTGTACTCCTTTGTGCGCTGTAGAAATACCTTCTGTACTCTTTTGTGCGCTGTAGAGATACCTCGTGTACTCCTTTGTACGTTCTAGAGATATTTCCTGTACTCCTTTGTGCGCTGTAGAGATACCTTCTGTACTCCTTTGTGCGCTGTAGAGATACCTTCTGTACTCCTTTGTGCGCTGTAGAGATACCTTCTGTACTCCTTTGTGCGCTGTAGAGATACCTTCTGTACTCCTTTGTGCGCTGTAGAGATACCTTCTGTACTCCTTTGTGCGCTGTAGAGATACCTTCTGTACTCCTTTGTGCGCTGTAGAGATACCTTCTGTACTTCTTTGTGCGCTGTAGAGATACCTTCTGTACTCCTTTGTGCGCTGTAGAGATACCTTCTGTACTCCTTTGTGCGCTGTAGAGATACCTTCTGTACTCCTTTGTGCGCTGTAGAGATATTTCATGTACTCCTTTGTGCGCTGTAGAGATACCTCGTGTACTCCTTTGTACGTTCTAGAGATATTTCCTGTACTCCTTTGTGCGCTGTAGAGATACCTTCTGTACTCCTTTGTGTGCTGTAGAGATACCTTCTGTACTCCTTTGTGCGCTGTAGAGATTCCTTCTGTACTCCTTTGTACGCTGTAGAGATACCTCGTGTACTCCTTTGTACGTTCTAGAGATATTTCCTGTACTCCTTTGTGCGCTGTAGAGATACCTTCTGTACTCCTTTGTGTGCTGTAGAGATACCTTCTGTACTCCTTTGTGCGCTGTAGAGATACCTTCTGTACTCCTTTTTGCGCTGTAGAGATACCTTCTGTACTCCTTTGTGCGCTGTAGAGGTACCTTCTGTACTCCTTTGTGCGCTGTAGAGATACCTTCTGTACTCCTTTGTGCGCTGTAGAGATACCTTCTGTATTCCTTTGTACGCTGTAGAGATACCTCGTGTACTCCTTTGTAGGTTCTAGAGATATTTCCTGTACTCCTTTGTGCGCTGTAGAGATACCTTCTGTACTCCTTTGTGCGCTGTAAAGATACCTTCTGTACTCCTTTGTGCGCTGCAGAGATACCTTCTGTACTCCTTTGTGCGCTGTAGAGATACCTTCTGTACTCCTTTGTGCGCTGTAGAGATACCTTCTGTACTCCTTTGTGCGCTGTAGAGATACCTTCTGTACTCCTTTGTGCGCTGTAGAGATACCTTCTGTACTCCTTTGTATGCTGTAGAGATACCTCGTGTACTCCTTTGTACGTTCTAGAGATATTTCCTGTACTCCTTTGTGCGCTGTAGAGATACCTTCTGTACTCCTTTGTGCGCTGTAGAGAAGATACCTTCTGTACTCCTTTGTGCGCTGTAGAGATACCTTTTGCACTCCTTTGTACGCTGTAGAGATACCTCGTGTACTCCTTTGTACGTTCTAGAGATATTGTCTGTACTCCTTTGTGCGCTGTAGAGATACCTTCTGTACTCCTTTGTGCGCTGTAGAGATACCTTCTGTACTCCTTTGTGCGCTGTAGAGATACCTTCTGTACTCCTTTGTGCGCTGTAGAGATACCTTCTGTACTCCTTTGTGCGCTGTAGAGATACCTTCTGTACTCCTTTGTACGCTGCAGAGATACCTCGTGTACTCCTTTGTACGTTCTAGAGATATTTCCAGTACTCCTTTGTGCGCTGTAGAGATACCTTCTGTACTCCTTTGTGCGCTGTAGAGATACCTTCTGTACTCCTTTGTGCGTTCTAGAGATATTTCCTGTACTCCTTTGTGCGCTGTAGAGATACCTTCTGTACTCCTTTGTGCGCTGTAGAGATACCTTCTTTACTCCTTTGTGCGCTGTAGAGATACCTTCTGTACTCCTTTGTGCGCTGTAGAGATACCTTCTGTACTCCTTTGTGCGCTGTAGAGATACCTTCTGTACTCCTTTGTGCGCTGAAGAGATACCTTCTGTACTCCTTTGTGCGCTGTAGAGATACCTTCTGTACTCCTTTGTGCGCTGTAGAGATACCTTCTGTACTCCTTTGTGCGCTGTAGAGATACCTTCTGTACTCCTTTGTGCGCTGTAGAGATACCTTCTGTACTCCTTTGTGCGCTGTAGAGATACCTTCTGTACTCCTTTGTGCGCTGTAGAGATACCTTCTGTACTCCTTTGTGCGCTGTAGAGATACCTTCTGTACTCCTTTGTGCGCTGTAGAGATACCTTCTGTACTCCTTTGTATGCTGTAGAGATACCTCGTGTACTCCTTTGTACGTTCTAGAGATATTTCCTGTACTCCTTTGTGCGCTGTAGAGATACATCCTGTACTCCTTTGTGCGCTGTAGAGATACCTTCTGTACTCCTTTGTGCGCTGTAGAGATACCTTCTGTACTCCTTTGTGCGCTGTAGAGATACCTTCTGTACTCCTTTGTACGCTGTAGAGATACCTCGTGTACTCCTTTGTACGTTCTAGAGATATTTCCTGTACTCCTTTGTGCGCTGTAGAGATACCTTCTGTACTCCTTTGTGCGCTGTAGAAATACCTTCTGTACTCCTTTGTGCGCTGTAGAGATACCTTCTGTACTCCTTTGTGCGCTGTAGAGATACCTTCTGTACTCCTTTGTGCGCTGTAGAGATACCTTCTGCACTCCTTTGTGCGCTGTAGAGATACCTTCTGTACTCCTTTGTGCGCTGTAGAGATACCTTCTGTACTTCTTTGTGCGCTGTAGAGATACCTTCTGTACTCCTTTGTGCGCTGTAGAGATACCTTCTGTACTCCTTTGTACGCTGTAGAGATACCTCGTGTACTCCTTTGTACGTTCTAGAGATATTTCCTGTACTCCTTTGTGCGCTGTAGAGATACCTTCTGTACTCCTTTGTGCGCTGTAGAGATACCTTCTGTACTCCTTTGTGCGCTGTAGAGATACCTTCTGTACTCCTTTGTACGCTGTAGAGATACCTCGTGTACTCCTTTGTACGTTCTAGAGATATTTCCTGTACTCGTTTGTGCGCTGTAGGGATACCTTCTGTACTCCTTTGTGCGCTGTAGAGATACCTGCTGTACTCCTTTGTGCGCTGTAGAGATACCTTCTGTACTCCTTTGTGCGCTGTAGAGATACCTTCTGTACTCCTTTGTGCGCTGTAGAGATACCTTCTGTACTCCTTTGTACGCTGTAGAGATACCTCGTGTACTCCTTTGTACGTTCTAGAGATATTTCCTGTACTCCTTTGTGCGCTGTAGAGATACCTTCTGTACTCCTTTGTGCGCTGTAGAGATACCTTCTGTACTCCTTTGTGCGCTGTAGAGATACCTTCTGTACTCCTTTGTGCGCTGTAGAGATACCTTCTGTACTCCTTTGTGCGCTGTAGAGATACCTTCTGTACTCCTTTGTGCGCTGTAGAGATACCTTCTGTACTCCTTTGTGCGCTGTAGAGATACCTTCTGTACTCCTTTGTACGCTGTAGAGATACCTCGTGTACTCCTTTGTACGTTCAAGAGATATTTCCTGTACTCCTTTGTGCGCTGTAGAGATACCTTCTGTACTCCTTTGTGCGCTGTAGAGATACCTTCTGTACTCCTTTGTGCGCTGTAGAAATACCTTCTGTACTCCTTTGTGCGCTGTAGAGATACCTTCTGTACTCCTTTGTGCGCTGTAGAGATACCTTCTGTACTCCTTTGTACGCTGTAGAGATACCTCGTGTACTCCTTTGTACGTTCTAGAGATATTTCCTGTACTCCTTTGTGCGCTGTAGAGATACCTTCTGTACTCCTTTGTGCGCTGTAGAGATACCTTTTGTACTCCTTTGTGCGCTGTAGAGATACCTTCTGTACTCCTTTGTGCGCTGTAGAGATACCTTCTGTACTCCTTTGTACGCTGTAGAGATACCTCGTGTACTTCTTTGTACGTTCTAGAGATATTTCCTGTACTCCATTGTGCGCTGTAGAGATACCTTCTGTACTCCTTTGTGCGCTGTAGAGATACCTTCTGTACTCCTTTGTGCGCTGTAGAGATACCTTCTGTACTCCTTTGTGCGCTGTAGAGATACCTTCTGTACTCCTTTGTGCGCTGTAGAGATACCTTCTGTACTCCTTTGTGCGCTGTAGAGATACCTTCTGTACTCCTTTGTACGCTGTAGAGATACCTCGTGTACTCCTTTGTACGTTCTAGAGATATTTCCTGTACTCCTTTGTGCGCTGTAGAGATACCTTCTGTACTCCTTTGTGCGCTGTAGAGATACCTTCTGTACTCCTTTGTGCGCTGTAGAGATACCTTCTGTACTCCTTTGTACGCTGTAGAGATACCTCGTGTACTCCTTTGTACGTTCTAGAGATATTTCCTGTACTCGTTTGTGCGCTGTAGGGATAACTTCTGTACTCCTTTGTGCGCTGTAGAGATACCTTCTGTACTCCTTTGTGCGCTGTAGAGATACCTTCTGTACTCCTTTGTGCGCTGTAGAGATACCTTCTGTACTCCTTTGTGCGCTGTAGAGATACCTTCTGTACTCCTTTTGGCGCTGTAGAGATACCTTCTGTACTCCTTTGTGCGCTGTAGAGATACCTTCTGTACTCTTTTGTGCGCTGTAGAGATACCTCGTGTACTCCTTCGTACGTTCTAGAGATATTTCCTGTACTCCTTTGTGCGCTGTAGAGATACCTTCTGTACTCCTTTGTGCGCTGTAGAGATACCTTCTGTACTCCTTTGTGCGCTGTAGAGATACCTTCTGTACTCCTTCGTGCGCTGTAGAGATACCTTCTGTACTCCTTTGTGCGCTGTAGAGATACCTTCTGTACTCCTTTGTGCGCTGTAGAGATACCTTCTGTACTCCTTTGTGCGCTGTAGAGATATTTCCTGTACTCCTTTGTGCGCTGTAGAGATACCTCGTGTACTCCTTTGTACGTTCTAGAGATATTTCCTGTACTCTTTTGTGCGCTGTAGAGATACCTTCTGTACTCCTTTGTGTGCTGTTGAGATACCTTCTGTACTCCTTTGTGCGCTGTAGAGATACCTCGTGTACTCCTTTGTACGTTCTAGAGATATTTCCTGTACTTCTTTGTGCGCTGTAGAGATACCTTCTGTACGCCTTTGTGTGCTGTAGAGATACCTTCTGTACTCCTTTGTGCGCTGTAGAGATTCCTTTTGTACTCCTTTGTACGCTGTAGAGATACCTCGTGTACTCCTTTGTACGTTCTAGAGATATTTCCTGTACTCCTTTGTGCGCTGTAGAGATACCTTCTGTACTCCTTTGTGTGCTGTAGAGATACCTTCTGTACTCCTTTGTGCGCTGTAGAGATACCTTCTGTACTCCTTTTTGCGCTGTAGAGATACCTTTTGTACTCCTTTGTGCGCTGTAGAGATACCTTCTGTACTCCTTTGTGCGCTGTAGAGATACCTTCTGTACTCCTTTGTGCGCTGTAGAGATACCTTCTGTATTCCTTTGTACGCTGTAGAGATACCTCGTGTACTCCTTTGTACGTTCTAGAGATATTTCCTGTACTCCTTTGTGCGCTGTAGAGATACCTTCTGTACTCATTTGTGCGCTGTAGAGATACCTTCTGTACTCCTTTGTGCGCTGTAGAGATACCTTCTGTACTCCTTTGTGCGCGGTAGAGATACCTTCTGTACTCCTTTGTGCGCTGTAGAGATACCTTCTGTACTCCTTTGTACGCTGTAGAGATACCTCGTGTACTCCTTTGTACGTGCTAGAGATATTTCCTGTACTCCTTTGTGCGCTGTAAAGATACCTTCTCTACTCCTTTGTGCGCTGTAGAGATACCTTTTGTACTCCTTTGTGCGCTGTAGAGATTCCTTCTGTACTCCTTTGTGCGCTGTTGAGATACCTTCTGTACTCCTTTGTACGCTGTAGAGATACCTCGTGTACTTCTTTGTACGTTCTAGAGATATTTCCTGTACTCCTTTGTGCGCTGTAGAGATACCTTCTGTACTCCTTTGTGCGCTGTAGAGATCCCTTCTGTACTCCTTTGTGCGCTGTAGAGATACCTTCTGTACTCCTTTGTGCGCTGTAGAGATACCTTCTGTACTCCTTTGTGCGCTGTAGAGATACCTTCTGTACTCCTTTGTGCGCTGTAGAGATACCTTCTGTACTCCTTTGTACGCTGTAGAGATACCTCGTGTACTCCTTTGTACGTTCTAGAGATATTTCCTGTACTCCTTTGTGCGCTGTAGAGATACCTTCTGTACTCCTTTGTGCGCTGTAGAGATACCTTCTGTACTCCTTTGTGCGCTGTAGAGATACCTTTTGTACTCCTTTGTACGCTGTAGAGATACCTCGTGTACTCCTTTGTACGTTCTAGAGATATTTCCTGTACTCCTTTGTGCGCTGTAGAGATACCTTCTGTACTCCTTTGTGCGCTGTAGAGATACCTTCTGTACTCCTTTGTGCGCTGTAGAGATACCTTCTGTACACCTTTGTGCGCTGTAGAGATACCTTCTGTACTCCTTTTTGCGCTGTAGAGATACCTTCTGTACTCCTTTGTGCGCTGTAGAGATACCTTCTGTACTCCTTTGTGCGCTGTAGAGATACCTTCTGTACTCTTTTGTGCGCTGTAGAGATACCTCGTGTACTCCTTTGTACGTTCAAGAGATATTTCCTGTACTTCTTTGTGCGCTGTATAGATACCTTCTGTACTCCTTTGTGCGCTGTAGAGATACCTTCTGTACTCCTTTGTGCGCTGTAGAGATACCTTCTGTACTCCTTTGTGCGCTGTAGAGATACCTTCTGTACTCCTTTGTGCGCTGTAGAGATACCTTCTGTACTCCTTTGTGCGCTGTAGAGATACCTTCTGTACTCTTTTGTGCGCTGTAGGGATACCTTCTGTACTCCTTTGTACGCTGTAGAGATACCTTCTGTACTCCTTTGTGCGCTGTAGAGATACCTTCTGTACTCCTTTGTGCGCTGTAGAGATACCTTCTGTACTCCTTTGTGCGCTGTAGAGATACCTTCTGTACTCCTTTGTGCGCTGTAGAGATACCTTCTGAACTCCTTTGTGCGCTGTAGAGATACCTTCTGTACTCCTTTGTGCGCTGTAGAGATACCTTCTGTACTCCTTTGTACGCTGTAGAGATACCTCGTGTACTCCTTTGTACGTTCTAGAGATATTTCCTGTACTCCTTTGTGCGCTGTAGAGATACCTCCTGTACTCCTTTGTGCGCTGTAGAGATACCTTCTGTACTCCTTTGTGCGCTGTAGAGATACCTTCTGTACTCCTATGTGCGCTGTAGAGATACCTTCTGTACTCCTTTGTACGCTGTAGAGATACCTCGTGTACTCCTTTGTACGTTCTAGAGATATTTCCTGTACTCCTTTGTGCGCTGTAGAGATACCTTTTGTACTCCTTTGTGCGCTGTAGAAATACCTTCTGTACTCCTTTGTGCGCTGTAGAGATACCTTCTGTACTCCTTTGTGCGCTGTAGAGATACCTTCTGTACTCCTTTGTGCGCTGTAGAGATACCTTCTGCACTCCTTTGTGCGCTGTAGAGATACCTTCTGTACTCCTTTGTGCGCTGTAGAGATACCTTCTGTACTCCTTTGTGCGCTGTAGAGATACCTTCTGTACTCCTTTGTGCGCTGTAGAGAAACCTTCAGTACTCCTGTGTACGCTGTAGAGATACCTCGTGTACTTCTTTGTACGTTCTAAAGATATTTCCTGTACTCCTTTGTGCGCTGTAGAGATACCTTCTGTACTCCTTTGTGCGCTGTAGAGATACCTTCTGTACTCCTTTGTACGCTGTAGAGATACCTCGTGTACTCCTTTGTACGTTCTAGAGATATTTCCTGTACTCCTTTGTGCGCTGTAGAGATACCTTCTGTACTCCTTTGTGCGCTGTAGAGATACCTTCTGTACTCCTTTGTGCGCTGTAGAGATACCTTCTGTACTCCTTTGTGCGCTGTAGAGATACCTTCTGTACTCCTTTGTACGCTGTAGAGATACCTCGTGTACTCCTTTGTACGTTCTAGAGATATTTCCTGTACTCCTTTGTGCGCTGTAGAGATACCTTCTGTACTCCTTTGTGCGCTGTAGAGATACCTTCTGTACTCCTTTGTGCGCTGTAGAGATACCTTCTGTTCTCCTTTGTGCGCTGAAGGGATACCTTCTGTACTCCTTTGTGCGCTGTAGAGATACCTTCTGTACTCCTTTGTGCGCTGTAGAGATACCTTCTGTACTCCTTTGTGCGCTGTAGAGATACCTTCAGTACTCCTTTGTGCGCTTTAGAGATACCTTCTGTACTCCTTTGTACGCTGTAGAGATACCTCGTGTACTCCTTTGTACGTTCTAGAGATATTTCCTGTACTCCTTTGTGCGCTGTAGAGATACCTTCTGTACTCCTTTGTGCGCTGTAGAGATACCTTGTGTACTCCTTTGGGCGCTGTAGAGATACCTTCTGTACTCCTTTGTGCGCTGAAGGGATACCTTCTGTACTCCTTTGTGCGCTGTACAGATACCTTCTGTACTCCTTTGTGCGCTGTAGAGATACCTTCTGTACTCCTTTGTGCGCTGTAGAGATACCTTCTTTACTCCTTTGTACGCTGTAGAGATACCTCGTGTACTCCTTTGTACGTTCTAGAGATATTTCCTGTACTCCTTTGTGCGCTCTAGAGATACCTTCTGTACTCCTTTGTGCGCTGTAGAGATACCTTCTGTACTCCTTTGTGCGCTGTAGTGATACCTTCTGTACTCCTTTGTGCGCTGTAGAGATACCTTCTGTACTCCTTTGTGCGCTGTAGAGATACCTTCTGTACTCCTATGTGTGCTGTAGAGATACCTTCTGTACTCCTTTGTGCGCTGTAGAGATACCTTCTGTACTCCTTTGTGCGCTGTAGAGATACCTTCTGTACTCCTTTGTGCGCTGTAGAGATACCTTCTGTACTCCTTTGTACGCTGTAGAGATACCTCGTGTACTTCTTTGTACGTTCTTGAGATATTTCCGGTACTCCTTTGTGCGCTGTAGAGATACCTTCTGTACTCCTTTGTGCGCTGTAGAGATACCGTCTGTACTCCTTTGTGCGCTGTAGAGATACCTTCTGTACTCCTTTGTGCGCTGTAGAGATACCTTCTGTACTCCTTTGTACGCTGTAGAGATTCCTCGTGTACTCCTTTGTACGTTCTAGAGATATTTCCTGTACTCCTCTGTGCGCTGTAGAGATACCTTCTGTACTCCTTTGTGCGCTGTAGAGATACCTTCTGTACTCCTTTGTGCGCTGTAGAGATACCTTCTGTACTCCTTTGTGCGCTGTAGAGATACCTTCTGTACCCCTTTGTGCGCTGTAGAGATACCTTCTGTACTCCTTTGTGCGCTGTTGAGATACCTTCTGTACTCCTTTGTGCGCTGTAGAGATACCTTCTGTACTCCTTTGTGCGCTGTAGAGATACCTTCTGTACTCCTTTGTGCGCTGTAGAGATACCTTCTGTACTCCTTTGTACGCTGTAGAGATACCTCGTGTACTTCTTTGTACGTTCTAGAGATATTTCCTGTACTCCTTTGTGCGCTGTAGAGATACCTTCTGTACTCCTTTGTGCGCTGTAGAGATATTTTCTGTACTCCTTTGTACGCTGTAGAGATACCTCGTGTACTCCTTTGTACGTTCAAGAGATATTTCCTGTACTCCTTTGTGCGCTGTAGAGATACCTTCTGTACTCCTTTGTGCGCTGTAGAGAAACCTTCTGTACTCCTTTGTGCGCTGTAGAGATACCTTCTGTACTCCTTTGTGCGCTGTAGAGATACCTTTTGTACTCCTTTGTACGCTGTAGAGATACCTCGTGTACTCCTATGTACGTTCTAGAGAAATTTCCTGTATTCCTTTGTGCGCTGTAGAGATACCTTCTGTACTCCTTTGTGCGCTGTAGAGATACCTTCTGTACTCCTTTGTACGCTGTAGAGATACCTCGTGTACTCCTATGTACGTTCTAGAGAAATTTCCTGTATTCCTTTGTGCGCTGTAGAGATACCTTCTGTACTCCTTTGTGCGCTGTAGAGATACCTTCTGTACTCCTTTGTGCGCTGTAGAGATACCTTCTGTACTCCTTTGTACGCTGTAGAGATACCTCGTGTACTCCTTTGTACGTTCTAGAGATATTTCCTGTACTCCTTTGTGCGCTGTAGAGATACCTTCTGTACTCCTTTTTTCGCTGTAGAGATACCTTCTGTACTCCTTTGTACGCTGTAGAGATACCTCGTGTACTCCTTTGTACGTTCTAGAGATATTTCCTGTACTCGTTTGTGCGCAGTAGAGATACCTTCTGTACTCCTTTGTGCGCTGTAGAGATACCTTCTGTACTCCTTTGTGCGCTGTAGAGATACCTTCTGTACTCCTTTGTGCGCTGAAGAGATACCTTCTGTACTCCTTTGTACGCTGTAGAGATACCTCGTGTACTCCTTTGTACGTTCTAGAGATATTTCCTGTACTCCTTTGTGCGCTGTAGAGATACCTTCTGTACTCCTTTGTGCGCTGTAGAGATACCTTCTGTACTTCTTTGTGCGCTGTAGAGATACCTTCTGTACTCCTTTGTGCGCTGTAGAGATACCTTCTGCACTCCTTTATGCGCTGTAGAGATACCTTCTGTACTCCTTTGTGCGCTGTAGAGATACCTTCTGTACTCCTTTGTACGCTGTAGAGATACCTCGTGTACTTCTTTGTACGTTATAGAGATATTTCCTGTACTCCTTTGTGCGCTATAGAGATACCTTCTGTACTCCTTTGTGCGCTGTAAAGATACCTTCTGTACTCCATTGTGCGCTGTAGAGATACCCTCTGTACTCCTTTGTGCGCTGTAGAGATACCTTCTGTACTCCTTTGTGCGCTGTAGAGATACCTTCTGTACTCCTTTGTACGCTGTAGAGATACCACGTGTACTCCTTTGTACGTTCTAGAGATATTTCCTGTACTCCTTTGTGCGCTGTAGAGATACCTTCTGTACTCCTTTGTGCGCTGTAGAGATACATTCTGTACTCCTTTGTACGCTGTAGAGATACCTCGTGTACTCCTTTGTACGTTCTAGAGATATTTCCTGTACTCCTTTGTGCGCTGTAGAGATACCTTCTGTACTCCTTTGTGCGCTGTAGAGATACCTTCTGTACTCCTTTGTGCGCTGTAGAGATACCTTCTGTACTCCTTTGTGCGCTGTAGAGATACCTTCTGTACTCCTTTGTGCGCTGTAGAGATACCTTCTGTACTCCTTCGTACGCTGTAGAGATACCTCGTGTACTCCTTTGTACGTTCTAGAGATATTTCCTGTACTCCTTTGTGCGCTGTAGAGATACCTTCTGTACTCCTTTGTGCGCTGTAGAGATACCTTCTGTACTCCTTTGTGCGCTGTAGAGATACCTTCTGTACTCGTTTGTGCGCTGTAGAGACCCCTTCTGTACTCCTTTGTGCGCTGTAGAGATACCTTCTGTACTCCTTTGTGCGCTGTAGAGATACCTCGTGTACTCCTTTGTACGTTCTAGAGATATTTCCTGTACTCCTTTGTGCGCTGTAGAGATACCTTCTGTACTCCTTTGTGCGCTGTAGAGATACCTTCTGTACTCCTTTGTGCGCTGTAGAGATACCTTCTGTACTCCTTTGTGCGCTGTAGAGATACCTTCTGTACTCCTTTGTGCGCTGTAGAGATGCCTTTCTGTACTCCTTTGTGCGCTGTAGAGATACCTTTCTGTACTCCTTTGTGCGCTGTAGAGATACCTTCTGTACTCCTTTGTACGCTGTAGAGATACCTCGTGTACTCCTTTGTACGTTCTAGAGATATTTCCTGTACTCCTTTGTGCGCTTTAGAGATACCTTCTGTACTCCCTTGTGCGCTGTAGAGATACCTTCTGTACTCCTTTGTGCGCTGTAGAGAAACCTTCTGTACTCCTTTGTGCGCTGTAGAGATTACCTTCTGTACTCCTTTGTACGCTGTAGAGATACCTCGTGTACTCCTTTGTACGTCCTAGAGATATTTCCTGTACTCCTTTGTGCGCTGTAGAGCTACCTTCTGTACTCCTTTGTGCGCTGTAGAGATACCTTCTGTACTCCTTTGTGCGCTGTAGAGATACCTTCTGTACTCCTTTGTGCGCTGTAGAGATACCTTCTGTACTCCTTTGTGCGCTGTAGAGATACCTTCTGTACTCCTTTGTGCGCTGTAGAGATACCTTCTGTACTCCTTTGTACGCTGTAGAGGATACCTCGTGTACTCCTTTGTACGTTCTAGAGATATTTCCTGTACTCCTTTGTGCGCTGTAGAGATACCTTCTGTACTCCTTTGAGCGCTGTAGAGATACCTTCTGTACTCCTTTGTGCGCTGTAGAGATACCTTCTGTACTCCTTTGTGCGCTGTAGAGATACCTTCTGTACTCCTTTGTACGCTGTAGAGATACCTCGTGTACTCCTTTGTACGTTCTAGAGATATTTCCTGTACTCCTTTGTGCGCTGTAGAGATACCTTATGTACTCCTTTGTGCGCTGTAGAGATACCTTCTGTACTCCTTTGTGCGCTGTAGAGATACTTTCTGTACTCCTTTGTGCGCTGTAGAGATACCTTCTGTAATCCTTTGTGCGCTGTAGAGATACCTTCTGTACTCCTTTGTGCGCTGTAGAGATACCTTCTGTACTCCTTTGTACGCTGTAGAGATACCTCGTGTACTCCTTTGTACGTTCTAGAGATATTTCCTGTACTCCTTTGTGCGCTGAAGAGATACCTTCTGTACTCCTTTGTGCGCTGTAGAGATACCTTCTGTACTCCTTTGTGCGCCTGTAGAGATACCTTCTGTACTCCTTTGTGCGCTGTAGAGATACCTTCTGTACTCCTTCGTGCGCTGTAGAGATACCTTCTGTACTCCTTTGTACGCTGTAGAGATACCTCGTGTACTCCTTTGTACGTTTTAGAGATATTTCCTGTACTCCTTTGTGCGCTGTAGAGATACCTTCTGTACTCCTTTGTGCGCTGTAGAGATACCTTCTGTACTCCTTTGTGCGCTGTAGAGATACCTTCTGTACTCCTTTGTGCGCTGTAAAGATACCTTCTGTACTCCTTTGTGCGCTGTAGAGATACCTTCTGTACTCCTTTGTGCGCTGTAGAGATACCTTCTGTACTCCTTTGTGCGCTGTAGAGATACCTTCTGTACTCCTTCATACGCTGTAGAGATACCACGTGTACTCCTTTGTACGTTCTAGAGATATTTCCTGTACTCATTTGTGCGCTGTAGACATACCTTCTGTACTCCTTTGTGCGCTGTAGAGATGCCTTCTGTACTCCTTTGTGCGCTGTAGAGATACCTTCTGTACTCCTTTGTGCGCTGTAGAGATACCTTCTGTACTCCTTTGTACGCTGTAAGAGATACCTCGTGTACTCCTTTGTACGTTCTAGAGATATTTCCTGTACTCCTTTGTGCGCTGTAGAAGATACCTTCCTGTACTCCTTTGTGCGCTGTAAGAGATACCTTCTGTACTCCTTTGTGCGCTGTAGAGATACCTTCTGTACTCTTTTGTGCGCTGTAGAGATACCTTCTGTACTCCTTTGTGCGCTGTAGAGATACCTTCTGTACTCCTTTGTGCGCTGTAGAGGATACCTTCTGTAGTCCTTTGTACGCTGTAGAGATACCTCGTGTACTCCTTTGTACGTTCTAGAGATATTTCCTGTACTCCTTTGTGCGCTGTAGAAATACCTTCTGTACTCCTTTGTGCGCTGTAGAGATACCTTCTGTACTCCTTTTGTGCGCTGTAGAGATACCTTCTGTACTCCTTTGTGCGCTGTAGAGATACCTTCTGTGTTCCTTTGTACGCTGTAGAGATACCTCGTGTACTCCTTTGTACGTTCTAGAGATGTTTCCTGTACTCCTTTGTGCGCTGTAGAGATACCTTCTGTACTCCTTTGTGCGCTGTAGAGATACCTTCTGTACTCCTTTGTGCGCTGTAGAGATACCTTCTGTACTCCTTTGTGCGCTGTAGAGATACCTTCTGTACTGCATTGTACGTTCTAGAGATATTTCCTGTACTCCTTTGTGCGCTGTAGAGATACCTCTGTACTCCTTTGTGCGCTGGTAGAGATACCTTCTGTACTCCTTTGTACGCTGTAGAGATACCTCGTGTACTCCTTTGTACGTTCTAGAGATATTTCCTGTACTTCCTTTTGTGCGCTGTAGAGATACCTTCTGTACTCCTTTGTGCACTGTAGAGATACCTTCTGTACTCCTTTGTGCGCTGTAGAGATACCTTCTGTACTCCTTTGTGCGCTGTAGAGATACCTTCTGTACTCCTTTGTGCGCTGTAGAGATACCTTCAGTACTCTTTGTGCGCTGTAGAGATACCTTCTGTACTCCTTTGTGCGCTGTAGAGATACCTTCTTGTACTCCTTTGTGCGCTGTAGAGATACCTTCTGTACTCCTTTGTGCGCTGTAGAGGATACCTTCTGTACTCCTTTGTACGCTGTAGAGATACCTCGTGTACTCCTTTGTACGTTCTAGAGATATTTTCTGTACTCCTTTGTGCGCTGTAGAGATACCTTCTGTACTCCTTTGTGCGCTGTAGAGATACCTTCTGTACTCCTTTGTGCGCTGTAGAGATACCTTCTGTACTCCTTTGTGCGCTGTAGAGATACCTTCTGTATCTCCTTTGTGCGCTGTAGAGATACCTTCTGTACTCCTTTGTACGCTGTAGAGATACCTCGTGTACTCCTTTGTACGTTCTAGAGATATTTCCTGTACTCCTTTGTGCGCTGTAGAGATACCTTCTGTACTCCTTTGTGCGCTGTAGAGATACCTTCTGTACTCCTTTGTGCGCTGTAGAGATACCTTCTGTACTGTCCTTTGTGCGCTGTAGAGATACCTCTGTACGCCTTTGTGCGCTGTAGAGATACCTTTTGTACTCCTTTGTACGCTGTAGAGATACCTCGTGTACTCCTTTGTACGTTCTAGAGATATTTCCTGTACTCCATTGTGCGCTGTAGAGATACCTTTTGTACTTCTTTGTGCGCTGTAGAGATACCTTCTGTTTTCCTTTGTACGCTGTAGGAGATACCTCGTGTACTCCTTTGTACGTTCTAGAGATATTTCCTGTACTCCTTTGTGCGCTGTAGAGATACCTTCCGTACTCCTTTGTGCGCTGTAGAGATACCTTCTGTACTCCTTTGTGCGCTGTAGAGATACCTTCTGTACTCCTTTGTGCGCTGTAGAATACCTTCTGTACTCCTTTGTACGCTGTAGAGATACCTCGTGTACTCCTTTGTACGTTTCTAGAGATATTTCCTGTACTCCTTTGTGCGCTGTAGAGATACCTTCTGTACTCCTCTGTGCGCTGTAGAGATACCTTCTGTACTCCTTTGTGCGCTGTAGAGATACCTTCTGTACTCCTTTGTGCGCTGTAGAGATACCTTCTGTTACTCCTTTGTGCGCTGTAGAGATACCTTCTGTACTCCTTTTTACGCTGTAGAGATACCTCGTGTACTCCTTTGTACGTTCTAGAGATATTTCCTTGTACTCCTTTGTGCGCTGTAGAGATACCTTCTGTACTCCTTTGTGCGCTGTAGAGATACCTTCTGTACTCTTTGTGCGCTGTAGAGATACCTTCTGTACTCCTTTGTGCGCTGTAGAGATACCTTCTGTACTCCTTTGTGCGCTGTAGAGATACCTTCTGTACTCCTTTTTACGCTGTAGAGATACCTCGTGTACTCCTTTGTACGTTCTAGAGATATTTCCTGTACTCCTTTGTGCGCTGTAGAGATACCTTCTGTACTCCTTTGTGCGATTGTAGAGATACCTTCTGTACTCCTTTGTGCGCTGTAGAGATACCTTCTGTACTCCTTTGTGCGCTGTAGAGATACCTTCTGTACTCCTTTGTGCGCTGTAGAGATACCTTCTGTACTCCTTTGTACGCTGTGGAGATACCTCGTGTACTCCTTTGTACGTTCTAAAGATATTTCCTGTACTCCTTTGTGCGCTGTAGAGATACCTTCTGTACTCCTTTGTGCGCTGTAGAGATACCTCGTGTACTCCTTTGTACGTTCTAGAGATATTTCCTGTACTCCTTTGTGCGCTGTAGAGATACCTTCTGTACTCCTTTGTGCGACGTAGAGATACCTTCTGTACTCCTTTGTGCGCTGTAGAGATACCTTCTGTACTCCTTTGTGCGCTTGTAGAGATACCTTCTGTACTCCTTTGTGCGCTGTAGAGATACCTTCTGTACTCCTTTGTACGCTGTGGAGATACCTCGTGTACTCCTTTGTACGTTCTAAAGATATTTCCTGTACTCCCTTTGTGCGCTGTAGAGATACCTTCTGTACTCCTTTGTGCGCTGAAGAGATACCTTCTGTACTCCTTTGTGCGCTGCAGAGATACCTTCTGTACTCCTTTGTGCGCTGTAGAGATACCTTCTGTACTCCTTTGTGCGCTGTAGAGATACCTTCTGTACTCCTTTGTGCGCTGTAGAGATACCTTCTGTACTTCTTTGTGCGCTGTAGAGATACCTTCTGTACTCCTTTGTGCGCTGTAGAGATACCTTCTGTACTCCTTTGTACGCTGTAGGGATACCTCGTGTACTCCTTTGTACGTTCTAGAGATATTTCCTGTACTCCTTTCTGCGCTGTAGAGATATCTTCTGTACTCCTTTGTGCGCTGTAGAGATACCTTCTGTACTCCTTTGTGCGCTGTAGAGATACCTTCTGTACTTCTTTGTGCGCTGTAGAGATACCTTCTGTACTCCTTTGTGCGCTGTAGAGATACCTTCTGTACTCCTTTGTACGCTGTAGAGATACCTCGTGTACTCCTTTGTACGTTCTCGAGATATTTCCTGTACTTCTTTGTGCGCTGAAGAGATACCTTCTGTACTCCTTTGTGCGCTGTAGAGATACCTTTTGTACTCCTTTGTGCGCTGTAGAGATACCTTCTGTACTCCTTTGTGCGCTGTAGAGATACCTTCTTTACTCCTTTGTGCGCTGTAGAGATACCTTCTGTACTCCTTTGTACGCTGTAGAGATACCTCGTGTACTCCTTTGTACGTTCTAGAGATATTTCCTGTACTCCTTTGTGCGCTGTAGAGATACCTTCTGTACTCCTTTGTGCGCTGTAGAGATACCTTCTGTACTCCTTTGTACGCTGTAGAGATACCTCGTGTACTCCTTTGTACGTTCTAGAGATATTTCCTGTACTCCTTTGTGCGCTGTAGAGATACCTTCTGTACTCCTTTGTGCGCTGTAGAGATACTTTCTGTACTCCTTTGTGCGCTGTAGAGATACCTTCTGTACTCCTTTGTACGCTGTAGAGATACCTCGTGTACTCCTTTGTACGTTCTAGAGATATTTCCTGTACTCCTTTATGCGCTGTAGAGATACCTTCTGTACTCCTTTGTGCGCTGTAGAGATACCTTCTGTACTTTTTGTGCGCTGTAGAGATGCCTTCTGTACTCCTTTGTGCGCTGTAGAGGTACCTTCTGTACTCCTTTGTACGCTGTAGAGATACCTCTTGTACTCCTTTGTACGTTCTAGAGATATTTCCTGTACTCCTTTGTGCGCTGTAGAGATACCTTCTGTACTCCTTTGTGCGCTGTCGAGATACCTTCTGTACTCCTTTGTGCGCTGTAGAGATACCTTATGTACTCCTTTGTGCGCTGTAGAGATACCTCGTGTACTCCTTTGTACGTTCTAGAGATATTTCCTGTACTCCTTTGTGCGCTGTAGAGATACCTTCTGTACTCCTTTGTGCGCTGTAGAGATACCTTCTGTACTCCTTTGTGCGCTGTAGAGATACCTTCTGTACTCCTTTGTACGCTGTAGAGATACCTCGTGTACTCCTTTGTACGTTCTAGAGATATTTCCTGTACTCCTTTGTGCGCTGTAGAGATACCTTCTGTAATCCTTTGTGCGCTGTAGAGATACCTTCTGTACTCCTTTGTGCGCTGTAGAGATACCTTCTGTACTCCTTTGTGCGCTGTAGAGAAACCTTCTGTACTCCTTTGTGCGCTGTAGAGATACCTTCTGTACTCCTTTGTGCGCTGTAGAGATACCTTCTGTACTCCTTTGTACGCTGTAGAGATACCTCGTGTACTCCTTTGTACGTTCTAGAGATATTTCCTGTACTCCTTTGTGCGCTGTAGAGATACCTTCTGTACTCCTTTGTACGCTGTAGAGATACCTCGTGTACTCCTGTGTACGTTCTAGAGATATTTCCTGTACTCCTTTGTGCGCTGTAGAGATACCTTCTGTACTCCTTTGTGCGCTGTAGAGATACCTTCTGTACTCCTTTGTGCGCTGTAGAGATACCTTCTGTACTTCTTTGTGCGCTGTAGAGATACCTTCTGTACTCCTTTGTGCGCTGTAGAGATACCTTCTGTACTCCTTTGTACGCTGTAGAGATACCTCGTGTACTCCTTTGTACGTTCTCGAGATATTTCCTGTACTTCTTTGTGCGCTGAAGAGATACCTTCTGTACTCCTTTGTGCGCTGTAGAGATACCTTCTGTACTCCTTTGTGCGCTGTAGAGATACCTTCTGTACTCCTTCGTGCGCTGTAGAGATACCTTCTGTACTCCTTTGTGCGCTGTAGAGATACCTTCTGTACTCCTTTGTAAGCTGTAGAGATACCTCGTGTACTCCTTTGTACGTTCTAGAGATATTTCCTGTACTCCTTTGTGCGCTGTAGAGATACCTTCTGTACTCCTTTGTGCGCTGTAGAGATACCTTCTGTACTCCTTTGTACGCTGTAGAGATACCTCGTGTACTCCTTTGTACGTTCTAGAGATATTTCCTGTACTCCTTTGTGCGCTGTAGAGATACCTTCTGTACTCCTTTGTGCGCTGTAGAGATACCTTCTGTACTCCTTTGTTCGCTGTAGAGATACCTTCTGTACTCCTTTGTACGCTGTAGAGATACCTCGTGTACTCCTTTGTACGTTCTAGAGATATTTCCTGTACTCCTTTGTGCGCTGTAGAGATACCTTCTGTACTCCTTTGTGCGCTGTAGAGATACCTTCTGTACTCCTTTGTGCGCTGTAGAGATGCCTTCTGTACTCCTTTGTGCGCTGTAGAGATACCTTCTGTACTCCTTTGTACGCTGTAGAGATACCTCGTGTACTCCTTTGTACGTTCTAGAGATATTTCCTGTACTCCTTTGTGCGCTGTAGAGATACCTTCTGTACTCCTTTGTGCGCTGTAGAGATACCTTCTGTACTCCTTTGTGCGCTGTAGAGATACCTTATGTACTCCTTTGTGCGCTGTAGAGATACCTTCTGTACTCCTTTGTGCGCTGTAGAGATACCTTCTGTACTCCTTTGTGCGCTGTAGAGATACCTTCTGTACTCCTTTGTGCGCTGTAGAGATACCTTCTGTACTCCTTTGTACGCTGTAGAGATACCTCGTGTACTCCTTTGTACGTTCTAGAGATATTTCCTGTACTCCTTTGTGCGCTGTAGAGATACCTTCTGTAATCCTTTGTGCGCTGTAGAGATACCTTCTGTACTCCTTTGTGCGCTGTAGAGATACCTTCTGTACTCCTTTGTGCGCTGTAGAGAAACCTTCTGTACTCCTTTGTGCGCTGTAGAGATACCTTCTGTACTCCTTTGTGCGCTGTAGAGATACCTTCTGTACTCCTTTGTACGCTGTAGAGATACCTCGTGTACTCCTTTGTACGTTCTAGAGATATTTCCTGTACTCCTTTGTGCGCTGTAGAGATACCTTCTGTACTCCTTTGTGCGCTGTAGAGATACCTTCTGTACTCCTTTGTGCGCTGTAGAGATACCTTCTGTACTCCTTTGTGCGCTGTAGAGATACCTTCTGTACTCCTTTGTGCGCTGTAGAGATACCTTCTGTACTCCTTTGTGCGCTGTAGAGATACCTTCTGTACTCCTTTGTACGCTGTAGAGATACCTCGTGTACTCCTTTGTACGTTCTAGAGATTTTTCCTGTACTCCTTTGTGCGCTGTAGAGATACCTTCTGTACTCCTTTGTGCGCTGTAGAGATACCTCCTGTACTCCTTTGTGCGCTGTAGAGATACCTTCTGTACTCCTTTGTGCGCTGTAGAGATACCTTCTGTACTCCTTTGTGCGCTGTATAGATACCTTCTGTACTCCTTTGTGCGCTGTAGAGATACCTTCTGTACTCCTTTGTGCGCTGTAGAGATACCTTCTGTACTCCTTTGAGCGCTGTAGAGATACCTTCTGTACTCCTTTGTACGCTGTAGAGATACCTCGTGTACTCCTTTGTACGTTCTGGAGATATTTCCTGTACTCCTCTGTGCGCTGTAGAGATACCTTCTGTACTCCTTTGTGTGCTGTAGAGATACCTTCTGTACTCCTTTGTGCGCTGTAGAGATTCCTTCTGTACTCCTTTGTACGCTGTAGAGATACCTCGTGTACTCCTTTGTACGTTCTAGAGATATTTCCTGTACTCCTTTGTGCGCTGTAGAGATACCTTCTGTACTCCTTTGTGTGCTGTAGAGATACCTTCTGTACTCCTTTGTGCGCTGTAGAGATACCTTCTGTACTCCTTTTTGCGCTGTAGAGATACCTTCTGTACTCCTTTGTGCGCTGTAGAGATACCTTCTGTACTCCTTTGTGCGCTGTAGAGATACCTTCTGTACTCCTTTGTGCGCTGTAGAGATACCTTCTGTATTTCTTTGTACGCTGTAGAGATACCTCGTGTACTCCTTTGTACGTTCTAGAGATATTTCCTGTACTCCTTTGTGCGCTGTAGAGATACCTTCTGTACTCCTTTGTGCGCTGTAGAGATACCTTCTGTACTCCTTTGTGCGCTGTAGAGATACCTTCTGTACTCCTTTGTGCGCTGTAGAGATACCATCTGTACTCCTTTGTGCGCTGTAGAGATACCTTCTGTACTCCTTTGTACGCTGTAGAGATTCCTCGTGTACTCCTTTGTACGTGCTAGAGATATTTCCTGTACTCCTTTGTGCGCTGTAAAGATACCTTCTGTACTCCTTTGTGCGCTGTAGAGATACCTTTTGTACTCCTTTGTGCGCTGTAGAGTTACCTTCTGTACTCCTTTGTGCGCTGTTGAGATACCTTCTGTACTCCTTTGTACGCTGTAGAGATATCTCGTGTACTTCTTTGTACGTTTTAGAGATATTTCCTGTACTCCTTTGTGCGCTGTAGAGATACCTTCTGTACTCCTTTGTGCGCTGTAGAGATACCTTCTGTACTCCTTTGTGCGCTGTAGAGATACCTTCTGTACTCCTTTGTGCGCTGTAGAGATACCTTCTGTACTCCTTTGTGCGCTGTAGAGATACCTTTTGTACTCCTTTGTGCGCTGTAGAGATACCGTCTGTACTCCTTTGTACGCTGTAGAGATACCTCGTGTACTCCTTTGTACGTTCTAGAGATATTTCCTGTACTCCTTTGTGCGCTGTAGAGATACCTTCTGTACTCCTTTGTGCGCTGTAGAGATACCTTCTGTACTCCTTTGTGCGCTGTAGAGATACCTTTTGTACTCCTTTGTACGCTGTAGAGATACCTCGTGTACTCCTTTGTACGTTCTAGAGATATTTCCTGTACTCCTTTGTGCGCTGTAGAGATACCTTCTGTACTCCTTTGTGCGCTGTAGAGATACCTTCTGTACTCCTTTGTGCGCTGTAGAGATACCTTCTGTACTCCTTTGTGCGCTGTAGAGATACCTTCTGTACTCCTTTGTGCGCTGTAGAGATACCTTCTGTACTCCTTTGTGCGCTGTAGAGATACCTTCTGTACTCCTTTGTGCGCTGTAGAGATACCTTCTGTACTCTTTTGTGCCCTGTAGAGATACCTCGTGTACTCCTTTGTACGTTCAAGAGATATTTCCTGTACTCCTTTGTGCGCTGTAGAGATACCTTCTGTACACCTTTGTGCGCTGTAGAGATACCTTCTGTACTCCTTTGTGCGCTGTAGAGATACCTTCTGTACTCCTTTGTGCGCTGTAGAGATACCTTCTGTACTCCTTTGTGCGCTGTAGAGATACCTTCTGTACTCCTTTGTGCGCTGAAGAGATACCTTCTGAACTCCTTTGTGCGCTGTAGAGATACCTTCTGTACTCCTTTGTGCGCTGTAGAGATACCTTCTGTACTCCTTTGTGCGCTGTAGAGATACCTTCTGTACTCCTTTGTGCGCTGTAGAGATACCTTCTGTACTCCTTTGTGCGCTGTAGAGATACCTTCTGTACTCCTTTGTGCGCTGTAGAGATACCTTCTGTACTCCTTTGTGCGCTGTAGAGATACCTTCTGGACTCCTTTGTGCGCTGTAGGGATACCTTCTGTACTCCTTTGTACGCTGTAGAGATACCTCGTGTACTCCTTTGTACGTTCTAGAGATATTTCCTGTACTCCTTTGTGCGCTGTAGAGATACCTCCTGTACTCCTTTGTGCGCTGTAGAGATACCTTCTGTACTCCTTTGTGCGCTGTAGAGATACCTTCTGTACTCCTTTGTGCGCTGTAGAGATACCTTCTGTACTCCTTTGTACGCTGTAGAGATACCTCGTGTACTCCTTTGTACGTTCTAGAGATATTTCCTGTACTCCTTTGTGCGCTGTAGAGATACCTTCTGTACTCCTTTGTGCGCTGTAGAAATACCTTCTGTACTCCTTTGTGCGCTGTAGAGATACCTTCTGTACTCCTTTGTGCGCTGTAGAGATACCTTCTGTACTCCTTTGTGCGCTGTAGAGATACATTCTGCACTCCTTTGTGCGCTGTAGAGATACCTTCTGTACTCCTTTGTGCGCTGTAGAGATACCTTCTGTACTCCTTTGTGCGCTGTAGAGATACCTTCTGTACTCCTTTGTGCGCTGTAGAGATACCTTCTGTACTCCTTTGTACGCTGTAGAGATACCTCGTGTACTTCTTTGTACGTTCTAGAGATATTTCCTGTACTCCTTTGTGCGCTGTAGAGATACCTTCTGTACTCCTTTGTGCGCTGTAGAGATACCTTCTGTACTCCTTTGTACGCTGTAGAGATACCTCGTGTACTCCTTTGTACGTTCTAGAGATATTCCCTGTACTCCTTTGTGCGCTGTAGAGATACCTTCTGTACTCCTTTGTGCGCTGTAGAGATACCTTCTGTACTCCTTTGTGCGCTGTAGAGATACCTTCTGTACTCCTTTGTGCGCTGTAGAGATACCTTCTGTACTCCTTTGTACGCTGTAGAGATACCTCGTGTACTCCTCTGTACGTTCTAGAGATATTTCCTGTACTCCTTTGTGCGCTGTAGAGATACCTTCTGTACTCCTTTGTGCGCTGTAGAGATACATTCTGTACTCCTTTGTGCGCTGTAGAGATACCTTCTGTACTCCTTTGTGCGCTGTAGAGATACCTTCTGTACTCCTTTGTGCGCTGAAGAGATACCTTCTGTACTCCTTTGTGAGCTGTAGAGATACCTTCTGTACTCCTTTGTGCACTGTAGAGATACCTTCTGTACTCCTTTGTGCGCTGTAGAGATACCTTCTGTACTCCTTTGTACGCTGTAGAGATACCTCGTGTACTCCTTTGTACGTTCTAGAGATATTTCCTGTACTCCTTTGTGCGCTGTAGAGATACCTCGTGTACTCCTTTGTACGTTCTAGAGATATTTCCTGTACTCCTTTGTGCGCTGTAGAGATACCTTCTGTACTCCTTTGTGCGCTGTAGAGATACCTTCTGTACTCCTTTGTGCGCTGTAGAGATACCTTCTGTACTCCTTTGTACGCTGTAGAGATACCTCGTGTACTCCTTTGTACGTTCTAGAGATCTTTCCTGTACTCCTTTGTGCGCTGTAGAGATACCTTCTGTACTCCTTTGTGCGCTGTAGAGATACCTTCTGTACTCCTTTGTGCGCTGTAGAGATACCTTCTGTACTCCTTTGTGCGCTGTAGAGATACCTTCTGTACTCCTTTGTACGCTGTAGAGATACCTCGTGTACTCCTCTGTACGTTCTAGAGATATTTCCTGTACTCCTTTGTGCGCTGTAGAGATACCTTCTGTACTCCTTTGTGCGCTGTAGAGATACATTCTGTACTCCTTTGTGCGCTGTAGAGATACCTTCTGTACTCCTTTGTGCGCTGTAGAGATACCTTCTGTACTCCTTTGTGCGCTGAAGAGATACCTTCTGTACTCCTTTGTGAGCTGTAGAGATACCTTCTGTACTCCTTTGTGCACTGTAGAGATACCTTCTGTACTCCTTTGTGCGCTGTAGAGATACCTTCTGTACTCCTTTGTACGCTGTAGAGATACCTCGTGTACTCCTTTGTACGTTCTAGAGATATTTCCTGTACTCCTTTGTGCGCTGTAGAGATACCTCGTGTACTCCTTTGTACGTTCTAGAGATATTTCCTGTACTCCTTTGTGCGCTGTAGAGATACCTTCTGTACTCCTTTGTGCGCTGTAGAGATACCTTCTGTACTCCTTTGTGCGCTGTAGAGATACCTTCTGTACTCCTTTGTACGCTGTAGAGATACCTCGTGTACTCCTTTGTACGTTCTAGAGATCTTTCCTGTACTCCTTTGTGCGCTGAAGAGATACCTTCTGTACTCCTTTGTGCGCTGTAGAGATACCTTCTGTACTCCTTTGTGCGCTGTAGAGATACCTTCTGTACTCCTTTGTGCGCTGTAGAGATACCTTCTGTACTCCTTTGTGCGCTGTAGAGATACCTTCTGTACTCCTTTGTGCGCTGTAGAGATACCTTCTGTACTCCTTTGTGCACTGTAGAGATACCTTCTGTACTCCTTTGTACGCTGTAGAGATACCTCGTGTACTCCTTTGTACGTTCTAGAGATATTTCCTGTACTCCTTTGTGCGCTGTAGAGATACCTTCTGTACTCCTTTGTGCGCTGTAGAGATACCTTCTGTACTGCTTTGTGCGCTGTAGAAATACCTTCTGTACTCCTTTGTGCGCTGTAGAGATACCTTCTGTACTCCTTTGTGCGCTGTAGAGATACCTTCTGTACACCTTTGTGCGCTGTAGAGATACCTTCTGTACTCCTTTGTGCGCTGTAGAGATACCTTCTGTACTCCTTTGTGCGCTGTAGAGATACCTTCTGTACTCCTTTGTGCGCTGTAGAGATACCTTCTGTACTCCTTTGTGCGCTGAAGAGATACCTTCTGAACTCCTTTGTGCGCTGTAGAGATACCTTCTGTACTCCTTTGTGCGCTGTAGAGATACCTTCTGTACTCCTTTGTGCGCTGTAGAGATACCTTCTGTACTCCTTTGTGCGCTGTAGAGATACCTTCTGTACTCCTTTGTGCGCTGTAGAGATACCTTCTGTACTCCTTTGTGCGCTGTAGAGATACCTTCTGTACTCCTTTGTGCGCTGTAGAGATACCTTCTGGACTCCTTTGTGCGCTGTAGGGATACCTTCTGTACTCCTTTGTACGCTGTAGAGATACCTCGTGTACTCCTTTGTACGTTCTAGAGATATTTCCTGTACTCCTTTGTGCGCTGTAGAGATACCTCCTGTACTCCTTTGTGCGCTGTAGAGATACCTTCTGTACTCCTTTGTGCGCTGTAGAGATACCTTCTGTACTCCTTTGTGCGCTGTAGAGATACCTTCTGTACTCCTTTGTACGCTGTAGAGATACCTCGTGTACTCCTTTGTACGTTCTAGAGATATTTCCTGTACTCCTTTGTGCGCTGTAGAGATACCTTCTGTACTCCTTTGTGCGCTGTAGAAATACCTTCTGTACTCCTTTGTGCGCTGTAGAGATACCTTCTGTACTCCTTTGTGCGCTGTAGAGATACCTTCTGTACTCCTTTGTGCGCTGTAGAGATACATTCTGCACTCCTTTGTGCGCTGTAGAGATACCTTCTGTACTCCTTTGTGCGCTGTAGAGATACCTTCTGTACTCCTTTGTGCGCTGTAGAGATACCTTCTGTACTCCTTTGTGCGCTGTAGAGATACCTTCTGTACTCCTTTGTACGCTGTAGAGATACCTCGTGTACTTCTTTGTACGTTCTAGAGATATTTCCTGTACTCCTTTGTGCGCTGTAGAGATACCTTCTGTACTCCTTTGTGCGCTGTAGAGATACCTTCTGTACTCCTTTGTACGCTGTAGAGATACCTCGTGTACTCCTTTGTACGTTCTAGAGATATTCCCTGTACTCCTTTGTGCGCTGTAGAGATACCTTCTGTACTCCTTTGTGCGCTGTAGAGATACCTTCTGTACTCCTTTGTGCGCTGTAGAGATACCTTCTGTACTCCTTTGTGCGCTGTAGAGATACCTTCTGTACTCCTTTGTACGCTGTAGAGATACCTCGTGTACTCCTCTGTACGTTCTAGAGATATTTCCTGTACTCCTTTGTGCGCTGTAGAGATACCTTCTGTACTCCTTTGTGCGCTGTAGAGATACATTCTGTACTCCTTTGTGCGCTGTAGAGATACCTTCTGTACTCCTTTGTGCGCTGTAGAGATACCTTCTGTACTCCTTTGTGCGCTGAAGAGATACCTTCTGTACTCCTTTGTGAGCTGTAGAGATACCTTCTGTACTCCTTTGTGCACTGTAGAGATACCTTCTGTACTCCTTTGTGCGCTGTAGAGATACCTTCTGTACTCCTTTGTACGCTGTAGAGATACCTCGTGTACTCCTTTGTACGTTCTAGAGATATTTCCTGTACTCCTTTGTGCGCTGTAGAGATACCTCGTGTACTCCTTTGTACGTTCTAGAGATATTTCCTGTACTCCTTTGTGCGCTGTAGAGATACCTTCTGTACTCCTTTGTGCGCTGTAGAGATACCTTCTGTACTCCTTTGTGCGCTGTAGAGATACCTTCTGTACTCCTTTGTACGCTGTAGAGATACCTCGTGTACTCCTTTGTACGTTCTAGAGATCTTTCCTGTACTCCTTTGTGCGCTGTAGAGATACCTTCTGTACTCCTTTGTGCGCTGTAGAGATACCTTCTGTACTCCTTTGTGCGCTGTAGAGATACCTTCTGTACTCCTTTGTGCGCTGTAGAGATACCTTCTGTACTCCTTTGTACGCTGTAGAGATACCTCGTGTACTCCTCTGTACGTTCTAGAGATATTTCCTGTACTCCTTTGTGCGCTGTAGAGATACCTTCTGTACTCCTTTGTGCGCTGTAGAGATACATTCTGTACTCCTTTGTGCGCTGTAGAGATACCTTCTGTACTCCTTTGTGCGCTGTAGAGATACCTTCTGTACTCCTTTGTGCGCTGAAGAGATACCTTCTGTACTCCTTTGTGAGCTGTAGAGATACCTTCTGTACTCCTTTGTGCACTGTAGAGATACCTTCTGTACTCCTTTGTGCGCTGTAGAGATACCTTCTGTACTCCTTTGTACGCTGTAGAGATACCTCGTGTACTCCTTTGTACGTTCTAGAGATATTTCCTGTACTCCTTTGTGCGCTGTAGAGATACCTCGTGTACTCCTTTGTACGTTCTAGAGATATTTCCTGTACTCCTTTGTGCGCTGTAGAGATACCTTCTGTACTCCTTTGTGCGCTGTAGAGATACCTTCTGTACTCCTTTGTGCGCTGTAGAGATACCTTCTGTACTCCTTTGTACGCTGTAGAGATACCTCGTGTACTCCTTTGTACGTTCTAGAGATCTTTCCTGTACTCCTTTGTGCGCTGAAGAGATACCTTCTGTACTCCTTTGTGCGCTGTAGAGATACCTTCTGTACTCCTTTGTGCGCTGTAGAGATACCTTCTGTACTCCTTTGTGCGCTGTAGAGATACCTTCTGTACTCCTTTGTGCGCTGTAGAGATACCTTCTGTACTCCTTTGTGCGCTGTAGAGATACCTTCTGTACTCCTTTGTGCACTGTAGAGATACCTTCTGTACTCCTTTGTACGCTGTAGAGATACCTCGTGTACTCCTTTGTACGTTCTAGAGATATTTCCTGTACTCCTTTGTGCGCTGTAGAGATACCTTCTGTACTCCTTTGTGCGCTGTAGAGATACCTTCTGTACTGCTTTGTGCGCTGTAGAAATACCTTCTGTACTCCTTTGTGCGCTGTAGAGATACCTTCTGTACTCCTTTGTGCGCTGTAGAGATACCTTCTGTACTCCTTTGTACGCTGTAGAGATACCTCGTGTACTCCTTTGTACGTTCTAGAGATATTTCCTGTACTCCTTTGTGCGCTGTAGAGATACCTTCTGTACTCCTTTGTGCGCTGTAGAGATACCTTCTGTACTCCTTTGTGCACTGTAGAGATACCTTCTGTACTCCTTTGTACGCTGTAGAGATACCTCGTGTACTTCTTTGTACGTTCTAGAGATATTTCCTGTACTCCTTTGTGCGCTGTAGAGATACCTTCTGTACTCCTTTGTGCGCTGTAGAGATACCTTCTGTACTCCTTTGTGCGCTGTAGAGATACCTTCTGTACTCCTTTGTGCGCTGTAGAGATACCTTCTGTACTCCTTTGTGCGCTGTAGAGATACCTTCTGTACTCCTTTGTGCGCTGTAGAGATACCTCGTGTACTCCTCTGTACGTTCTAGAGATATTTCCTGTACTCCTTTGTGCGCTGTAGAGATACCTTCTGTACTCCTTTGTGCGCTGTAGAGATACATTCTGTACTCCTTTGTGCGCTGTAGAGATACCTTCTGTACTCCTTTGTGCGCTGTAGAGATACCTTCTGTACTCCTTTGTGCGCTGAAGAGATACCTTCTGTACTCCTTTGTGAGCTGTAGAGATACCTTCTGTACTCCTTTGTGCACTGTAGAGATACCTTCTGTACTCCTTTGTGCGCTGTAGAGATACCTTCTGTACTCCTTTGTACGCTGTAGAGATACCTCGTGTACTCCTTTGTACGTTCTAGAGATATTTCCTGTACTCCTTTGTGCGCTGTAGAGATACCTCGTGTACTCCTTTGTACGTTCTAGAGATATTTCCTGTACTCCTTTGTGCGCTGTAGAGATACCTTCTGTACTCCTTTGTGCGCTGTAGAGATACCTTCTGTACTCCTTTGTGCGCTGTAGAGATACCTTCTGTACTCCTTTGTACGCTGTAGAGATACCTCGTGTACTCCTTTGTACGTTCTAGAGATCTTTCCTGTACTCCTTTGTGCGCTGTAGAGATACCTTCTGTACTCCTTTGTGCGCTGTAGAGATACCTTCTGTACTCCTTTGTGCGCTGTAGAGATACCTTCTGTACTCCTTTGTGCGCTGTAGAGATACCTTCTGTACTCCTTTGTGCGCTGTAGAGATACCTTCTGTACTCCTTTGTGCGCTGTAGAGATACCTTCTGTACTCCTTTGTGCACTGTAGAGATACCTTCTGTACTCCTTTGTACGCTGTATAGATACCTCGTGTACTCCTTTGTACGTTCTAGAGATATTTCCTGTACTCCTTTGTGCGCTGTAGAGATACCTTCTGTACTCCTTTGTGCGCTGTAGAGATACCTTCTGTACTGCTTTGTGCGCTGTAGAAATACCTTCTGTACTCCTTTGTGCGCTGTAGAGATACCTTCTGTACTCCTTTGTGCGCTGTAGAGATACCTTCTGTACTCCTTTGTACGCTGTAGAGATACCTCGTGTACTCCTTTGTACGTTCTAGAGATATTTCCTGTACTCCTTTGTGCGCTGTAGAGATACCTTCTGTACTCCTTTGTGCGCTGTAGAGATACCTTTTATACTCCTTTGTGCGCTGTAGAGATACCTTCTGTACTCCTTTGTGCACTGTAGAGATACCTTCTGTACTCCTTTGTACGCTGTAGAGATACCTCGTGTACTTCTTTGTACGTTCTAGAGATATTTCCTGTACTCCTTTGTGCGCTGTAGAGATACCTTCTGTACTCCTTTGTGCGCTGTAGAGATACCTTCTGTACTCCTTTGTGCGCTGTAGAGATACCTTCTGTACTCCTTTGTGCGCTGTAGAGATACCTTCTGTACTCCTTTGTGCGCTGTAGAGATACCTTCTGTACTCCTTTGTACGCTGTAGAGATACCTCGTGTACTCCTCTGTACGTTCTAGAGATATTTCCTGTACTCCTTTGTGCGCTGTAGAGATACCTTCTGTACTCCTTTGTGCGCTGTAGAGATACATTCTGTACTCCTTTGTGCGCTGTAGAGATACCTTCTGTACTCCTTTGTGCGCTGTAGAGATACCTTCTGTACTCCTTTGTGCGCTGAAGAGATACCTTCTGTACTCCTTTGTGAGCTGTAGAGATACCTTCTGTACTCCTTTGTGCACTGTAGAGATACCTTCTGTACTCCTTTGTGCGCTGTAGAGATACCTTCTGTACTCCTTTGTACGCTGTAGAGATACCTCGTGTACTCCTTTGTACGTTCTAGAGATATTTCCTGTACTCCTTTGTGCGCTGTAGAGATACCTCGTGTACTCCTTTGTACGTTCTAGAGATATTTCCTGTACTCCTTTGTGCGCTGTAGAGATACCTTCTGTACTCCTTTGTGCGCTGTAGAGATACCTTCTGTACTCCTTTGTGCGCTGTAGAGATACCTTCTGTACTCCTTTGTACGCTGTAGAGATACCTCGTGTACTCCTTTGTACGTTCTAGAGATCTTTCCTGTACTCCTTTGTGCGCTGTAGAGATACCTTCTGTACTCCTTTGTGCGCTGTAGAGATACCTTCTGTACTCCTTTGTGCGCTGTAGAGATACCTTCTGTACTCCTTTGTGCGCTGTAGAGATACCTTCTGTACTCCTTTGTGCGCTGTAGAGATACCTTCTGTACTCCTTTGTGCGCTGTAGAGATACCTTCTGTACTCCTTTGTGCACTGTAGAGATACCTTCTGTACTCCTTTGTACGCTGTAGAGATACCTCGTGTACTCCTTTGTACGTTCTAGAGATATTTCCTGTACTCCTTTGTGCGCTGTAGAGATACCTTCTGTACTCCTTTGTGCGCTGTAGAGATACCTTCTGTACTGCTTTGTGCGCTGTAGAAATACCTTCTGTACTCCTTTGTGCGCTGTAGAGATACCTTCTGTACTCCTTTGTGCGCTGTAGAGATACCTTCTGTACTCCTTTGTACGCTGTAGAGATACCTCGTGTACTCCTTTGTACGTTCTAGAGATATTTCCTGTACTCCTTTGTGCGCTGTAGAGATACCTTCTGTACTCCTTTGTGCGCTGTAGAGATACCTTTTATACTCCTTTGTGCGCTGTAGAGATACCTTCTGTACTCCTTTGTGCACTGTAGAGATACCTTCTGTACTCCTTTGTACGCTGTAGAGATACCTCGTGTACTTCTTTGTACGTTCTAGAGATATTTCCTGTACTCCTTTGTGCGCTGTAGAGATACCTTCTGTACTCCTTTGTGCGCTGTAGAGATACCTTCTGTACTCCTTTGTGCGCTGTAGAGATACCTTCTGTACTCCTTTGTGCGCTGTAGAGATACCTTCTGTACTCCTTTGTGCGCTGTAGAGATACCTTCTGTACTCCTTTGTGCGCTGTAGAGATACCTCGTGTACTCCTCTGTACGTTCTAGAGATATTTCCTGTACTCCTTTGTGCGCTGTAGAGATACCTTCTGTACTCCTTTGTGCGCTGTAGAGATACATTCTGTACTCCTTTGTGCGCTGTAGAGATACCTTCTGTACTCCTTTGTGCGCTGTAGAGATACCTTCTGTACTCCTTTGTGCGCTGAAGAGATACCTTCTGTACTCCTTTGTGAGCTGTAGAGATACCTTCTGTACTCCTTTGTGCACTGTAGAGATACCTTCTGTACTCCTTTGTGCGCTGTAGAGATACCTTCTGTACTCCTTTGTAAGCTGTAGAGATACCTCGTGTACTCCTTTGTACGTTCTAGAGATATTTCCTGTACTCCTTTGTGCGCTGTAGAGATACCTCGTGTACTCCTTTGTACGTTCTAGAGATATTTCCTGTACTCCTTTGTGCGCTGTAGAGATACCTTCTGTACTCCTTTGTGCGCTGTAGAGATACCTTCTGTACTCCTTTGTGCGCTGTAGAGATACCTTCTGTACTCCTTTGTACGCTGTAGAGATACCTCGTGTACTCCTTTGTACGTTCTAGAGATCTTTCCTGTACTCCTTTGTGCGCTGTAGAGATACCTTCTGTACTCCTTTGTGCGCTGTAGAGATACCTTCTGTACTCCTTTGTGCGCTGTAGAGATACCTTCTGTACTCCTTTGTGCGCTGTAGAGATACCTTCTGTACTCCTTTGTGCGCTGTAGAGATACCTTCTGTACTCCTTTGTGCGCTGTAGAGATACCTTCTGTACTCCTTTGTGCACTGTAGAGATACCTTCTGTACTCCTTTGTACGCTGTATAGATACCTCGTGTACTCCTTTGTACGTTCTAGAGATATTTCCTGTACTCCTTTGTGCGCTGTAGAGATACCTTCTGTACTCCTTTGTGCGCTGTAGAGATACCTTCTGTACTGCTTTGTGCGCTGTAGAAATACCTTCTGTACTCCTTTGTGCGCTGTAGAGATACCTTCTGTACTCCTTTGTGCGCTGTAGAGATACCTTCTGTACTCCTTTGTACGCTGTAGAGATACCTCGTGTACTCCTTTGTACGTTCTAGAGATATTTCCTGTACTCCTTTGTGCGCTGTAGAGATACCTTCTGTACTCCTTTGTGCGCTGTAGAGATACCTTTTATACTCCTTTGTGCGCTGTAGAGATACCTTCTGTACTCCTTTGTGCACTGTAGAGATACCTTCTGTACTCCTTTGTACGCTGTAGAGATACCTCGTGTACTTCTTTGTACGTTCTAGAGATATTTCCTGTACTCCTTTGTGCGCTGTAGAGATACCTTCTGTACTCCTTTGTGCGCTGTAGAGATACCTTCTGTACTCCTTTGTGCGCTGTAGAGATACCTTCTGTACTCCTTTGTGCGCTGTAGAGATACCTTCTGTACTCCTTTGTGCGCTGTAGAGATACCTTCTGTACTCCTTTGTGCGCTGTAGAGATACCTTCTGTACTCCTTTGTACGCTGTAGAGATACCTCGTGTACTCCTTTGTACGTTCTAGAGATATTTCCTGTACTCCTTTGTGCGCTGTAGAGATACCTTCTGTACTCCTTTGTGCGCTGTAGAGATACCTTCTGTACTCCTTTGTGCGCTGTAGAGATACCTTCTGTACTCCTTTGTACGCTGTAGAGATACCTCGTGTACTCCTTTGTACGTTCTAGAGATATTTCCTGTACTCGTTTGTGCGCTGTAGGGATACCTTCTGTACTCCTTTGTGCGCTGTAGAGATACCTTCTGTACTCCTTTGTGCGCTGTAGAGATACCTTCTGTACTCCTTTGTGCGCTGTAGAGATACCTTCTGTACTCCTTTGTGCGCTGTAGAGATACCTTCTGTACTCCTTTTGGCGCTGTAGAGATACCTTCTGTACTCCTTTGTGCGCTGTAGAGATACCTTCTGTACTCTTTTGTGCGCTGTAGAGATACCTCGTGTACTCCTTTGTACGTTCTAGAGATATTTCCTGTACTCCTTTGTGCGCTGTAGAGATACCTTCTGTACTCCTTTGTGCGCTGTAGAGATACCTTCTGTACTCCTTTGTGCGCTGTAGAGATACCTTCTGTACTCCTTCGTGCGCTGTAGAGATACCTTCTGTACTCCTTTGTGCGCTGTAGAGATACCTTCTGTACTCCTTTGTGCGCTGTAGAGATACCTTCTGTACTCCTTTGTGCGCTGTAGAGATATTTCCTGTACTCCTTTGTGCGCTGTAGAGATACCTCGTGTACTCCTTTGTACGTTCTAGAGATATTTCCTGTACTCTTTTGTGCGCTGTAGAGATACCTTCTGTACTCCTTTGTGTGCTGTAGAGATACCTTCTGTACTCCTTTGTGCGCTGTAGAGATACCTCGTGTACTCCTTTGTACGTTCTAGAGATATTTTCTGTACTCCTTTGTGCGCTGTAGAGATACCTTCTGTACTCCTTTGTGTGCTGTAGAGATACCTTCTGTACTCCTTTTTGCGCTGTAGAGATTCCTTCTGTACTCCTTTGTACGCTGTAGAGATACCTCGTGTACTCCTTTGTACGTTCTAGAGATATTTCCTGTACTCCTTTGTGCGCTGTAGAGATACCTTCTGTACTCCTTTGTGTGCTGTAGAGATACCTTCTGTACTCCTTTGTGCGCTGTAGAGATACCTTCTGTACTCCTTTTTGCGCTGTAGAGATACCTTCTGTACTCCTTTGTGCGCTGTAGAGATACCTTCTGTACTCCTTTGTGCGCTGTAGAGATACCTTCTGTACTCCTTTGTGCGCTGTAGAGATACCTTCTGTATTCCTTTGTACGCTGTAGAGATTCCTCGTGTACTCCTTTGTAGGTTCTAGAGATATTTCCTGTACTCCTTTGTGCGCTGTAGAGATACCTTCTGTACTCATTTGTGCGCTGTAGAGATACCTTCTGTACTCCTTTGTACGCTGTAGAGATACCTCGTGTACTCCTTTGTACGTGCTAGAGATATTTCCTGTACTCCTTTGTGCGCTGTAAAGATACCTTCTGTACTCCTTTGTGCGCTGTAGAGATACTTTTTGTACTCCTTTGTGCGCTGTAGAGATTCCTTCTGTACTCCTTTGTGCGCTGTTGAGATACCTTCTGTACTCCTTTGTACGCTGTAGAGATACCTCGTGTACTTCTTTGTACGTTCTAGAGATATTTCCTGTACTTCTTTGTGCGCTGTAGAGATACCTTCTGTACTCCTTTGTGCGCTGTAGAGATACTTTCTGTACTCCTTTGTGCGCTGTAGAGATACCTTCTGTACTCCTTTGTGCGCTGTAGAGATACCTTCTGTACTCCTTTGTGCGCTGTAGAGATACCTTCTGTACTCCTTTGTGCGCTGTAGAGATACCTTCTGTACTCCTTTGTACGCTGTAGAGATACCTCGTGTACTCCTTTGTACGTTCTAGAGATATTTCCTGTACTCCTTTGTGCGCTGTAGAGATACCTTCTGTACTCCTTTGTGCGCTGTAGAGATACCTTCTGTACTCCTTTGTGCGCTGTAGAGATACCTTTTGTACTCCTTTGTACGCTGTAGAGATACCTCGTGTACTCCTTTGTACGTTCTAGAGATATTTCCTGTACTCCTTTGTGCGCTGTAGAGATACCTTCTGTACTCCTTTGTGCGCTGTATTGATACCTTCTGTACTCCTTTGTGCGCTGTAGAGATACCTTCTGTACTCCTTTGTGCGCTGTAGAGATACCTTCTGTACTCCTTTGTGCGCTGTAGAGATACCTTCTGTACTCCTTTGTGCGCTGTAGAGATACCTTCCGTACTCCTTTGTGCGCTGTAGAGATACCTTCTGTACTCTTTTGTGCGCTGTAGAGATACCTCGTGTACTCCTTTGTACGTTCAAGAGATATTTCCTGTACTTCTTTGTGCGCTGTAGAGATACCTTCTGTACTCCTTTGTGCGCTGTAGAGATACCTTCTGTACTCCTTTGTGCGCTGTAGAGATACCTTCTGTACTCTTTTGTGCGCTGTAGGGATACCTTCTGTACTCCTTTGTGCGCTGTAGAGATACCTTCTGTACTCCTTTGTGCGCTGTAGAGATACCTTCTGTACTCCTTTGTGCGCTGTAGAGATACCTTCTGTACTCCTTTGTGCGCTGTAGAGATACCTTCTGTACTCCTTTGTGCGCTGTAGAGATACCTTCTGTACTCCTTTGTGCGCTGTAGAGATACCTTCTGTACTCCTTTGTGCGCTGTAGAGATACCTTCTGTACTCCTTTGTACGCTGTAGAGATACCTCGTGTACTCCTTTGTACGTTCTAGAGATATTTCCTGTACTCCTTTGTGCGCTGTAGAGATACCTCCTGTACTCCTTTGTGCGCTGTAGAGATACCTTCTGTACTCCTTTGTGCGCTGTAGAGATACCTTCTGTACTCCTATGTGCGCTGTAGAGATACCTTCTGTACTCCTTTGTACGCTGTAGAGATACCTCGTGTACTCCTTTGTACGTTCTAGAGATATTTCCTGTACTCCTTTGTGCGCTGTAGAGATACCTTTTGTACTCCTTTGTGCGCTGTAGAAATACCTTCTGTACTCCTTTGTGCGCTGTAGAGATACCTTCTGTACTCCTTTGTGCGCTGTAGAGATACCTTCTGTACTCCTTTGTGCGCTGTAGAGATACCTTCTGCACTCCTTTGTGCGCTGTAGAGATACCTTCTGTACTCCTTTCTGCGCTGTAGAGATACCTTCTGTACTCCTTTGTGCGCTGTAGAGATACCTTCTGTACTCCTTTGTGAGCTGTAGAGAAACCTTCAGTACTCCTTTGTACGCTGTAGAGATACCTCGTGTACTTCTTTGTACGTTCTAAAGATATTTCCTGTACTCCTTTGTGCGCTGTAGAGATACCTTCTGTACTCCTTTGTGTGCTGTAGAGATACCTTCTGTACTCCTTTGTACGCTGTAGAGATACCTCGTGTACTCCTTTGTACGTTCTAGAGATATTTCCTGTACTCCTTTGTGCGCTGTAGAGATACCTTCTCTACTCCTTTGTGCGCTGTAGAGATACCTTCTGTACTCCTTTGTGCGCTGTAGAGATACCTTCTGTACTCCTTTGTGCGCTGTAGAGATACCTTCTGTACTCCTTTGTACGCTGTAGAGATACCTCGTGTACTCCTTTGTACGTTCTAGAGATATTTCCTGTACTCCTTTGTGCGCTGTAGAGATACCTTCTGTACTCCTTTGTGCGCTGTAGAGATACCTTCTGTACTCCTTTGTGCGCTGTAGAGATACCTTCTGTTCTCCTTTGTGCGCTGAAGGGATACCTTCTGTACTCCTTTGTGCGCTGTAGAGATACCTTCTGTACTCCTTTGTGCGCTGTAGAGATACCTTCTGTACTCCTTTGTGCGCTGTAGAGATACCTTCAGTACTCCTTTGTGCGCTTTAGAGATACCTTCTGTACTCCTTTGTACGCTGTAGAGATACCTCGTGTACTCCTTTGTACGTTCTAGAGATATTTCCTGTACTCCTTTGTGCGCTGTAGAGATACCTTCTGTACTCCTTTGTGCGCTGTAGAGATACCTTCTGTACTCCTTTGGGCGCTGTAGAGATACCTTCTGTACTCCTTTGTGCGCTGAAGGGATACCTTCTGTACTCCTTTGTGCGCTGTACAGATACCTTCTGTACTCCTTTGTGCGCTGTAGAGATACCTTCTGTACTCCTTTGTGCGCTGTAGAGATACCTTCTTTACTCCTTTGTACGCTGTAGAGATACCTCGTGTACTCCTTTGTACGTTCTAGAAATATTTCCTGTACTCCTTTGTGCGCTGTAGAGATACCTTCTGTACTCCTTTGTGCGCTGTAGAGATACCTTCTGTACTCCTTTGTGCGCTGTAGTGATACCTTCTGTACTCCTTTGTGCGCTGTAGAGATACCTTCTGTACTCCTTTGTGCGCTGTAGAGATACCTTCTGTACTCCTTTGTGCGCTGTAGAGATACCTTCTGTACTCCTTTGTGCGCTGTAGAGATACCTTCTGTACTCCTTTGTGCGCTGTAGAGATACCTTCTGTACTCCTTTGTGCGCTGTAGAGATACCTTCTGTACTCCTTTGTACGCTGTAGAGATACCTCGTGTACTTCTTTGTACGTTCTTGAGATATTTCCTGTACTCCTTTGTGCGCTGTAGAGATACCTTCTGTACTCCTTTGTGCGCTGTAGAGATACCGTCTGTACTCCTTTGTGCGCTGTAGAGATACCTTCTGTACTCCTTTGTGCGCTGTAGAGATACCTTCTGTACTCCTTTGTACGCTGTAGAGATTCCTCGTGTACTCCTTTGTACGTTCTAGAGATATTTCCTGTACTCCTTTGTGCGCTGTAGAGATACCTTCTGTACTCCTTTGTGCGCTGTAGAGATACCTTCTGTACTCCTTTGTGCGCTGTAGAGATACCTTCTGTACTCCTTTGTGCGCTGTAGAGATACCTTCTGTACCCCTTTGTGCGCTGTAGATATACCTTCTGTACCCCTTTGTGCGCTTTCGAGATACCTTCTGTACTCCTTTGTGCGCTGTAGAGATACCTTCTGTACTCCTTTGTGCGCTGTAGAGATACCTTCTGTACTCCTTTGTGCGCTGTAGAGATACCTTCTGTACTCCTTTGTACGCTGTAGAGATACCTCGTGTACTTCTTTGTACGTTCTAGAGATATTTCCTGTACTCCTTTGTGCGCTGTAGAGATACCTTCTGTACTCCTTTGTGCGCTGTAGAGATAACTTCTGTACTCCTTTGTACGCTGTAGAGATACCTCGTGTACTCCTTTGTACGTTCAAGAGATATTTCCTGTACTCCTTTGTGCGCTGTAGAGATACCTTCTGTACTCCTTTGTGCGCTGTAGAGAAACCTTCTGTACTCCTTTGTGCGCTGTAGAGATACCTTCTGTACTCCTTTGTGCGCTGTAGAGATACCTTCTGTACTCCTTTGTACGCTGTAGAGATACCTCGTGTACTCCTTTGTACGTTCTAGAGAAATTTCCTGTATTCCTTTGTGCGCTGTAGAGATACCTTCTGTACTCCTTTGTGCGCTGTAGAGATACCTTCTGTACTCCTTTGTGCGCTGTAGAGATACCTTCTGTACTCCTTTGTGCGCTGTAGAGATACTTTCTGTACTCCTTTGTGCGCTGTAGAGATACCTTCTGTACTCCTTTGTACGCTGTAGAAATACCTCGTGTACTCCTTTGTACGTTCTAGAGATATTTCCTGTACTCCTTTGTGCGCTGTAGAGATACCTTCTGTACTCCTTTTTGCGCTGTAGAGATACCTTCTGTACTCCTTTGTACGCTGTAGAGATACCTCGTGTACTCCTTTGTACGTTCTAGAGATATTTCCTGTACTCGTTTGTGCGCAGTAGAGATACCTTCTGTACTCCTTTGTGCGCTGTAGAGATACCTTCTGTACTCCTTTGTGCGCTGTAGAGATACCTTCTGTACTCCTTTGTGCGCTGAAGAGATACCTTCTGTACTCCTTTGTACGCTGTAGAGATACCTCGTGTACTCCTTTGTACGTTCTAGAGATATTTCCTGTACTCCTTTGTGCGCTGTAGAGGTACCTTCTGTACTCCTTTGTGCGCTGTAGAGATACCTTCTGTACTTCTTTGTGCGCTGTAGAGATACCTTCTGTACTCCTTTGTGCGCTGTAGAAATACCTTCTGCACTCCTTTTTGCGCTGTAGAGATACCTTCTGTACTCCTTTGTGCGCTGTAGAGATACCTTCTGTACTCCTTTGTACGCTGTAGAGATACCTCGTGTACTTCTTTGTACGTTATAGAGATATTTCCTGTACTCCTTTGTGCGCTATAGAGATACCTTCTGTACTCCTTTGTGCGCTGTAGAGATACCTTCTGTACTCCTTTGTGCGCTGTAGAGATACCCTCTGTACTCCTTTGTGCGCTGTAGAGATACCTTCTGTACTCCTTTGTGCGCTGTAGAGATACCTTCTGTACTCCTTTGTACGCTGTAGAGATACCTCGTGTACTCGTTTGTACGTTCTAGAGATATTTCCTGTACTCCTTTGTGCGCTGTAGAGATACCTTCTGTACTCCTTTGTGCGCTGTAGAGATACATTCTGTACTCCTTTGTACGCTGTAGAGATACCTCGTGTACTCCTTTGTACGTTCTAGAGATATTTCCTGTACTCCTTTGTGCGCTGTAGAGATACCTTCTGTACTCCTTTGTGCGCTGTAGAGATACCTTCTGTACTCCTTTGTGCGCTGTAGAGATACCTTCTGTACTCCTTTGTGCGCTGTAGAGATACCTTCTGTACTCCTTTGTGCGCTGTAGAGATACCTTCTGTACTCCTTCGTACGCTGTAGAGATACCTCGTGTACTCCTTTGTACGTTCTAGAGATATTTCCTGTACTCCTTTGTGCGCTGTAGAGATACCTTCTGTACTCCTTTGTGCGCTGTAGAGATACCTTCTGTACTCCTTTGTGCGCTGTAGAGATACCTTCTGTACTCGTTTGTGCGCTGTAGAGACCCCTTCTGTACTCCTTTGTGCGCTGTAGAGATACCTTCTGTACTCCTTTGTGCGCTGTAGAGATACCTCGTGTACTCCTTTGTACGTTCTAGAGATATTTCCTGTACTCCTTTGTGCGCTGTAGAGACACCTTCTGTACTCCTCTGTGCGCTGTAGAGATACCTTCTGTACTCCTTTGTGCGCTGTAGAGATACCTTCTGTACTCCTTTGTGCGCTGTAGAGATACCTTCTGTACTCCTTTGTGCGCTGTAGAGATGCCTTCTGTACTCCTTTGTGCGCTGTAGAGATACCTTCTGTACTCCTTTGTGCGCTGTAGAGATACCTTCTGTACTCCTTTGTACGCTGTAGAGATACCTCGTGTACTCCTTTGTACGTTCTAGAGATATTTCCTGTACTCCTTTGTGCGCTTTAGAGATACCTTCTGTACTCCTTTGTGCGCTGTAGAGATACCTTCTGTACTCCTTTGTGCGCTGTAGAGATACCTTCTGTACTCCTTTGTGCGCTGTAGAGATACCTTCTGTACTCCTTTGTACGCTGTAGAGATACCTCGTGTACTCCTTTGTACGTCCTAGAGATATTTCCTGTACTCCTTTGTGCGCTGTAGAGATACCTTCTGTACTCCTTTGTGCGCTGTAGAGATACCTTCTGTACTCCTTTGTGCGCTGTAGAGATACCTTCTGTACTCCTTTGTGCGCTGTAGAGATACCTTCTGTACTCCTTTGTGCGCTGTAGAGATACCTTCTGTACTCCTTTGTGCGCTGTAGAGATACCTTCTGTACTCCTTTGTACGCTGTAGAGATACCTCGTGTACTCCTTTGTACGTTCTAGAGATATTTCCTGTACTCCTTTGTGCGCTGTAGAGATACCTTCTGTACTCCTTTGTGCGCTGTAGAGATACCTTCTGTACTCCTTTGTGCGCTGTAGAGATACCTTCTGTACTCCTTTGTGCGCTGTAGAGATACCTTCTGTACTCCTTTGTACGCTGTAGAGATACCTCGTGTACTCCTTTGTACGTTCTAGAGATATTTCCTGTACTCCTTTGTGCGCTGTAGAGATACCTTATGTACTCCTTTGTGCGCTGTAGAGATACCTTCTGTACTCCTTTGTGCGCTGTAGAGATACTTTCTGTACTCCTTTGTGCGCTGTAGAGATACCTTCTGTACTCCTTTGTGCGCTGTAGAGATACCTTCTGTACTCCTTTGTGAGCTGTAGAGAAACATTCTGTACTCCTTTGTACGCTGTAGAGATACCTCGTGTACTCCTTTGTACGTTCTAGAGATATTTCCTGTACTCCTTTGTGCGCTGTAGAGATACCTTCTGTACTCCTTTTTGCGCTGTAGAGATACCTTCTGTACTCCTTTGTGCGCTGTAGAGATACCTTCTGTACTCCTTTGTGCGCTGTAGAGATACCTTCTGTACTCCTTTGTGCGCTGTAGAGATACCTTCTGTACTCCTTTGTACGCTGTAGAGATACATCGTGTACTCCTTTGTACGTTTTAGAGATATTTCCTGTACTCCTTTGTGCGCTGTAGAGATACCTTCTGTACTCCTTTGTGCGCTGTAGAGATACCTTCTGTACTCCTTTGTGCGCTGTAGAGATACCTTCTGTACTCCTTTGTGCGCTGTAGAGATACCTTCTGTACTCCTTTGTGCGCTGTAGAGATACCTTCTGTACTCCTTTGTGCGCTGTAGAGATACCTTCTGTACTCCTTTGTGCGCTGTAGAGATACCTTCTGTACTCCTTTGTGCGCTGTAGAGATACCTTCTGTGTTCCTTTGTACGCTGTAGAGATACCTCGTGTACTCTTTTGTACGTTCTAGAGATGTTTCCTGTACTCCTTTGTGCGCTGTAGAGATACCTTCTGTACTCCTTTGTGCGCTGTAGAGATACCTTCTGTACTCCTTTGTGCGCTGTAGAGATACCTTCTGTACTCCTTTGTGCGCTGTAGAGATACCTTCTGTACTGCATTGTACGTTCTAGAGATATTTCCTGTACTCCTTTGTGCGCTGTAGAGATACCTTCTGTACTCCTTTGTGCGCTGTAGAGATACCTTCTGTACTCCTTTGTACGCTGTAGAGATACCTCGTGTACTCCTTTGTACGTTCTAGATATATTTCCTGTACTCCTTTGTGCGCTGTAGAGATACCTTCTGTACTCCTTTGTGCACTGTAGAGATACCTTCTGTACTCCTTTGTGCGCTGTAGAGATACCTTCTGTACTCCTTTGTGCGCTGTAGAGATACCTTCTGTACTCCTTTGTGCGCTGTAGAGATACCTTCTGTACTCCTTTGTGCGCTGTAGAGATACCTTCTGTACTCCTTTGTGCGCTGTAGAGATACTTTCTGTACTCCTTTGTGCGCTGTAGAGATACCTTCTGTACTCCTTTGTGCGCTGTAGAGATACCTTCTGTACTCTTTTGTGCGCTGTAGAGATACCTTCTGTACTCCTTTGTACGCTGTAGAGATACCTCGTGTACTCCTTTGTACGTTCTAGAGATATTTCCTGTACTCCTTTGTGCGCTGTAGAGATACCTTCTGTACTCCTTTGTGCGCTGTAGAGATACCTTCTGTACTCCTTTGTGCGCTGTAGAGATACCTTCTGTACTCCTTTGTGCGCTGTAGAGATACCTTCTGTACTCCTTTGTACGCTGTAGAGATACCTCGTGTACTCCTTTGTACGTTCTAGAGATATTTCCTGTACTCCTTTGTGCGCTGTAGAGATACCTTCTGTACTCCTTTGTGCGCTGTAGAGATACCTTCTGTACTCCTTTGTGCGCTGTAGAGATACCTTCTGTACTCCTTTGTGCGCTGTAGAGATACCTTCTGTACTCCTTTGTGCGCTGTAGAGATACCTTTTGTACTCCTTTGTACGCTGTAGAGATACCTCGTGTACTCCTTTGTACGTTCTAGAGATATTTCCTGTACTCCATTGTGCGCTGTAGAGATACCTTTTGTACTCCTTTGTGCGCTGTAGAGATACCTTCTGTACTCCTTTGTACGCTGTAGAGATACCTCGTGTACTCCTTTGTACGTTCTAGAGATATTTCCTGTACTCCTTTGTGCGCTGTAGAGATACCTTCCGTACTCCTTTGTGCGCTGTAGAGATACCTTCTGTACTCCTTTGTGCGCTGTAGAGATACCCTCTGTACTCCTTAGTGCGCTGTAGAGATACCTTCTGTACTCCTTTGTACGCTGTAGAGATACCTCGTGTACTCCTTTGTACGTTCTAGAGATATTTCCTGTACTCCTTTGTGCGCTGTAGAGATACCTTCTGTACTCCTCTGTGCGCTGTAGAGATACCTTCTGTACTCCTTTGTGCGCTGTAGAGATACCTTCTGTACTCCTTTGTGCGCTGTAGAGATACCTTCTGTACTCCTTTGTGCGCTGTAGAGATACCTTCTGTACTCCTTTTTACGCTGTAGAGATACCTCGTGTACTCCTTTGTACGTTCTAGAGATATTTCCTGTACTCCTTTGTGCGCTGTAGAGATACCTTCTGTACTCCTTTGTGCGCTGTAGAGATACCTTCTGTACTCCTTTGTGCGCTGTAGAGATACCTTCTGTACTCCTTTGTGCGCTGTAGAGATACCTTCTGTACTCCTTTGTGCGCTGTAGAGATACCTTCTGTACTCCTTTTTACGCTGTAGAGATACCTCGTGTACTCCTTTGTACGTTCTAGAGATATTTCCTGTACTCCTTTGTGCGCTGTAGAGATACCTTCTGTACTCCTTTGTGCGATGTAGAGATACCTTCTGTACTCCTTTGTGCGCTGTAGAGATACCTTCTGTACTCCTTTGTGCGCTGTAGAGATACCTTCTGTGCTCCTTTGTGCGCTGTAGAGATACCTTCTGTACTCCTTTGTGCGCTGTAGAGATACCTTCTGTACTCCTTTGTACGCTGTGGAGATACCTCGTGTACTCCTTTGTACGTTATAAAGATATTTCCTGTACTCCTTTGTGCGCTGTAGAGATACCTTCTGTACTCCTTTGTGCGCTGTAGAGATACCTTCTGTACTTCTTTGTGCGCTGTAGAGATACCTTCTGTACTCCTTTGTGCGCTGTAGAGATACCTTCTGTACTCCTTTGTACGCTGTAGAGATACCTCGTGTACTCCTTTGTACGTTCTAGAGATATTTCCTGTACTCCTTTCTGCGCTGTAGAGATATCTTCTGTACTCCTTTGTGCGCTGTAGAGATACCTTCTGTACTCCTTTGTGCGCTGTAAAGATACCTTCTGTACTTCTTTGTGCGCTGTAGAGATACCTTCTGTACTCCTTTGTGCGCTGTAGAGATACCTTCTGTACTCCTTTGTACGCTGTAGAGATACCTCGTGTACTCCTTTGTACGTTCTCGAGATATTTCCTGTACTTCTTTGTGCGCTGAAGAGATACCTTCTGTACTCCTTCGTGCGCTGTAGAGATACCTTCTGTACTCCTTTGTGCGCTGTAGAGATACCTTCTGTACTCCTTTGTGCGCTGTAGAGATACCTTCTGTACTCCTTTGTGCGCTGTAGAGATACCTTCTGTACTCCTTTGTACGCTGTAGAGATACCTCGTGTACTCCTTTGTACGTTCTAGAGATATTTCCTGTACTCCTTTGTGCGCTGTAGAGATACCTTCTGTACTCCTTTGTGCGCTGTAGAGATACCTTCTGTACTCCTTTGGGCGCTGTAGAGATACCTTCTGTACTCCTTTGTGCGCTGAAGGGATACCTTCTGTACTCCTTTGTGCGCTGTACAGATACCTTCTGTACTCCTTTGTGCGCTGTAGAGATACCTTCTGTACTCCTTTGTGCGCTGTAGAGATACCTTCTTTACTCCTTTGTACGCTGTAGAGATACCTCGTGTACTCCTTTGTACGTTCTAGAAATATTTCCTGTACTCCTTTGTGCGCTGTAGAGATACCTTCTGTACTCCTTTGTGCGCTGTAGAGATACCTTCTGTACTCCTTTGTGCGCTGTAGTGATACCTTCTGTACTCCTTTGTGCGCTGTAGAGATACCTTCTGTACTCCTTTGTGCGCTGTAGAGATACCTTCTGTACTCCTTTGTGCGCTGTAGAGATACCTTCTGTACTCCTTTGTGCGCTGTAGAGATACCTTCTGTACTCCTTTGTGCGCTGTAGAGATACCTTCTGTACTCCTTTGTGCGCTGTAGAGATACCTTCTGTACTCCTTTGTACGCTGTAGAGATACCTCGTGTACTTCTTTGTACGTTCTTGAGATATTTCCTGTACTCCTTTGTGCGCTGTAGAGATACCTTCTGTACTCCTTTGTGCGCTGTAGAGATACCGTCTGTACTCCTTTGTGCGCTGTAGAGATACCTTCTGTACTCCTTTGTGCGCTGTAGAGATACCTTCTGTACTCCTTTGTACGCTGTAGAGATTCCTCGTGTACTCCTTTGTACGTTCTAGAGATATTTCCTGTACTCCTTTGTGCGCTGTAGAGATACCTTCTGTACTCCTTTGTGCGCTGTAGAGATACCTTCTGTACTCCTTTGTGCGCTGTAGAGATACCTTCTGTACTCCTTTGTGCGCTGTAGAGATACCTTCTGTACCCCTTTGTGCGCTGTAGATATACCTTCTGTACCCCTTTGTGCGCTTTCGAGATACCTTCTGTACTCCTTTGTGCGCTGTAGAGATACCTTCTGTACTCCTTTGTGCGCTGTAGAGATACCTTCTGTACTCCTTTGTGCGCTGTAGAGATACCTTCTGTACTCCTTTGTACGCTGTAGAGATACCTCGTGTACTTCTTTGTACGTTCTAGAGATATTTCCTGTACTCCTTTGTGCGCTGTAGAGATACCTTCTGTACTCCTTTGTGCGCTGTAGAGATAACTTCTGTACTCCTTTGTACGCTGTAGAGATACCTCGTGTACTCCTTTGTACGTTCAAGAGATATTTCCTGTACTCCTTTGTGCGCTGTAGAGATACCTTCTGTACTCCTTTGTGCGCTGTAGAGAAACCTTCTGTACTCCTTTGTGCGCTGTAGAGATACCTTCTGTACTCCTTTGTGCGCTGTAGAGATACCTTCTGTACTCCTTTGTACGCTGTAGAGATACCTCGTGTACTCCTTTGTACGTTCTAGAGAAATTTCCTGTATTCCTTTGTGCGCTGTAGAGATACCTTCTGTACTCCTTTGTGCGCTGTAGAGATACCTTCTGTACTCCTTTGTGCGCTGTAGAGATACCTTCTGTACTCCTTTGTGCGCTGTAGAGATACTTTCTGTACTCCTTTGTGCGCTGTAGAGATACCTTCTGTACTCCTTTGTACGCTGTAGAAATACCTCGTGTACTCCTTTGTACGTTCTAGAGATATTTCCTGTACTCCTTTGTGCGCTGTAGAGATACCTTCTGTACTCCTTTTTGCGCTGTAGAGATACCTTCTGTACTCCTTTGTACGCTGTAGAGATACCTCGTGTACTCCTTTGTACGTTCTAGAGATATTTCCTGTACTCGTTTGTGCGCAGTAGAGATACCTTCTGTACTCCTTTGTGCGCTGTAGAGATACCTTCTGTACTCCTTTGTGCGCTGTAGAGATACCTTCTGTACTCCTTTGTGCGCTGAAGAGATACCTTCTGTACTCCTTTGTACGCTGTAGAGATACCTCGTGTACTCCTTTGTACGTTCTAGAGATATTTCCTGTACTCCTTTGTGCGCTGTAGAGATACCTTCTGTACTCCTTTGTGCGCTGTAGAGATACCTTCTGTACTTCTTTGTGCGCTGTAGAGATACCTTCTGTACTCCTTTGTGCGCTGTAGAAATACCTTCTGCACTCCTTTTTGCGCTGTAGAGATACCTTCTGTACTCCTTTGTGCGCTGTAGAGATACCTTCTGTACTCCTTTGTACGCTGTAGAGATACCTCGTGTACTTCTTTGTACGTTATAGAGATATTTCCTGTACTCCTTTGTGCGCTATAGAGATACCTTCTGTACTCCTTTGTGCGCTGTAGAGATACCTTCTGTACTCCTTTGTGCGCTGTAGAGATACCCTCTGTACTCCTTTGTGCGCTGTAGAGATACCTTCTGTACTCCTTTGTGCGCTGTAGAGATACCTTCTGTACTCCTTTGTACGCTGTAGAGATACCTCGTGTACTCGTTTGTACGTTCTAGAGATATTTCCTGTACTCCTTTGTGCGCTGTAGAGATACCTTCTGTACTCCTTTGTGCGCTGTAGAGATACATTCTGTACTCCTTTGTACGCTGTAGAGATACCTCGTGTACTCCTTTGTACGTTCTAGAGATATTTCCTGTACTCCTTTGTGCGCTGTAGAGATACCTTCTGTACTCCTTTGTGCGCTGTAGAGATACCTTCTGTACTCCTTTGTGCGCTGTAGAGATACCTTCTGTACTCCTTTGTGCGCTGTAGAGATACCTTCTGTACTCCTTTGTGCGCTGTAGAGATACCTTCTGTACTCCTTCGTACGCTGTAGAGATACCTCGTGTACTCCTTTGTACGTTCTAGAGATATTTCCTGTACTCCTTTGTGCGCTGTAGAGATACCTTCTGTACTCCTTTGTGCGCTGTAGAGATACCTTCTGTACTCCTTTGTGCGCTGTAGAGATACCTTCTGTACTCGTTTGTGCGCTGTAGAGACCCCTTCTGTACTCCTTTGTGCGCTGTAGAGATACCTTCTGTACTCCTTTGTGCGCTGTAGAGATACCTCGTGTACTCCTTTGTACGTTCTAGAGATATTTCCTGTACTCCTTTGTGCGCTGTAGAGACACCTTCTGTACTCCTCTGTGCGCTGTAGAGATACCTTCTGTACTCCTTTGTGCGCTGTAGAGATACCTTCTGTACTCCTTTGTGCGCTGTAGAGATACCTTCTGTACTCCTTTGTGCGCTGTAGAGATGCCTTCTGTACTCCTTTGTGCGCTGTAGAGATACCTTCTGTACTCCTTTGTGCGCTGTAGAGATACCTTCTGTACTCCTTTGTACGCTGTAGAGATACCTCGTGTACTCCTTTGTACGTTCTAGAGATATTTCCTGTACTCCTTTGTGCGCTTTAGAGATACCTTCTGTACTCCTTTGTGCGCTGTAGAGATACCTTCTGTACTCCTTTGTGCGCTGTAGAGATACCTTCTGTACTCCTTTGTGCGCTGTAGAGATACCTTCTGTACTCCTTTGTACGCTGTAGAGATACCTCGTGTACTCCTTTGTACGTCCTAGAGATATTTCCTGTACTCCTTTGTGCGCTGTAGAGATACCTTCTGTACTCCTTTGTGCGCTGTAGAGATACCTTCTGTACTCCTTTGTGCGCTGTAGAGATACCTTCTGTACTCCTTTGTGCGCTGTAGAGATACCTTCTGTACTCCTTTGTGCGCTGTAGAGATACCTTCTGTACTCCTTTGTGCGCTGTAGAGATACCTTCTGTACTCCTTTGTACGCTGTAGAGATACCTCGTGTACTCCTTTGTACGTTCTAGAGATATTTCCTGTACTCCTTTGTGCGCTGTAGAGATACCTTCTGTACTCCTTTGTGCGCTGTAGAGATACCTTCTGTACTCCTTTGTGCGCTGTAGAGATACCTTCTGTACTCCTTTGTGCGCTGTAGGGATACCTTCTGTACTCCTTTGTACGCTGTAGAGATACCTCGTGTACTCCTTTGTACGTTCTAGAGATATTTCCTGTACTCCTTTGTGCGCTGTAGAGATACCTTATGTACTCCTTTGTGCGCTGTAGAGATACCTTCTGTACTCCTTTGTGCGCTGTAGAGATACTTTCTGTACTCCTTTGTGCGCTGTAGAGATACCTTCTGTACTCCTTTGTGCGCTGTAGAGATACCTTCTGTACTCCTTTGTGCGCTGTAGAGATACATTCTGTACTCCTTTGTACGCTGTAGAGATACCTCGTGTACTCCTTTGTACGTTCTAGAGATATTTCCTGTACTCCTTTGTGCGCTGTAGAGATACCTTCTGTACTCCTTTGTGCGCTGTAGAGATACCTTCTGTACTCCTTTGTGCGCTGTAGAGATACCTTCTGTACTCCTTTGTGCGCTGTAGAGATACCTTCTGTACTCCTTTGTGCGCTGTAGAGATACCTTCTGTACTCCTTTGTACGCTGTAGAGATACATCGTGTACTCCTTTGTACGTTTTAGAGATATTTCCTGTACTCCTTTGTGCGCTGTAGAGATACCTTCTGTACTCCTTTGTGCGCTGTAGAGATACCTTCTGTACTCCTTTGTGCGCTGTAGAGATACCTTCTGTACTCCTTTGTGCGCTGTAGAGATACCTTCTGTACTCCTTTGTGCGCTGTAGAGATACCTTCTGTACTCCTTTGTGCGCTGTAGAGATACCTTCTGTACTCCTTTGTGCGCTGTAGAGATACCTTCTGTACTCCTTTGTGCGCTGTAGAGATACCTTCTGTGTTCCTTTGTACGCTGTAGAGATACCTCGTGTACTCTTTTGTACGTTCTAGAGATGTTTCCTGTACTCCTTTGTGCGCTGTAGAGATACCTTCTGTACTCCTTTGTGCGCTGTAGAGATACCTTCTGTACTCCTTTGTGCGCTGTAGAGATACCTTCTGTACTCCTTTGTGCGCTGTAGAGATACCTTCTGTACTGCATTGTACGTTCTAGAGATATTTCCTGTACTCCTTTGTGCGCTGTAGAGATACCTTCTGTACTCCTTTGTGCGCTGTAGAGATACCTTCTGTACTCCTTTGTACGCTGTAGAGATACCTCGTGTACTCCTTTGTACGTTCTAGATATATTTCCTGTACTCCTTTGTGCGCTGTAGAGATACCTTCTGTACTCCTTTGTGCACTGTAGAGATACCTTCTGTACTCCTTTGTGCGCTGTAGAGATACCTTCTGTACTCCTTTGTGCGCTGTAGAGATACCTTCTGTACTCCTTTGTGCGCTGTAGAGATACCTTCTGTACTCCTTTGTGCGCTGTAGAGATACCTTCTGTACTCCTTTGTGCGCTGTAGAGATACTTTCTGTACTCCTTTGTGCGCTGTAGAGATACCTTCTGTACTCCTTTGTGCGCTGTAGAGATACCTTCTGTACTCTTTTGTGCGCTGTAGAGATACCTTCTGTACTCCTTTGTACGCTGTAGAGATACCTCGTGTACTCCTTTGTACGTTCTAGAGATATTTCCTGTACTCCTTTGTGCGCTGTAGAGATACCTTCTGTACTCCTTTGTGCGCTGTAGAGATACCTTCTGTACTCCTTTGTGCGCTGTAGAGATACCTTCTGTACTCCTTTGTGCGCTGTAGAGATACCTTCTGTACTCCTTTGTACGCTGTAGAGATACCTCGTGTACTCCTTTGTACGTTCTAGAGATATTTCCTGTACTCCTTTGTGCGCTGTAGAGATACCTTCTGTACTCCTTTGTGCGCTGTAGAGATACCTTCTGTACTCCTTTGTGCGCTGTAGAGATACCTTCTGTACTCCTTTGTGCGCTGTAGAGATACCTTCTGTACTCCTTTGTGCGCTGTAGAGATACCTTTTGTACTCCTTTGTACGCTGTAGAGATACCTCGTGTACTCCTTTGTACGTTCTAGAGATATTTCCTGTACTCCATTGTGCGTTGTAGAGATACCTTTTGTACTCCTTTGTGCGCTGTAGAGATACCTTCTGTACTCCTTTGTGCGCTGTAGAGATACCTCGTGTACTCCTTTGTACGTTCTAGAGATATTTCCTGTACTCCTTTGTGCGCTGTAGAGATACCTTCCGTACTCCTTTGTGCGCTGTAGAGATACCTTCTGTACTCCTTTGTGCGCTGTAGAGATACCCTCTGTACTCCTTTGTGCGCTGTAGAGATACCTTCTGTACTCCTTTGTACGCTGTAGAGATACCTCGTGTACTCCTTTGTACGTTCTAGAGATATTTCCTGTACTCCTTTGTGCGCTGTAGAGATACCTTCTGTACTCCTCTGTGCGCTGTAGAGATACCTTCTGTACTCCTTTGTGCGCTGTAGAGATACCTTCTGTACTCCTTTGTGCGCTGTAGAGATACCTTCTGTACTCCTTTGTGCGCTGTAGAGATACCTTCTGTACTCCTTTTTACGCTGTAGAGATACCTCGTGTACTCCTTTGTACGTTCTAGAGATATTTCCTGTACTCCTTTGTGCGCTGTAGAGATACCTTCTGTACTCCTTTGTGCGCTGTAGAGATACCTTCTGTACTCCTTTGTGCGCTGTAGAGATACCTTCTGTACTCCTTTGTGCGCTGTAGAGATACCTTCTGTACTCCTTTGTGCGCTGTAGAGATACCTTCTGTACTCCTTTTTACGCTGTAGAGATACCTCGTGTACTCCTTTGTACGTTCTAGAGATATTTCCTGTACTCCTTTGTGCGCTGTAGAGATACCTTCTGTACTCCTTTGTGCGATGTAGAGATACCTTCTGTACTCCTTTGTGCGCTGTAGAGATACCTTCTGTACTCCTTTGTGCGCTGTAGAGATACCTTCTGTGCTCCTTTGTGCGCTGTAGAGATACCTTCTGTACTCCTTTGTGCGCTGTAGAGATACCTTCTGTACTCCTTTGTACGCTGTGGAGATACCTCGTGTACTCCTTTGTACGTTATAAAGATATTTCCTGTACTCCTTTGTGCGCTGTAGAGATACCTTCTGTACTCCTTTGTGCGCTGTAGAGATACCTTCTGTACTTCTTTGTGCGCTGTAGAGATACCTTCTGTACTCCTTTGTGCGCTGTAGAGATACCTTCTGTACTCCTTTGTACGCTGTAGAGATACCTCGTGTACTCCTTTGTACGTTCTAGAGATATTTCCTGTACTCCTTTCTGCGCTGTAGAGATATCTTCTGTACTCCTTTGTGCGCTGTAGAGATACCTTCTGTACTCCTTTGTGCGCTGTAAAGATACCTTCTGTACTTCTTTGTGCGCTGTAGAGATACCTTCTGTACTCCTTTGTGCGCTGTAGAGATACCTTCTGTACTCCTTTGTACGCTGTAGAGATACCTCGTGTACTCCTTTGTACGTTCTCGAGATATTTCCTGTACTTCTTTGTGCGCTGAAGAGATACCTTCTGTACTCCTTCGTGCGCTGTAGAGATACCTTCTGTACTCCTTTGTGCGCTGTAGAGATACCTTCTGTACTCCTTTGTGCGCTGTAGAGATACCTTCTGTACTCCTTTGTGCGCTGTAGAGATACCTTCTGTACTCCTTTGTACGCTGTAGAGATACCTCGTGTACTCCTTTGTACGTTCTAGAGATATTTCCTGTACTCCTTTGTGCGCTGTAGAGATACCTTCTGTACTCCTTTGTGCGCTGTAGAGATACCTTCTGTACTCCTTTGTACGCTGTAGAGATACCTCGTGTACTCCTTTGTACGTTCTAGAGATATTTCCTGTACTCCTTTGTGCGCTGTAGAGATACCTTCTGTACTCCTTTGTGCGCTGTAGAGATACCTTCTGTACTCCTTTGTGCGCTGTAGAGATACCTTCTGTACTCCTTTGTACGCTGTAGAGATACCTCGTGTACTCCTTTGTACGTTCTAGAGATATTTCCTGTACTCCTTTATGCGCTGTAGAGATACCTTCTGTACTCCTTTGTGCGCTGTAGAGATACCTTCTGTACTTTTTGTGCGCTGTAGAGATGCCTTCTGTACTCCTTTGTGCGCTGTAGAGATACCTTCTGTACTCCTTTGTACGCTGTAGAGATACCTCGTGTACTCCTTTGTACGTTCTAGAGATATTTCCTGTACTCCTTTGTGCGCTGTAGAGATACCTTCTGTACTCCTTTGTGCGCTGTAGAGATACCTTCTGTACTCCTTTGTGCGCTGTAGAGATACCTTATGTACTCCTTTGTGCGCTGTAGAGATACCTCGTGTACTCCTTTGTACGTTCTAGAGATATTTCCTGTACTCCTTTGTGCGCTGTAGAGATACCTTCTGTACTCCTTTGTGCGCTGTAGAGATACCTTCTGTACTCCTTTGTGCGCTGTAGAGATACCTTCTGTACTCCTTTGTACGCTGTAGAGATACCTCGTGTACTCCTTTGTACGTTCTAGAGATATTTCCTGTACTCCTTTGTGCGCTGTAGAGATACCTTCTGTAATCCTTTGTGCGCTGTAGAGATACCTTCTGTACTCCTTTGTGCGCTGTAGAGATACCTTCTGTACTCCTTTGTGCGCTGTAGAGAAACCTTCTGTACTCCTTTGTGCGCTGTAGAGATACCTTCTGTACTCCTTTGTGCGCTGTAGAGATACCTTCTGTACTCCTTTGTCCGCTGTAGAGATACCTCGTGTACTCCTTTGTACGTTCTAGAGATATTTCCTGTACTCCTTTGTGCGCTGTAGAGATACCTTCTGTACTCATTTGTGCGCTGTAGAAATACCTTCTGTACTCCTTTGTGCGCTGTAGAGATACCTTCTGTACTCCTTTGTGCGCTGTAGAGATACCTTCTGTACTCCTTTGTGCGCTGTAGAGATACCTTCTGTACTCCTTTGTGCGCTGTAGAGATACCTTCTGTACTCCTTTGTACGCTGTAGAGATACCTCGTGTACTCCTTTGTACGTTCTAGAGATATTTCCTGTACTCCTTTGTGCGCTGTAGAGATACCTTCTGTACTCCTTTGTGCGCTGTAGAGATACCTTCTGTACTCCTTTGTGCGCAGTAGAGATACCTTCTGTACTCCTTTGTGAGCTGTAGAGATACCTTCTGTACTCCTTTGTGCGCTGTATAGATACCTTCTGTACTCCTTTGTGCGCTGTAGAGATACCTTCTGTACTCCTTTGTGCGCTGTAGAGATACCTTCTGTACTCCTTTGTGCGCTGTAGAGATACCTTCCGTACTCCTTTGTACGCTGTAGAGATACCTCGTGTACTCCTTTGTACGTTCTAGAGGTATTTCCTGTACTCCTTTGTGCGCTGTAGGGATACCTTCTGTACTCCTTTGTGCGCTGTAGAGATACCTTCTGTACTCCTTTGTGCGCTGTAGAGATACCTTCTGTACTCCTTTGTGCGCTGTAGAGATACCTTCTGTACTCCTTTGTACGCTGTAGAGATACCTCGTGTACTCCTTTGTACGTTCTAGAGATATTTCCTGTACTCCTTTGTGCGCTGTAGAGATACCTTCTGTACTCCTTTGTGCGCTGTAGAGATACCTTCTGTACTCCTTTGTGCGCTGTAGAGATACCTTCTGTACTCCTTTGTACGCTGAAGAGATACCTCGAGTACTCCTTTGTACGTTCTAGAGATATTTCCTGTACTCCTTTGTGCGCTTTAGAGATACCTTCTGTACTCCTTTGTGCGCTGTAGAGATACCTTCTGTACTCCTTTGTGCGCTGTAGAGATACCTTCTGTACTCCTTTGTACGCTGTAGAGATACCTCGTGTACTCTTTTGTACGTTCTAGAGATATTTCCTGTACTCCTTTGTGCGCTGTAGAGATACCTTCTGTACTCCTTTGTGCGCTGTAGAGATACCTTCTGTACTCCTTTGTGCGCTGTAGAGATACCTTCTGTACGCCTTTGTGCGCTGTAGAGATACCTTCTGTACTCCTTTGTGCGCTGTAGAGATACCTTCTGTACTCCTTTGTGCGCTGTAGAGATACCTTCTGTACTCCTTTGTGCGCTGTTGAGATACCTTCTGTACTCCTTTGTGCGCTGTAGAGAATCCTTCTGTACTCCTTTGTGCGCTGTAGAGATACCTTCTGTACTCCTTTGTGCGCTGTAGAGATACCTTCTGTACTCCTTTGTACGCTGTAGAGATACCTCGTGTACTCCTTTGTACGTTCTAGAGATATTTCCTGTAGTCCTTTGTGCGCTGTAGAGATACCTTCTGTACTCCTTTGTGCGCTGTAGAGATACCTTCTGTACTCCTTTGTGCGCTGTAGAGATACCTTCTGTACTCCTTTGTGCGCTGTAGAGATACCTTCTGTACTCCTTTGTGCGCTGTAGAGATACCTTCTGTACTCCTTTGTGCGCTGTAGAGATACCTTCTGTACTCCTTTGTGCGCTGTAGAGATACCTTCTGTACTCCTTTGTGCGCTGTAGAGATACCTTCTGTACTCCTTTGTGCGCTGTAGAGATACCTTCTGTACTCCTTTGTGCGCTGTAGAGATACCTTCTGTACTCCTTTTTACGGTGTAGAGATACCTCGTGTACTCCTTTGTACGTTCTAGAGATATTTCCTGTACTCCTTTGTGCGCTGTAGAGATACCTTCTGTACTCCTTTGTGCGATGTAGAGATACCTTCTGTACTCCTTTGTGCGCTGTAGAGATACCTTCTGTACTCCTTTGTGCGCTGTAGAGATACCTTCTGTACTCCTTTGTGCGCTGTAGAGATACCTTCTATACTCCTTTGTACGCTGTGGAGATACCTCGTGTACTCCTTTGTACGTTCTAAAGATATTTCCTGTACTCCTTTGTGCGCTGTAGAGATACCTTCTAAACTCCTTTGTGCGCTGTAGAGATACCTTCTGTACTCCTTTGTGCGCTGCAGAGATACCTTCTGTACTCCTTTGTGCGCTGTAGAGATACCTTCTGTACTCCTTTGTGCGCTGTAGAGATACCTTCTGTACTCCTTTGTGCGCTGTAGAGATACCTTCTGTACTCCTTTGTGCGCTGTAGAGATACCTCGTGTACTCCTTTGTACGTTCTAGAGATATTTCCTGTACTCCTTTGTGCGCTGTAGAGATACCTTCTGTACTCATTTGTGCGCTGTAGAAATACCTTCTGTACTCCTTTGTGCGCTGTAGAGATACCTTCTGTACTCCTTTGTGCGCTGTAGAGATACCTTCTGTACTCCTTTGTGCGCTGTAGAGATACCTTCTGTACTCCTTTGTGCGCTGTAGAGATACCTTCTGTACTCCTTTGTACGCTGTAGAGATACCTCGTGTACTCCTTTGTACGTTCTAGAGATATTTCCTGTACTTCTTTGTGCGCTGTAGAGATACCTTCTGTACTCCTTTGTGCGCTGTAGAGATACCTTCTGTACTCCTTTGTGCGCTGTAGAGATACCTTCTGTACTCCTTTGTGAGCTGTAGAGATACCTTCTGTACTCCTTTGTGCGCTGTATAGATACCTACTGTACTCCTTTGTGCGCTGTAGAGATACCTTCTGTACTCCTTTGTGCGCTGTAGAGATACCTTCTGTACTCCTTTGTGCGCTGTAGAGATACCTTCCGTACTCCTTTGTACGTTGTAGAGATACCTCGTGTACTCCTTTGTACGTTCTAGAGATATTTCCTGTACTCCTTTGTGCGCTGTAGGGATACCTTCTGTACTCCTTTGTGCGCTGTAGAGATACCTTCTGTACTCCTTTGTGCGCTGTAGAGATACCTTCTGTACTCCTTTGTACGCTGTAGAGATACCTCGTGTACTCTTTTGTACGTTCTAGAGATATTTCCTGTACTCCTTTGTGCGCTGTAGAGATACCTTCTGTACTCCTTTGTGCGCTGTAGAGATACCTTCTGTACTCCTTTGTGCGCTGTAGAGATACCTTCTGTACGCCTTTGTGCGCTGTAGAGATACCTTCTGTACTCCTTTGTGCGCTGTAGAGATACCTTCTGTACTCCTTTGTGCGCTGTAGAGATACCTTCTGTACTCCTTTGTGCGCTGTTGAGATACCTTCTGTACTCCTTTGTGCGCTGTAGAGAATCCTTCTGTACTCCTTTGTGCGCTGTAGAGATACCTTCTGTACTCCTTTGTGCGCTGTAGAGATACCTTCTGTACTCCTTTGTACGCTGTAGAGATACCTCGTGTACTCCTTTGTACGTTCTAGAGATATTTCCTGTACTCCTTTGTGCGCTGTAGAGATACCTTCTGTACTCCTTTGTGCGCTGTAGAGATACCTTCTGTACTCCTTTGTGCGCTGTAGAGATACCTTCTGTACTCCTTTGTGCGCTGTAGAGATACCTTCTGTACTCCTTTGTGCGCTGTAGAGATACCTTCTGTACTCCTTTGTGCGCTGTAGAGATACCTTCTGTACTCCTTTGTGCGCTGTAGAGATACCTTCTGTACTCCTTTGTGCGCTGTAGAGATACCTTCTGTACTCCTTTGTGCGCTTTAGAGATACCTTCTGTACTCCTTTGTGCGCTGTAGAGATACCTTCTGTACTCCTTTTTACGCTGTAGAGATACCTCGTGTACTCCTTTGTACGTTCTAGAGATATTTCCTGTACTCCTTTGTGCGCTGTAGAGATACCTTCTGTACTCCTTTGTGCGATGTAGAGATACCTTCTGTACTCCTTTGTGCGCTGTAGAGATACCTTCTGTACTCCTTTGTGCGCTGTAGAGATACCTTCTGTACTCCTTTGTGCGCTGTAGAGATACCTTCTGTACTCCTTTGTGCGCTGTAGAGATACCTTCTATACTCCTTTGTACGCTGTGGAGATACCTCGTGTACTCCTTTGTACGTTCTAAAGATATTTCCTGTACTCCTTTGTGCGCTGTAGAGATACCTTCTAAACTCCTTTGTGCGCTGTAGAGATACCTTCTGTACTCCTTTGTGCGCTGCAGAGATACCTTCTGTACTCCTTTGTGCGCTGTAGAGATACCTTCTGTACTTGTTTGTGCGCTGTAGAGATACCTTCTGTACTCCTTTGTGCGCTGTAGAGATACCTTCTGTACTCCTTTGTGCGCTGTAGAGATACCTTCTGTACTCCTTTGTGCGCTGTAGAGATACCTTCTGTACTCCTTTGTACGCTGTAGAGATATCTCGTGTACTCCTTTGTACGTTCTAGAGATATTTCCTGTACTCCTTTGTGCGCTGTAGAGATACCTTCTGTACTCCTTTGTGCGCTGTAGAGATACCTTCTGTACTCCTTTGTGCGCTGTAGAGATACCTTCTGTACTTCTTTGTGCGCTGTAGAGATACCTTCTGTACTCCTTTGTGCGCTGTAGAGATACCTTCTGTACTCCTTTGTACGCTGTAGAGATACCTCGTGTACTCCTTTGTACGTTCTCGAGATATTTCCTGTACTTCTTTGTGCGCTGAAGAGATACCTTCTGTACCCCATTGTGCGCTGTAGAGATACCTTCTGTACTCCTTTGTGCGCTGTAGAGATACCTTCTGTACTCCTTCGTGCGCTGTAGAGATACCTTCTGTACTCCTTTGTGCGCTGTAGAGATACCTTCTGTACTCCTTTGTAAGCTGTAGAGATACCTCGTGTACTCCTTTGTACGTTCTAGAGATATTTCCTGTACTCCTTTGTGCGCTGTAGAGATACCTTCTGTACTCCTTTGTGCGCTGTAGAGATACCTTCTGTACTCCTTTGTACGCTGTAGAGATACCCCGTGTACTCCTTTGTACGTTCTAGAGATATTTCCTGTACTCCTTTGTGCGCTGTAGAGATACCTTCTGTACTCCTTTGTGCGCTGTAGAGATACCTTCTGTACTCCTTTGTTCGCTGTAGAGATACCTTCTGTACTCCTTTGTACGCTGTAGAGATACCTCGTGTACTCCTTTGTACGTTCTAGAGATATTTCCTGTACTCCTTTGTGCGCTGTAGAGATACCTTCTGTACTCCTTTGTGCGCTGTAGAGATACCTTCTGTACTCCTTTGTGCGCTGTAGAGATGCCTTCTGTACTCCTTTGTGCGCTGTAGAGATACCTTCTGTACTCCTTTGTACGCTGTAGAGATACCTCGTGTACTCCTTTGTACGTTCTAGAGATATTTCCTGTACTCCTTTGTGCGCTGTAGAGATACATTCTGTACTCCTTTGTGCGCTGTAGAGATACCTTCTGTACTCCTTTGTGCGCTGTAGAGATACCTTATGTACTCCTTTGTGCGCTGTAGAGATACCTTCTGTACTCCTTTGTGCGCTGTAGAGACAGCTTCTGTACTCCTTTGTGCGCTGTAGAGATACCTTCTGTACTCCTTTGTGCGCTGTAGAGATACCTTCTGTACTCCTTTGTACGCTGTAGAGATACCTCGTGTACTCCTTTGTACGTTCTAGAGATATTTCCTGTACTCCTTTGTGCGCTGTAGAGATACCTTCTGTAATCCTTTGTGCGCTGTAGAGATACCTTCTGTACTCCTTTGTGCGCTGTAGAGATACTTTCTGTACTCCTTTGTGCGCTGTAGAGAAACCTTCTGTACTCCTTTGTGCGCTGTAGAGATACCTTCTGTACTCCTTTGTGCGCTGTAGAGATACCTTCTGTACTCCTTCGTACGCTGTAGAGATACCTCGTGTACTCCTTTGTACGTTCTAGAGATATTTCCTGTACTCCTTTGTGCGCTGTAGAGATACCTTCTGTACTCCTTTGTACGCTGTAGAGATACCTTCTGTACTCCTTTGTGCGCTGTAGGGATACCTTCTGTACTCCTTTGTGCGCTGTAGAGATACCTTCTGTACTCCTTTGTACGCTGTAAAGATACCTCGTGTACTCCTTTGTACGTTCTAGAGATATTTCCTGTACTCCTTTTTGCGCTGTAGAGATACCTTCTGTACTCCTTTGTGCGCTGTAGAGATACCTTCTGTACTCCTTTGTGCGCTGTAGAGATACCTTCTGTACTCCTTTGTGCGCTGTAGAGATACCTTCTGTACTGCTTTGTACGCTGTAGAGAAACCTCGTGTACTCCTTTGTACGTTCTAGAGATATTTCCTGTACTCCTTTGTGAGCTGTAGAGATACCTTCTGTACTCCTTTGTGCGCTATAGAGATACCTTCTTTACTCCTTTGTGCGCTGTAGAGATACCTTCTGTACTCCTTTGTGCGCTGTAGAGATACCTTCTGTACTCCTTTGTGCGCTGTAGAGATACCTTCTGTACTCCTTTGTGCGCTGTAGAGATACCTTCTGTACTCCTTTGTACGCTGTAGAGATACCTCGTGTACTCCTTTGAACGTTCTAGAGATATTTCCTGTACTCCTTTGTGCGCTGTAGAGATACCTTCTGTACTCCTTTGTGCGCTGTAGAGATACCTTCTGTACTCCTTTGTGCGCTGTAGAGATACCTTCTGTACTCCTTTGTGCGCTGTAGAGATACCTTCTGTACTCCTTTGTACGCTGTAGAGATACCTCGTGTACTCCTTTGTACGTTCTAGAGATATTTCCTGTACTCCTTTGTGCGCTGTAGAGATACCTTCTGTACTCCTTTGTGCGCTGTAGAGATACCTTCTGTACTCCTTTGTGCGCTGTAGAGATACCTTCTGTACTCCTTTGTGCGCTGTAGAGATACCTTCTGTACTCCTTTGTGCGCTGTAGAGATACCTTCTGTACTCCTTTGTGCGCTGTAGAGATACCTTCTGTACTCCTTTGTACGCTGTAGAGATACCTCGTGTACTCCTTTGTACGTTCTAGAGATATTTCCTGTACTCCTTCGTGCGCTGTAGAGATACCTTCTGCACTCCTTTGTGCGCTGTAGAGATACCTTCTGTACTCCTTTGTACGCTGTAGAGATACCTCGTGTACTCCTTTGTGCGTTCTAGAGATATTTCCTGTTCTCCTTTGTGCGCTGTAGAGATACCTTCTGTACTCCTTTGTGCGCTGTAGAGATACCTTCTGTTCTCCTTTGTGCGCTGTAGAGATACCTTCTGTACTCCTTTGTACGCTGTAGAGATACCTCGTGTACTCCTTTGTACGTTCTAGAGATATTTCCTGTACTCCTTTGTGCGCTGTTGAGATACCTTCTGTACTCCTTTGTGCGCTGTAGAGATAACTTCTGTACTCCTTTGTGCGCTGTAGAGATGCCTTCTGTACTCCTTTGTGCGCTGTAGAGATACCTTCTGTACTCCTTTGTACGCTGTAGAGATACCTCGTGTACTCCTTTGTACGTTCTAGAGATATTTCCTGTACTCCTTTGTGCGCTGTAGAGATACCTTCTGTACTCCTTTGTGCGCTGTAGAGATACCTTCTGTACTCCTTTGTGCGCTGTAGAGATACCTTATGTACTCCTTTGTGCGCTGTAGAGATACCTTCTGTACTCCTTTGTGCGCTGTAGAGATACCTTCTGTACTCCTTTGTGCGCTGTAGAGATACCTTCTGTACTCCTTTGTGCGCTGTAGAGATACCTTCTGTACTCCTTTGTACGCTGTAGAGATACCTCGTGTACTCCTTTGTACGTTCTAGAGATATTTCCTGTACTCCTTTGTGCGCTGTAGAGATACCTTCTGTAATCCTTTGTGCGCTGTAGAGATACCTTCTGTACTCCTTTGTGCGCTGTAGAGATACCTTCTGTACTCCTTTGTGCGCTGTAAAGAAACCTTCTGTACTCCTTTGTGCGCTGTAGAGATACCTTCTGTACTCCTTTGTGCGTTGTAGAGATACCTTCTGTACTCCTTTGTACGCTGTAGAGATACCTCGTGTACTCCTTTGTACGTTCTAGAGATATTTCCTGTACTCCTTTGTGCGCTGTAGAGATACCTTCTGTACTCATTTGTGCGCTGTAGAGATACCTTCTGTACTCCTTTGTGCGCTGTAGAGATACCTTCTGTACTCCTTTGTGCGCTGTAGAGATACCTTCTGTACTCCTTTGTGCGCTGTAGAGATACCTTCTGTACTCCTTTGTACGCTGTAGAGATACCTCGTGTACTCCTTTGTACGTTCTAGAGATATTTCCTGTACTCCTTTGTGCGCTGTAGAGATACCTTCTGTACTCCTTTGTGCGCTATAGAGATACCTTCTTTACTCCTTTGTGCGCTGTAGAGATACCTTCTGTACTCCTTTGTGCGCTGTAGAGATACCTTCTGTACTCCTTTGTGCGCTGTAGAGATACCTTCAGTACTCCTTTGTGCGCTGTAGAGATACCTTCTGTACTCCTTTGTACGCTGTAGAGATACCTCGTGTACTCCTTTGTACGTTCTAGAGATATTTCCTGTACTCCTTTGTGCGCTGTAGAGATACCTTCTGTACTCCTTTGTGCGCTGTAGAGATACCTTCTGTACTCCTTTGTGCGCTGTAGAGATACTTTCTGTACTCCTTTGTGCGCTGTAGAGATACCTTCTGTACTCCTTCGTGCGCTGTAGAGATACCTTCTGTACTCCTTTGTGCGCTGTAGAGATACCTTCTGTACTCCTTTGTGCGCTGTAGAGATTCCTTCTGTACTCCTTTGTGCGCTGTAGAGATACCTTCTGTACTTCTTTGTGCGCTGTAGAGATACCTTCTGTACTCCTTTGTGCGCTGTAGAGATACCTTCTGTACTCCTTTGTACGCTGTAGAGATACCTCGTGTACTCCTTTGTACGCTGTAGAGATACCTCGTGTACTCCTTTGTACGTTCTAGAGATATTTCCTGTACTCCTTTGTGCGCTGTAGAGATACCTTCTGTACTCCTTTGTGCGCTGTAGAGATACCTTCTGTACTCCTTTGTGCGCTGTAGAGATACCTTCTGTACTCCTTTGTACGCTGTAGAGATACCTCGTGTACTCCTTTGTACGTTCTAGAGATATTTCCTGTACTCCTTTGTGCGCTGTAGAGATACCTTCTGTACTCCTTTGTGCGCTGTAGAGATACCTTCTGTACTCCTTTGTGCGCTGTAGAGATACCTTCTGTACTCCTTTGTGCGCTGTAGAGATACCTTCTGTACTCCTTTGTGCGCTGTAGAGATACCTTCTGTACTCCTTTGTGCGCTGTAGAGATACCTTCTGTACTCCTTTGTACGCTGTAGAGATACCTCGTGTACTCCTTTGTACGTTCTAGAGATATTTCCTGTACTCCTTCGTGCGCTGTAGAGATACCTTCTGTACTCCTTTGTGCGCTGTAGAGATACCTTCTGTACTCCTTTGTACGCTGTAGAGATACCTCGTGTACTCCTTTGTACGTTCTAGAGATATTTCCTGTACTCCTTTGTGCGCTGTAGAGATACCTTCTGTACTCCTTTGTGCGCTGTAGAGATACCTTCTGTTCTCCTTTGTGCGCTGTAGAGATACCTTCTGTACTCCTTTGTGCGCTGTATAGATACCTTCTGTACTCCTTTGTGCGCTGTAGAGATACCTTCTGTACTCCTTTGTTCGCTGTAGAGATACCTTCTGTACTCCTATGTGCGCTGTAGAGATACCTTCTGTACTCCTTTGTACGCTGTAGAGATACCTCGTGTACTCCTTTGTACGTTCTAGAGATATTTCCTGTACTCCTTTGTGCGCTGTAGAGATACCTTCTGTACTCCTTTGTGCGCTGTAGAGATACCTTCTGTACTCCTTTGTACGCTGTAGAGATACCTCGTGTACTCCTTTGTACGTTCTAGAGATATTTCCTGTACTCCTTTGATCGCTGTAGAGATACCTTCTGTACTCCTTTGTGCGCTGTAGAGATACCTTCTGTACTCCTTTGTACGCTGTAGAGATACCTCGTGTACTCCTTTGTACGTTCTAGAGATATTTCCTGTACTCCTTTGTGCGCTGTAGAGATACCTTCTGTACTCCTTTGTGCGCTGTAGAGATACCTTCTGTACTCCTTTGTGCGCTGTAGAGATACCTTCTGTACTCCTTTGTGCGCTGTAGAGATACCTTCTGTACTCCTTTGTGCGCTGTAGAGATACCTTCTGTACTCCTTTGTGCGCTGCAGAAATACCTTCTGTACTCCTTTGTGCGCTGTAGAGATACCTTCTGTACTCCTTTGTGCGCTGTAGAGATACCTTCTGTACTCCTTTGTGCGCCGTAGAGATACCTTCTGTACTCCTTTGTACGCTGTAGAGATACCTCGTGTACTCCTTTGTACGTTCTAGAGATATTTCCTGTACTCCTTTGTGCGCTGTAGAGATACCTTCTGTTCTCCTTTGTGCGCTGTAGAGATACCTTCTGTACTCCTTTGTGCGCTGTAGAGATACCTTCTGTACTCCTTTGTGCGCTGTAGAAATACCTTCTGTACTCCTTTGTGCGCTGTAGAGATACCTTCTGTACTCCTTTTTGCGCTGTAGAGATACCTTCTGTACTCCTTTGTGTGCTGTAGAGATACCTTCTGTACTCCTTTGTACGCTGTAGAGTTACCTCGTATACTCCTTTGTACGTTCTAGAGATATTTCCTGTACTCCTTTGTGCGCTGTAGAGATACCTTCTGTACTCCTTTGTGCGCTGTAGAGATACCTTCTGTACTCCTTTGTGCGCTGTAGAGATACCTTCTGTACTCTTTGGTGCGCTGTAGAGATACCTTCTGTACTCCTTTGTGCGCTGTAGAGATATCTTCTGTACTCCTTCGTGCGCTGTAGAGATACCTTCTGTACTCCTTTGTTGCGCTGTAGAGATACCTTCTGTACTCCTTTGTACGCTGTAGAGATTCCTCGTGTACTCATTTGTACGTTCTAGAGATATTTCCTGTACTCCTTTGTGCGCTGTAGAGATACCTTCTGTACTCCTTTGTGCGCTGTAGAGATACCTTCTGTACTCCTATGTGCGCTATAGAGATACCTTCTGTACTCCTTTGTGCGCTGTAGAGATACCTTCTATACTCCTTTGTGCGCTGTAGAGATACCTTCTGTACTCCTTTGTGCGCTGTAGAGATACCTTCTGTACTCCTTTGTACGCTGTAGAGATACCTCGTGTACTCCTTTGTACGTTCTAGAGATATTTCCTGTACTCCTTTGTGCGCTGTAGAGATACCTTCTGTACTAATTTGTGCGCTGTAGAGATACCTTCTGTACTCCTTTGTGCGCTGTAGAGATACCTTCTGTACTCCTTTGTGCGCTGTAGAGATACTTTCTGTACTCCTTTGTACGCTGTAGAGATACCTCGTGTACTCCTTTGTACGTTCTAGAGATATTTCCTGTACTCCTTTGTACGTTCTAGAGATATTTCCTGTACTCCTTTGTGCACTGTAGAGATACCTTCTGTACTCCTTCTTGCGCTGTAGAGATACCTTCTGTACTCCTTTGTGCGCTGTAGAGATACCTTCTGTACTCCTTTGTGCGCTGTAGAGATACCTTCTGTACTTCTTTGTGCGCTGTAGAGATACCTTCTGTACTCCTTTGTGCGCTGTAGAGATACCTTCTGTACTCCTTTGTACGCTGTAGAGATACCTCGTGTACTCCTTTGTACGTTCTAGAGATATTTCCTGTACTCCTTTGTGCGCTGTAGAGATACCTTCTGTACTCCTTTGTGCGCTGTAGAGATACCTTCTGTACTCCTTTGTGCGCTGTAGAGATACCTTCTGTACTCCTTTGTGCGCTGTAGAGATACCTTCTGTACATCTTTGTGCGCTGTAGAGATACCTTCTGTACTCCTTTGTGCGCTGTAGAGATACCTTCTGTACTCCTTTGTGCGCTGTAGAGATACCTTCTGTACTTCTTTGTGCGCTGTAGAGATACCTTCTGTACTCCTTTGTGCGCTGTAGAGATACCTTCTGTACTCCTTTGTACGCTGTAGAGATACCTCGTGTACTCCTTTGTACGTTCTAGAGATATTTCCTGTACTCCTTTGTGCGCTGTAGAGATACCTTCTGTACTCCTTTGTGCGCTGTAGAGATACCTTCTGTACTGCTTTGTGCGCTGTAGAGATACCTTCTGTACTCCTTTGTGCGCTGTGGAGATACCTTCTGTACTCCTTTGTACGCTGTAGAGATACCTCGTGTACTCCTTTGTACGTTCTAGAGATATTTCCTGTATTTCTTTGTGCGCTGTAGAGATACCTTCTGTACTCCTTTGTGCGCTGTAGAGATACCTTCTGTACTCCTTTGTGCGCTGTAGAGATACCTTCTGTACTCCTTTGTGCGCTGTAGAGATACCTTCTGTACTCCTTCGTGTGCTGTAGCGATACCTTCTGTACTCCTTTGTGCGCTGTAGAGATGCCTCCTGTACTCCTTTGTACGCTGTAGAGATACCTCGTGTACTCCTTTGTACGTTCTAGAGATATTTCCTGAACTCCTCTGTGCGCTGTAGAGATACCTTCTGTACTCCTTTGTGCGCTGTAGAGATACCTTCTGCACTCCTTTGTGCGCTGTAGAGATACCTTCTGTACTCCTTTGTGCGCTGTAGAGATACCTTCTGTACTCCTTTGTGCGCTGTAGAGATACCTTCTGTACTCCTTTGTGCGCTGTAGAGATACCTTCTGTACTCCTTTGTGAGCTGTAGAGATACCTTCTGTACTCCTTTGTACGCTGTAGAGATACCTCGTGTACTCCTTTGTACGTTCTAGAGATATTTCCTGTACTCCTTTGTGCGCTGTAGAGATACCTTCTGTACTCCTTTGTGCGCTGTAGAGATACCTTCTGTACTCCTTTGTGCGCTGTAGAGATACCTTCTGTACTCCTTTGTGCGCTGTAGAGATACCTTCTGTACTACTTTGTGCGCTGTAGAGATACCTTCTGTACTCCTTTGTGCGCTGTAGAGATACCTTCTGTACTCCTTTGTGCGCTGTAGAGATACCTTTTGTACTCCTTTGTACGCTGTAGAGATACCTCGTGTACTCCTTTGTACGTTCTAGAGATATTTCCTGTACTCCTTTGTGCGCTGTAGAGATACCTTCTGTACTCCTTTGTGCGCTGTAGAGATACCTTCTGTACTCCTTTGCGCGCTGTAGAGATACCTTCTGTACTCCTTTGTGCGCTGTAGAGATACCTTCTGTACTCCTTCGTGCGCTGTAGCGATACCTTCTGTACTCCTTTGTGCGCTGTAGAGATACCTTCTGTACTCCTTTGTACGCTGTAGAGATACCTCGTGTACTCCTTTGTACGTTCTAGAGATATTTCCTGTACTCCTTTGTGCGCTGTAGAGATACCTTCTGTACTCCTTTGTGCGCTGTAGAGATACCTTCTGTACTCCTTTGTGAGCTGTAGAGATACCTTCTGTACTCCTTTGTACGCTGTAGAGATACCTCGTGTACTCCTTTGTACGTCCTAGAGATATTTCCTGTACTCCTTTGTGCGCTGTAGAGACACCTTCTGTACTCCTTTGTGCGCTGTAGAGATACCTTCTGTACTCCTTTGTGCGCTGTAGAGATACCTTCTGTACTCCTTTGTGCGCCGTAGAGATACCTTCTGTACTCCTTTGTGCGCTGTAGAGATACCTTCTGTACTCCTTTGTGCGCTGTAGAGATACCTTCTGTACTCCTTTGTGCGCTGTAGAGATACCTTCTGTACTCCTTTGTGCGCTCTAGAGATACCTTCTGTACTCCTTTGTGCGCTGTAGAGATACCTTCTGTACTCCTTTGTACGCTGTAGAGATACCTCGTGTACTCCTTTGTACGTTCTAGAGATATTTCCTGTACTTCTTTGTGCGCTGTAGAGATACCTTCTGTACTCCTTTGTGCGCTGTAGAGATACCTTCTGTACTCCTTAGTGCGCTGTAGAGATACCTTCTGTACTCCTTTGTGCGCTGTAGAGATACCTTCTGTACTCCTTTGTACGCTGTAGAGATACCTCGTGTACTCATTTGTACGTTCTAGAGATATTTCCTGTACTCCTTTGTGCGCTGTAGAGATACCTTCTGTACTCCTATGTGCGCTGTAGAGATACCTTATGTACTCCTTTGTGCGCTGTAGAGATACCTTCTGTACTCCTTTGTGCGCTGTAGAGATACCTTCTGTACTCCTTTGTGCGCTGTAGAGATACCTTCTGTAATCCTTTGTGCGCTGTAGAGACACCTTTTGTACTCCTTTGTGCGCTGTAGAGATACCTTCTGTACTCCTTTGTGCGCTGTAGAGATACCTTCTGTACTCCTTTGTGCGCTGTAGAGATACCTTCTGTACTCCTTTGTACGCTGTAGAGATACCTCGTGTACTCCTTTGTACGTTCTAGAGATATTTCCTGTACTCCTTTGTGCGCTGTAGAGATACCTTCTGTACTCCTTTGTGCTCTGTAGAGATACCTTCTGTACTCCTTTGTGCGCTGTAGAGATACCTTCTGTACTCCTTTGTGCGCTGTAGAGATACCTTCTGTACTCCTTTGTTCGCTGTAGCGATACCTCGTGTACTCCTTTGTACGTTCTAGAGATATTTCCTGTACTCCTTTGTGCGCTGTAGAGATACCTTCTGTACTCCTTTGTGCGCTGTAGAGATACCTTCTGTACTCCTTTGTGCGCTGTAGAGATACCTTCTGTACTCCTTTGTGCGCTGTAGAGATACCTTCTGTACTCCTTTGTACGCTGTAGAGATACCTCGTGTACTCCTTTGTACGTTCTAGAGATATTTCCTGTACTCCTTTGTGCGCTGTAGAGATACCTTCTGTACTCCTTTGTGCGCTGTAGAGATACCTTCTGTACTCCTTTGTGCGCTGTAGAAATACCTTCTGTACTCCTTTGTGCGCTGTAGAGATACCTTCTGTACTCCTTTGTACGCTGTAGAGATACTTCGTGTACTCCTTTGTACGTTCTAGAGATATTTCCTGTACTCCTTTGTGCGCTGTAGAGATACCTTCTGTACTCCTTTGTGCGCTGTAGAGATACCTTCTGTACTTCTTTGTGCGCTGTAGAGATACCTTCTGTACTCCTTTGTGCGCTGTAGAGATACCTTCTGTACTCCTTTGTGCGCTGTAGAGATACCTTCTGTACTCCTTTGTGCGCTGTAGAGATACCTTCTGTTCTCCTTTGTACGCTGTAGAGATACCTCGTGTACTCCTTTGTACGTTCTAGAGATATTTCCTGTACTCCTTTGTGCGCTGTAGAGATACCTTCTGTACTCCTTTGTGCGCTGTAGAGATACCTTCTGTACTCCTTTGTGCGCTGTAGAGATACCTTCTGTATTCCTTTGTGCGCTGTAGAGATACCTTCTGTACTCCTTTGTACGCTGTAGAGATACCTCGTGTACTCCTTTCTACGTTCTAGAGATATTTCCTGTTTTCCTTTGTGCGCTGTAGAGATACCTTCTGTACTCCTTTGTGCGCTGTAGAGATACCTTCTGTACTCCTTTGTGCGCTGTAGAGATACCTTCTGTACTCCTTTGTGCGCTGTAGAGATACCTTCTGTACTCCTTTGTGCGCTGTAGAGATACCTTCTGTACTCCTTTGTGCGCTGTAGAGATACCTTCTGTACTCCTTTGTGCGCTGTAGAGATACCTTCTGTACTCCTTTGTGCGCTGTAGATGTACCTTCTGTACTCCTTAGTGCGCTGTAGAGATACCTTCTGTACTCCTTTGTACGCTGTAGAGATACCTCGTGTACTCCTTTGTACGTTCTAGAGATATTTCCTGTACTCCTTTGTGCGCTGTAGAGATACCTTCTGTACTCCTTTGTGCGCTGTAGAGATACCTTCTGTACTCCTTTGGGCGCTGTAGGGATACCTTCTGTACTCCTTTGTGCGCTGTAGAGATACCTTCTGTACTCCTTTGTACGCTGTAGAGATACCTCGTGTACTCCTTTGTACGTTCTAGAGATATTTCCTGTACTCCTTTGTGCGCTGTAGAGATACCTTCTGTACTCCTTTGTGCGCTGTAGAGATACCTTCTGTACTCCTTTGTGCGCAGTAGAGATACCTTCTGTACTCCTTTGTGCGCTGTAGAGATACCTTCTGTACTCCTTTGTGCGCTGAAGAGATACCTTCTGTACTCCTTTGTGCGCTGTAGAGATACCTTCTGAACTCCTTTGTGCGCTGTAGAGATACCTCGTGTACTCCTTTGTACGTTCTAGAGATATTTCCTGTACTCCTTTGTGCGCTGTAGAGATACCTTCTGTACTCCTTTGTGCGCTGTAGAGATACCTTCTGTACTCCTTTGTGCGCTGTAGAGATACCTTCTGTACTCCTTTGTGCGCTGTAGAGATACCTTCTGTACTCCTTTGTACGCTGTAGAGATACCTCGTGTACTCCTTTGTACGTTCTAGAGATATTTCCTGTACTCCTTTGTGCGCTGTAGAGATACCTTCTGTACTCCTTTGTGCGCTGTAGAGATACCTTCTGTACTCCTTTGTGCGCTGTAGAGATACCTTCTGTACTCCTTTGTGCGCTGTAGAGATACCTTCTGTACTCCTTTGTACGTTCTAGAGATATTTCCTGTACTCCTTTGTGCGCTGTAGAGATACCTTCTGTACTCCTTTGTACGCTGTGGAGATACCTCGTGTACTCCTTTGTACGTTCTAGAGATATTTCCTGTACTCCTTTGTGCGCTGTAGAGATACCTTCTGTACTCCTTTGTGCGCTGTAGAGATACCTTCTGTACTCCTTTGTGCGCTGTAGAGATACCTTCTGTACTCCTTTGTGCGCTGTAGAGATACCTTCTGTACTCCTTTGTGCGCTGTAGAGATACCTTTTGTACTCCTTTGTGCGCTGTAGAGATACCTTCTGTACTCCTTTGTGCGCTGTAGAGATACCTTCTGTACTCCTTTGTGCGCTGTAGAGATACCTTCTGTACTCCTTTGTGCGCTGTAGAGATACCTTCTGTACTCTTTTGTGCGCTGTAGAGATACCTTCTGCACTCCTTTGTTCGCTGTAGAGATACCTCGTGTTCTCCTTTGTACGTTCTAGAGATATTTCCTGTACTCCTTTGTGCGCTGTAGAGACACCTTCTGTACTCCTTTGTGCGCTGTAGAGATACCTTCTGTACTCATTTGTGCGCTGTAGAGATACCTTCTGTACTCCTTTGTGCGCTGTAGAGATACCTTCTGTACTCCTTTGTGCGCTGTAGAGATACCTTCTGTACTCCTTCGTACGCTGTAGAGATACCTCGTGTACTCCTTTGTACGTTCTAGAGATATTTCCTGTACTCCTTTGTGCGCTGTAGAGATACCTTCTGTACTCCTTTGTGCGCTGTAGAGATACCTTCTGTACTCCTTTGTGCGCTGTAGAGATACCTTCTGTTCTCCTTTGTGCGCTGTAGAGATACCTTCTGTACTCCTTTGTACGCTGTAGAGATACCTCGTGTACTCCTTTGTACGTTCTAGAGATATTTCCTGTACTCCTTTGTGCGCTGTAGAGATAGCTTCTGTACTCCTTTGTGCGCTGTAGAGATACCTTCTGTACTCCTTTGTACGCTGTAGGGATACCTCGTGTACTCCTTTGTACGTTCTAGAGATATTTCCTGTACTCCTTTGTGCGCTGTAGAGATACCTTCTTTACTCCTTTGTGCGCTGTAGAGATACCTTCTGTACTCCTTTGTGCGCTGAAGAGATACCTTCTGTACTCCTTTGTGCGCTGTAGAGATACCTTCTGTACTCCTTTGTTCGCTGTAGAGATACCTTCTGTACTCCTTCGTGCGCTGTAGAGATACCTCTGTACTCCTTTGTGCGCTGTAGAGATACCTTCTGTACTCCTTTGTGCGCTGTAGAGATACCTTCTGTACTCCTTTGTACGCTGTAGAGATACCTCGTGTACTCCTTTGTACGTTCTAGAGATATTTCCTGTACTCCTTTGTGCGCTGTAGAGATACCTTCTGTACTCCTTTGTGCGCTGTAGAGATACCTTCTGTACTCCTTTGTGCGCTGTAGAGATACCTTCTGTACTCCTTTGTGCGCTGTAGAGATACCTTCTGTACTCCTTTGTGCGCTGTAGAGATACCTTCTGTACTGCTTTGTGCGCTGTAGAGATAACTTCTGGACTCCTTTGTACGCTGTAGAGATACCTCGTGTACTCCTTTGTACGTTCTAGAGATATTTCCTGTACTCCTTTGTGCGCTGTAGAGATACCTCGTGTACTTCTTTGTACGTTCTTATTTCCTGTACTCCTTTGTGCGCTGTAGAGATACCTTCTGTACTCCTTTGTGCGCTGTAGAGATACCTTCTGTACTCCTTTATGCGCTGTGTAGATACCTTCTGTACTCCTTTGTACGCTGTAGAGATACCTCGTGTACTCCTTTGTACGTTCTAGAGATATTTCCTGTACTCCTTTGTGCGCTGTAGAGATACCTTCTGTACTCCTTTGTGCGCTGTAGAGATACCTTCTGTACTCTTTTGTGCGCTGTAGAGATACTTTCTGTACTCCATTGTGCGCTGTAGAGATACCTTCTGTACTCCTTTGTGCGCTGTAGAGATACCTTCTGTACTCCTTTGTGCGCTGTAGAGATACCTTCTGTATTCCTTTGTGTGCTGTAGATATACCTTCTGTACTCCTTTGTACGCTGTAGAGATACCTCGTGTACTCCTTTGTACGTTCTAGAGATATTTCCTGTACTCCTTTGTGCGCTGTAGAGATACCTTCTGTACTCCTTTGTGCGCTTTAGATATACCTTCTGTACTCCTTTGTGCGCTGTAGAGATACCTTCTGTACTCCTTTGTGCGCTGTAGAGATACCTTCTGTACTCCTTTGTGCGCTGTAGAGATACCTTCTGTACTCCTTTGTACGCTGTAGAGATACCTCGTGTACTCCTTTATACGTTCTAGAGATATTTCCTGTACTCCTTTGTGCGCTGTAGAGATACCTTCTGTACTCCTTTGTGCGCTGTAGAGATACCTTCTGTACTCCTTTGTGCGCTGTAGAGATACCTTCTGTACTCCTTTGTGCGCTGTAGAGATACCTTCTGTACTCCTTTGTACGCTGTAGAGATACCTCGTGTACTTCTTTGTACGTTCTAGAGATATTTCCTGTACTCCTTTGTGCGCTGTAGAGATACCTTCTGTACTCCTTTGTGCGCTGTAGAGATACCTTCTGTACTCCTTTGTGCGCTGTAGAGATACCTTCTGTACTCCTTTGTGCGCTGTAGAGATACTTTCTGTACTCCATTGTGCGCTGTAGAGATACCTTCTGTACTCCTTTGTGCGCTGTAGAGATACCTTCTGTACTCCTTTGTGCGCTGTAGAGATACCTTCTGTATTCCTTTGTGCGCTGTAGATATACCTTCTGTACTCCTTTGTACGCTGTAGAGATACCTCGTGTACTCCTTTGTACGTTCTAGAGATATTTCCTGTACTCCTTTGTGCGCTGTAGAGATACCTTCTGTACTCCTTTGTGCGCTTTAGATATACCTTCGGTACTCCTTTGTGCGCTGTAGAGATACCTTCTGTACTCCTTTGTGCGCTGTAGAGATACCTTCTGTACTCCTTTGTGCGCTGTAGAGATACCTTCTGTACTCCTTTGTACGCTGTAGAGATACCTCGTGTACTCCTTTATATGTTCTAGAGATATTTCCTGTACTCCTTTGTGCGCTGTAGAGATACCTTCTGTACTCCTTTGTGCGCTGTAGAGATACCTTCTGTACTCCTTTGTGCGCTGTAGAGATACCTTCTGTACTCCTTTGTGCGCTGTAGAGATACCTTCTGTACTCCTTTGTACGCTGTAGAGATACCTCGTGTACTTCTTTGTACGTTCTAGAGATATTTCTTGTACTCCTTTGTGCGCTGTAGAGATACCTTCTGTACTCCTTTGTGCGCTGTAGAGATACCTTCTGTACTCCTTTGTGCGCTGTAGAGATACCTTCTGTGCTCCTTTGTACGCTGTAGAGATACCTCGTGTACTCTTTTGTACGTTCTAGAGATATTTCCTGTACTCCTTTGTGCGCTGTAGAGATACCTTCTGTACTCCTTTGTGCGCTGTAGAGATACCTTCTGTACTCCTTTGTGCGCTGTAGAGATACCTTCTGTACTCCTTTGTGCGCTGTAGAGATACCTTCTGTACTCCTTTGTACGCTGTAGAGATACCTCGTGTACTCCTTTGTACGTTCTAGAGATATTTCCTGTACTCCTTTGTGCGCTGTAGAGATACCTTCTGTACTCCTTTGTGCGCTGTAGAGATACCTTCTGTACTCCTTTGTGCGCTGTAGAGATACCTTTTGTACTCCTTTGTGCGCTGTAGAGATACCTTCTGTACTCCTTTGTGCGCTGTAGAGATACCTTCTGTACTCCTTTGTACGCTGTAGAGATACCTCGTGTACTCCTTTGTACGTTCTAGAGATATTTCCTTTACTCCTTTGTGCGCTGTAGAGATACCTTCTGTACTCCTTTGTGCGCTGTAGAGATACCTTCTGTACTCCTTTGTGCGCTGTAGAGATACCTTCTGTACTCTTTTGTGCGCTGTAGAGATACCTTCTGTACTCCTTTGTGCGCTGTAGAGATACCTTCTGTTCTCCTTTGTGCGCTGTAGAGATACCTTCTGTACTCTTTTGTGCGCTGTAGAGATACCTTCTGTACTCCTTTGTGCGCTGTAGAGATACCTTCTGTTCTCCTTTGTGCGCTGTAGAGATACCTTCTGTACTCCTTTGTGCGCTGTAGAGATACCTTCTGTACTCCTTTGTGCGCTGTAGAGATACCTTCTGTACTCCTTTGTGCGCAGTAGAGATACCTTCTGTACTCCTTTGTGCGCTGTAGAGATACCTTCTGTACTCCTTTGTACGCTGTAGAGATACCTCGTGTACTCCTTTGTACGTTCTAGAGATATTTCCTGTACTCCTTTGTGCGCTGTAGAGATACCTTCTGTACTCCTTTGTTCGCTGTAGAGATACCTTCTGTACTCCTTTGTGCGCTGTAGAAATACCTTCTGTACTCCTTTGTGCGCTGTAGAGATACCTTCTGTACTCCTTTGTACGCTGTACAGATACCTCGTGTACTCCTTTGTACGTTCTAGAGATATTTCCTGTACTCCTTTGTGCGCTGTAGAGATACCTTCTGTACTCCTTTGTGCGCTGTAGAGATACCTTCTGTACTCCTTTGTGCGCTGTAGAGATACCTTCTGTACTCCTTTGTGCGCTGTAGAGATACCTTCTGTACTCCTTTGTGCGCTGTGGAGATACCTTCTGTACTCCTTTGTGCGCTGTAGAGATACCTTCTGTACTCCTTTGTGCGCTGTAGAGATACCTTCTGTACTCCTTTGTGCGCTGTAGAGATACCTTCTGTACTCCTTTGTACGCTGTAGAGATACCTCGTGTACTCCTTTGTACGTTCTAGAGATATTTCCTGTACTCCTTTGTGCGCTGTAGAGATACCTTCTGTACTCCTTTGTGCTCTGTAGAGATACCTTCTGTACTCCTTTGTGCGCTGTAGAGATACCTTCTGTACTCCTTTGTGCGCTGTAGAGATACCTTCTGTACTCCTTTGTACGCTGTAGAGATACCTCGTGTACTCCTTTGTACGTTCTAGAGATATTTCCTGTACTCCTTTGTGCGCTGTAGAGATACCTTCTGTACTCCTTTGTGCGCTGTAGAGATACCTTCTGTACTCCTTTGTGCGCTGTAGAGATACCTTCTGTACTCCTTTGTGCGCTGTAGAGATACCTTCTGTACTCCTTTGTGCGCTGTAGAGATACCTTCTGTACTCCTTTGTACGCTGTAGAGATACCTCGTGTACTCCTTTGTACGTTCTAGAGATATTTCCTGTACTCCTTTGTGCGCTGTAGAGATACCTTCTGTACTCCTTTGTGCGCTGTAGAGATACCTTCTGTACTCCTTTGTGCGCTGTAGAGATACCTTCTGTACTCCTTTGTGCGCTGTAGAGATACCTTCTGTACTCCTTTGTACGCTGTAGAGATATCTCGTGTACTCCTTTGTACGTTCTAGAGATATTTCCTGTACTCCTTTGTGCGCTGTAGAGATACCTTCTGTACTCCTTCGTGCGCTGTAGAGATACCTTCTGTACTCCTTTGTGCGCTGTAGAGATACCTTCTGTACTCCTTTGTGCGCTGTAGAGATACCTTCTGTACTCCTTTGTGCGCTGTAGAGATACCTTCTGTACTCCTTTGTACGCTGTAGAGATACCTCGTGTACTCCTTTGTACGTTCTAGAGATATTTCCTGTACTCCTTTGTGCGCTGTAGAGATACCTTCTGTACTCCTTTGTGCGCTGTAGAGATACCTTCTGTACTCCTTTGTGCGCTGTAGAGATACCTTCTGTACTCCTTTGTGCGCTGTAGAGATACCTTCTGTACTCCTTTGTGCGCTGTAGAGATACCTTCTGTTCTCCTTTGTGCGCTGTAGAGATACCTTCTGTACTCCTTTGTGCGCTGTAGAGATACCTTCTGTACTCCTTTGTGCGCTGTAGAGATACCTTCTGTACTCCTTTGTGCGCTGTAGAAATACCTTCTGTACTCCTTTGTGCGCTGTAGAGATACCTTCTGTACTCCTTTGTACGCTGTAGAGATACCTCGTGTACTCCTTTGTACGTTCTAGAGATATTTCCTGAACTCCTTTGTGCGCTGTAGAGATACCTTCTGTACTCCTTTGTGCGCTGTAGAGATACCTTCTGTATTCCTTTGTGCGCTGTAGAGATACCTTCTGTACTCCTTTGTGCGCTGTAGAGATACCTTCTGTACTCCTTTGTGCGCTGTAGAGATACCTTCTGTACTCCTTTGTGTGCTGTAGAGATACCTTCTGTACTCCTTTGTACGCTGTAGAGATACCTCGTGTACTCCTTTGTACGTTCTAGAGATATTTCCTGTACTCCTTTGTGCGCTGTAGAGATACCTTCTGTACTCCTTTGTGCTCTGTAGAGATACCTTCTGTACTTTTTTGTGCGCTGTAGAGATACTTTCTGTACTCCTTTGTGCGCTGTAGAGATACCTTCTGTACTCCTTTGTACGCTGTAGAGATACCTCGTGTACTCCTTTGTACGTTCTAGAGATATTTCCTGTACTCCTTTGTGCACTGTAGAGATACCTTCTGTACTCCTTTGTGCGCTGTAGAGATACCTTCTGTACTCCTTTGTGCGCTGTAAAGATACCTGCTGTACTCCTTTGTGCGCTGTAGAGATACCTTCTGTACTCCTTTGTACGCTGTAGAGATACCTCGTGTACTCCTTTGTACGTTCTAGAGATATTTCCTGTACTCCTTTGTGCGCTGTAGAGATACCTTCTGTCCTCCTTTGTGCGCTGTAGAGATACCTTCTGTACTCCTTTGTGCGCTGTAGAGATACCTTCTGTACTCCTTTGTGCGCTGTAGAGATACCTTCTGTACTCCTTTGTACGCTGTAGAGATACCTCGTGTACTCCTTTGTACGTTCTAGAGATATTTCCTGTACTCCTTTGTGCGATGTAGAGATACCTTCTGTACTCCTTTGTACGTTCTAGAGATATTTCCTGTACTCCTTTGTGCGCTGTAGAGATACCTTCTGTACTCCTTCGTGCGCTGTAGAGATACCTTCTGTACTCCTTTGTGCGCTGTAGAGATACCTTCTGTACTCCTTTGTGCGCTGTAGAGATACCTTCTGTACTCCTTTGTACGCTGTAGAGATACCTCGTGTACTCCTTTGTACTTTCTAGAGATATTTCCTGTACTCCTTTGTGCGCTGTAGAGATACCTGCTGTACTCCTTTGTGCGCTGTAGAGATACCTTCTGTACTCCTTTGTGCGCTGTAGAGATACCTTCTGTACTCCTTTGTGCGCTGTAGAGATACCTTCTGTACTCCTTTGTGCGCTGTAGAGATACCTTCTGTTCTCCTTTGTGCGCTGTAGAGATACCTCGTGTACTACTTTGTACGTTCTAGAGATATTTCCTGTACTCCTTTGTGCGCTGTAGAGATACCTTCTGTACTCCTTCGTGCGCTGTAGAGATACCTTCTGTACTCCTTTGTGTGCTGTAGAGATACCTTCTGTACTCCTTTGTGCGCTGTAGAGATACCTTCTGTACTCCTTTGTACGCTGTAGAGATACCTCGTGTACTCCTTTGTACTTTCTAGAGATATTTCCTGTACTCCTTTGTGCGCTGTAGAGATACCTGCTGTACTCCTTTGTGCGCTGTAGAGATACCTTCTGTACTCCTTTGTGCGCTGTAGAGATACCTTCTGTACTCCTTTGTGCGCTGTAGAGATACCTTCTGTACTCCTTTGTGCGCTGTAGAGATACCTTCTGTTCTCCTTTGTGCGCGGTAGAGATACCTCGTGTACTCCTTTGTACGTTCTAGAGATATTTCCTGTACTCCTTTGTGCGCTGTAGAGATACCTTCTGTACTCCTTTGTGCGCTGTAGAGATACCTTCTGTACTCCTTTGTGCGCTGTAGAGATACCTTCTGTACTCTTTTGTGCGCTGTAGAGATACCTTCTGTACTCCTTCGTGCGCTGTAGAGATACCTTCTGTACTCCTTTGTGCGCTGTAGAGATACCTTCTGTACTCCTTTGTACGCTGTAGAGATACCTCGTGTACTCCTTTGTACGATCTAGAGATATTTCCTGTACTCCTTTGTGCGCTGTAGAGATACCATCTGTACTCCTTTGTGCGCTGTAGAGATACCTTCTGTACTCCTTTGTGTGCTGTAGAGATACCTTCTGTACTCCTTTGTGCGCTTTAGAGATACCTTCTGTACTCCTTTGTACGCTGTAGAGATACCTCGTGTACTCCTTTGTACGTTCTAGAGATATTTCCTGTACTCCTTTGTGCGCTGTAGAGATACCTTCTGTACTCCTTTGTGCGCTGTAGAGATACCTTCTGTACTCCTTTGTGCGCTGTAGAGATACCTTCTGTATTTCTTTGTACGTTCTAGAGATATTTCCTGTACTCCTTTGTGCGCTGTAGAGATACCTTCTGTACTCCTTTGTGCGCTGTAGAGATACCTTCTGTACTCCTTTGTACGTTCTAGAGATATTTCCTGTACTCCTTTGTGCGCTGTAGAGATACCTTCTGTACTCCTTTGTGCGCTGTAGAGATACCTTCTGTACTCCTTTGTGCGCTGTAGAGATACCTTCTGTTCTCCTTTGTGCGCTGTAGAGATACCTTCTGTACTCCTTTGTGCGCTGTAGAGATACCTTCTCTACTCCTTTGTGCGCTGTAGAGATACCTTCTGTACTCCTTTGTGCGCTGTTGAGATTCCTTCTGTACTCTGTTGTGCGCTGTAGAGATACCTTCTGTACTCCTTTGTGCGCTGTAGAGATACCTTCTGTACTTCTTTGTGCGCTGTAGAGATACCTTCTGTACTCCTTTGTGCGCTGTAGAGATACCTTCTGTACTCCTTTGTACGCTGTAGAGATACCTCGTTTACTCCTTTTTACGTTCTAGAGATATTTCCTCTACTCCTTTGTGCGCTGTAGAGATACCTTCTGTACTCCTTTGTGCGCTGTAGAGATACCTTCTGTACTCCTTTGTGCGCTGTAGAGATACCTTCTGTACTCCTTTGTGCGCTGTAGAGATACCTTCTGTACTCCTTTGTGCGCTGTAGAGATACCTTCTGTACTCCTTTGTACGCTGTAGAGATACCTCGTGTACTCCTTTGTACGTTCTAGAGATATTTCCTGTACTCCTTTGTGCGCTGTAGAGATACCTTCTGTACTCCTTTGTGCGCTGTAGAGATACCTTCTGTACTCCTTTGTGCGCTGTAGAGATACCTTCTGTACTCCTTTGTACGCTGTAGAGATACCTCGTGTACTCCTTTGTACGTTCTAGAGATATTTCCTGTACTCCTTTGTGCGCTGTAGAGATACTTTCTGTACTCCTTTGTGCGCTGTAGAGATACCTTCTGTACTCCTTTGTGCGCTGTAGAGATACCTTCTGTACTCCTTTGTGCGCTGTAGAGATACCTTCTGTACTCCTTTGTGCGCTGTAGAGATACCTTCTGTACTCCTTTGCGCGCTGTAGAGATACCTTCTGTACTCCTTTGTACGCTGTAGAGATACCTCGTGTACTCCTTTGTACGTTCTAGAGATATTTCCTGTACTCCTTTGTGCGCTGTAGAGATACCTTCTGTACTCCTTTGTGCGCTGTAGAGATACCTTCTGTACTCCTTTGTGCGCTGTAGAGATACCTTCTGTACTCCTTTGTGCGCTGTAGAGATACCTTCTGTACTCCTTTGTGCGCTGTAGAGATACCTTCTGTACTTCTTTGTGCGCTGTAGAGATACCTTCTGTACTCCTTTGTGCGCTGTAGAGATACCTTCTGTACTCCTTTGTGCGCTGTAGAGATACCTTCTGTACTCCTTTGTGCGCTGTAGAGATACCTTCTGTACTCCTTTGTACGCTGTAGAGATACCTCGTGTACTCCTTTGTACGTTCTAGAGTTATTTCCGGTACTCCTTTGTGGGCTGTAGAACCTTCTGTACTCCTTTGTGCTCTGTAGAGATACCTTCTGTACTCCTTTGTGCGCTGTAGAGATACCTTCTGTACTCCTTTGTGCGCTGTAGAGATACCTTCTGTACTCCTTTGTACGCTGTAGAGATACCTCGTGTACTCCTTTGTACGTTCTAGAGATATTTCCTGTACTCCTTTGTGCGCTGTAGAGATACCTTCTGTACTCCTTTGTGCGCTGTAGAGATACCTTCTGTACTCCTTTGTGCGCTGTAGAGATACCTTCTGTACTCCTTTGTGCGCTGAAGAGATACCTTCTGTACTCCTTTGTACGCTGTAGAGATTCCTCGTGTACTTCTTTGTACGTTCTAGAGATATTTCCTGTACTCCTTTGTGCGCTGTAGAGATACCTTCTGTACTCCTTTGTGCGCTGTAGAGATACCTTCTGTACTCCTTTGTGCGCTGTAGAGATAACTTCTGTACTCCTTTGTGCGCTGCAGAGATACCTTCTGTACTCCTTTGTGCGCTGTAGAGATACCTTCTGTACTCCTTTGGGCGCTGTAGAGATACCTTCTGTACTCCTTTGTACGCTGTAGAGATACCTCGTGTACTCCTTTGTACGTTCTAGAGATATTTCCTGTACTCCTTTGTGCGCTGTAGAGATACCTTCTGTACTCCTTTTTACGCTGTAGAGATACCTTCTGTACTCCTTTGTGCGCTGTAGAGATACCTTCTGTACTCCTTTGTGCGCTGTGGAGATACCTTCTGTACTCCTTTGTACGCTGTAGAGATACCTCGTGTACTCCTTTGTACGTTCTTGAGATATTTCCTGTACTCCTTTGTGCGCTGTAGAGATACCTTCTGTACTCCTTTGTGCGCTGTAGAGATACCTTCTGTACTCCTTTGTGCGCTGTAGAGATACCTTCTGTACTCCTTTGTGCGCTGTAGAGATACCTTCTGTACTCCTTTGTACGCTGTAGAGATACCTCGTGTACTCCTTTGTACGTTCTAGAGATATTTCCTGTACTCCTTTGTGCGCTGTAGAGATACCTTCTGTACTCCTTTGTGCGCTGTAGAGATACCTTCTGTACTCCTTTGTGCGCTGTAGAGATAACTTCTGTACTCCTTTGTGCGCTGTAGAGATACCTTCTGTACTCCTTTGTGCGCTGTAGAGATACCTTCTGTACTCCTTTGTGCGCTGATAGATACCTTCTGTACTCCTTTGTACGCTGTAGAGATACCTCGTGTACTCCTTTGTACGTTCTAGAGAAATTTCCTGTACTCCTTTGTGCGCTGTAGAGATACCTTCTGTACTCCTTTGTGCGCCGTAGAGATACCTTCTGTACTCCTTTATGCGCTGTAGAGATACCTTCTGTACTCCTTTGTGCGCTGTAGAGATACCTTCTGTACTCCTTTGTACGCTGTAGAGATACCTCGTGTGTTCCTTTGTACGTTCTAGAGATATTTCCTGTACTCCTTTGTGCGCTGTAGAGATACCTTCTGTACTCCTCCGTGCGCTGTAGAGAAACCTTCTGTACTCCTTTGTGCGCTGTAGAGATACCTTCTGTACTCCTTTGTGCGCTGTAGAGATACCTTCTGTACTCCTTTGTGCGCTGTAGAGATACCTTCTGTACTCCTTTGTACGCTGTAGAGATACCTCGTGTACTCCTTCGTACGTTCTAGAGATATTTCCTGTACTCCTTTGTGCGCTGTAGAGATACCTTCTCTACTCCTTTGTGCGCTGTAGAGATACCTTCTGTACTCCTTTGTGCGCTGTAGAGATACCTTCTGTACTTCTTTGTGCGCTGTAGAGATACCTTCTGTACTCCTTTGTGCGCTGTAGAGATACCTTCTGTTCTCCTTTGTGCGCTGTAGAGATACCTTCTGTACTCCTTTGTGCGCTGTAGAGATACCTTCTGTACTCCTTTGTGCGCTGTAGAGATACCTTCTGTACTCCTTTGTCCTTTGTGCGCTGTAGAGATACCTTCTGTACTCCTTTGTGCGCTGTAGAGATACCTTCTGTACTCCTTTGTACGCTGTAGAGATACCTCGTGTACTCCTTTGTACGTTCTAGAGATATTTCCTGTACTCCTTTGTGCGCTGTAGAGATACCTTCTGTACTCCTTTGTGCGCTGTAGAGATACCTTCTGTACTCCTTTGTGCGCTGTAGAGATACCTTCTGTACTCCTTTGTGCGCTGTAGAGATACCTTCTGTACTCCTTTGTACGCTGTAGAGATACCTCGTGTACTCCTTTGTACGTTCTAGAGATATTTCCTGTACTCCTTTGTGCGCTGTAGAGATACCTTCTGTACTCCTTTGTGCGCTGTAGAGATACCTTCTGTACTCCTTTGTGACCTGTAGAGATACCTTCTGTACTCCTTTGTGCGCTGTAGAGATACCTTCTGTACTCCTTTGTGCGCTGTAGAGATACCTTCTGTACTCCTTTGTGCGCTGTAGAGATACCTTCTGTACTCCTTTTTGCGCTGTAGAGATACCTTCTGTACTCCTTTGTGCGCTGTAGAGATACCTTCTGTACTCCTTTGTGCGCTGTAGAGATACCTTCTGTACTACTTTGTACGCTGTAGAGATACCTCGTGTACTCCTTTGTACGTTCTAGAGATATTTCCTGTACTCCTTCGTGCGCTGTAGAGATACCTTCTGTACTCCTTTGTGCTCTGTAGAGATACCTTCTGTACTCCTTCGTGCGCTGTAGAGATACCTTCTGTACTCCTTTGTGCGCTGTAGAGATACCTTCTGTACTCCTTTGTACGCTGTAGAGATACCTCGTGTACTCCTTTGTACGTTCTAGAGATATTTCCTGTACTCCTTTGTGCGCTGTAGAGATACCTTCTGTACTCCTTTGTGCGCTGTAGAGATACCTTCTGTACTCCTTTGTGCGCTGTAGAGATACCTGCTGTACTCCTTTGTGCACTGTAGAGATACCTAGATACCTTCTGTACTCCTTTGTACGCTGTAGAGATACCTCGTGTACTCCTTTGTATGTTCTAGAGATATTTCCTGTACTCCTTTGTGCGCTGTAGAGATACCTTCTGTACTCCTTTGTGCGCTGTAGAGATACCTTCTGTACTCCTTTGTGCGCTGTAGAGATACCTTCTGTACTCCTTTGTGCGCTGTAGAGATACCTTCTGTACTCCTTTGTACGCTGTAGAGATACCTCGTGTACTCCTTTGTACGTTCTAGAGATATTTCCTGTACTCCTTTGTGCGCTGTAGAGATACCTTCTGTACTCCTTTGTGCGCTGCAGAGATACCTTCTGTACTCCTTTGTGCGCTGTAGAGATACCTTCTGTACTCCTTTGTGCGCTGAAGAGATACCTTCTGTACTCCTTTGTACGCTGTAGAGATTCCTCGTGTACTCCTTTGTACGTTCTAGAGATATTTCCTGTACTCCTTTGTGCGCTGTAGAGATACCTTCTGTACTCCTTTGTGCGCTGTAGAGATACCTTCTGTACTCCTTTGTGCGCAGTAGAGATAACTTCTGTACTCCTTTGTGCGCTGCAGAGATACCTTCTGTACTCCTTTGTGCGCTGTAGAGATACCTTCTGTACTCCTTTGGGCGCTGTAGAGATACCTTCTATACTCCTTTGTACGCTGTAGAGATACCTCGTGTACTCCTTTGTACGTTCTAGAGATATTTCATGTACTCCTTTGTGCGCTGTAGAGATACCTTCTGTACTCCTTTTTACGCTGTAGAGATACCTTCTGTACTCCTTTGTGCGCTGTAGAGATACCTTCTGTACTCCTTTGTGCGCTGTGGAGATACCTTCTGTACTCCTTTGTACGCTGTAGAGATACCTCGTGTACTCCTTTGTACGTTCTAGAGATATTTCCTGTACTCCTTTGTGCGCTGTAGAGATACCTTCTGTACTCCTTTGTGCGCTGTAGAGATACCTTCTGTACTCCTTTGTGCGCTGTAGAGATACCTTCTGTACTCCTTTGTGCGCTGTAGAGATACCTTCTGTACTCCTTTGTACGCTGTAGAGATACCTCGTGTACTCCTTTGTACGTTCTAGAGATATTTCCTGTACTCCTTTGTGCGCTGTAGAGATACCTTCTGTACTCCTTTGTGCGCTGTAGAGATACCTTCTGTACTCCTTTGTGCGCTGTAGAGATTACTTCTGTACTCCTTTGTGCGCTGTAGAGATACCTTCTGTACTCCTTTGTGCGCTGTAGAGATACCTTCTGTACTCCTTTGTGCGCTGTAGAGATACCTTCTGTACTCCTTTGTACGCTGTAGAGATACCTCGTGTACTCCTTTGTACGTTCTAGAGATATTTCCTGTACTTCTTTGTGCGCTGTAGAGATAACTTCTGTACTCCTTTGTGCGCTGTAGAGATACCTTCTGTACTCCTTTGTGCGCTGTAGAGATACCTTCTGTACTCCTTTGTGCGCTGTAGAGATACCTTCTGTACTCCTTTGTACGCTGTAGAGATACCTCGTGTACTCCTTTGTACGTTCTAGAGAAATTTCCTGTACTCCTTTGTGCGCTGTAGAGATACCTTCTGTACTCCTTTGTGCGCCGTAGAGATACCTTCTGTACTCCTTTATGCGCTGTAGAGATACCTTCTGTACTCCTTTGTGCGCTGTAGAGATACCTTCTGTACTCCTTTGTACGCTGTAGAGATACCTCGTGTGTTCCTTTGTACGTTCTAGAGATATTTCCTGTACTCCTTTGTGCGCTGTAGAGATACCTTCTGTACTCCTCCGTGCGCTGTAGAGATACCTTCTGTACTCCTTTGTGCGCTGTAGAGATACCTTCTGTACTCCTTTGTGCGCTGTAGAGATACCTTCTGTACTCCTTTGTGCGCTGTAGAGATACCTTCTGTACTCCTTTGTACGCTGTAGAGATACCTCGTGTACTCCTTCGTACGTTCTAGAGATATTTCCTGTACTCCTTTGTGCGCTGTAGAGATACCTTCTCTACTCCTTTGTGCGCTGTAGAGATACCTTCTGTACTTCTTTGTGCGCTGTAGAGATACCTTCTGTACTTCTTTGTGCGCTGTAGAGATACCTTCTGTACTCCTTTGTGCGCTGTAGAGATACCTTCTGTTCTCCTTTGTGCGCTGTAGAGATACCTTCTGTACTCCTTTGTGCGCTGTAGAGATACCTTCTGTACTCCTTTGTGCGCTGTAGAGATACCTTCTGTACTCCTTTGTCCTTTGTGCGCTGTAGAGATACCTTCTGTACTCCTTTGTGCGCTGTAGAGATACCTTCTGTACTCCTTTGTACGCTGTAGAGATACCTCGTGTACTCCTTTGTACGTTCTAGAGATATTTCCTGTACTCCTTTGTGCGCTGTAGAGATACCTTCTGTACTCCTTTGTGCGCTGTAGAGATACCTTCTGTACTCCTTTGTGCGCTGTAGAGATACCTTCTGTACTCCTTTGTGCGCTGTAGAGATACCTTCTGTACTCCTTTGTACGCTGTAGAGATACCTCGTGTACTCCTTTGTACGTTCTAGAGATATTTCCTGTACTCCTTTGTGCGCTGTAGAGATACCTTCTGTACTCCTTTGTGCGCTGTAGAGATACCTTCTGTACTCCTTTGTGACCTGTAGAGATACCTTCTGTACTCCTTTGTGCGCTGTTGAGATACCTTCTGTACTCCTTTGTGCGCTGTAGAGATACCTTCTGTACTCCTTTGTGCGCTGTAGAGATACCTTCTGTACTCCTTTTTGCGCTGTAGAGATACCTTCTGTACTCCTTTGTGCGCTGTAGAGATACCTTCTGTACTCCTTTGTGCGCTGTAGAGATACCTTCTGTACTACTTTGTACGCTGTAGAGATACCTCGTGTACTCCCTCGTACGTTCTAGAGATATTTCCTGTACTCCTTTGTGCGCTGTAGAGATACCTTCTGTACTCCTTTGTGCTCTGTAGAGATACCTTCTGTACTCATTCGTGCGCTGTAGAGATACCTTCTGTACTCCTTTGTGCGCTGTAGAGATACCTTCTGTACTCCTTTGTACGCTGTAGAGATACCTCGTGTACTCCTTTGTACGTTCTAGAGATATTTCCTGTACTCCTTTGTGCGCTGTAGAGATACCTTCTGTACTCCTTTGTGCGCTGTAGAGATACCTTCTGTACTCCTTTGTGCGCTGTAGAGATACCTGCTGTACTCCTTTGTGCACTGTAGAGATACCTAGATACCTTCTGTACTCCTTTGTACGCTGTAGAGATACCTCGTGTACTCCTTTGTATGTTCTAGAGATATTTCCTGTACTCCTTTGTGCGCTGTAGAGATACCTTCTGTACTCCTTTGTGCGCTGTAGAGATACCTTCTGTACTCCTTTGTGCGCTGTAGAGATACCTTCTGTACTCCTTTGTGCGCTGTAGAGATACCTTCTATACTCCTTTGTACGCTGTAGAGATACCTCGTGTACTCCTTTGTACGTTCTAGAGATATTTCCTGTACTCCTTTGTGCGCTGTAGAGATACCTTCTGTACTCCTTTGTGCGCTGCAGAGATACCTTCTGTACTCCTTTGTGCGCTGTAGAGATACCTTCTGTACTCCTTTGTGCGCTGAAGAGATACCTTCTGTACTCCTTTGTACGCTGTAGAGATTCCTCGTGTACTCCTTTGTACGTTCTAGAGATATCTCCTGTACTCCTTTGTGCGCTGTAGAGATACCTTCTGTACTCCTTTGTGCGCTGTAGAGATACCTTCTGTACTCCTTTGTGCGCAGTAGAGATAACTTCTGTACTCCTTTGTGCGCTGCAGAGATACCTTCTGTACTCCTTTGTGCGCTGTAGAGATACCTTCTGTACTCCTTTGGGCGCTGTAGAGATACCTTCTGTACTCCTTTGTACGCTGTAGAGATACCTCGTGTACTCCTTTGTACGTTCTAGAGATATTTCATGTACTCCTTTGTGCGCTGTAGAGATACCTTCTGTACTCCTTTTTACGCTGTAGAGATACCTTCTGTACTCCTTTGTGCGCTGTAGAGATACCTTCTGTACTCCTTTGTGCACTGTGGAGATACCTTCTGTACTCCTTTGTACGCTGTAGAGATACCTCGTGTACTCCTTTGTACGTTCTAGAGATATTTCCTGTACTCCTTTGTGCGCTGTAGAGATACCTTCTGTACCCCTTTGTGCGCTGTAGAGATACCTTCTGTACTCCTTTGTGCGCTGTAGAGATACCTTCTGTACTCCTTTGCGCGCTGTAGAGATACCTTCTGTACTCCTTTGTACGCTGTAGAGATACCTCGTGTACTCCTTTGTACGTTCTAGAGATATTTCCTGTACTCCTTTGTGCGCTGTATAGATACCTTCTGTACTCCTTTGTGCGCTGTAGAGATACCTTCTGTACTCCTTTGTGCGCTGTAGAGATAACTTCTGTACTCCTTTGTGCGCTGTAGAGATACCTTCTGTACTCCTTTGTGCGCTGTAGAGATACCTTCTGTACTCCTTTGTGCGCTGTAGAGATACCTTCTGTACTCCTTTGTACGCTGTAGAGATACCTCGTGTACTCCTTTGTACGTTCTAGAGATATTTCCTGTACTCCTTTGTGCGCTGTAGAGATACCTTCTGTACTCCTTTGTGCGCCGTAGAGATACCTTCTGTACTCCTTTATGCGCTGTAGAGATACCTTCTGTACTCCTTTGTGCGCTGTAGAGATACCTTCTGTACTCCTTTGTACGCTGTAGAGATACCTCGTGTACTCCTTTGTACGTTCTAGAGATATTTCCTGTACTCCTTTGTGCGCTGTAGAGATACCTTCTGTACTCCTCCGTGCGCTGTAGAGATACCTTCTGTACTCTTTTGTGCGCTGTAGAGATACCTTCTGTACTCCTTTGTGCGCTGTAGAGATACCTTCTGTACTCCTTTGTGCGCTGTAGAGATACCTTCTGTACTCCTTTGTACGCTGTAGAGATACCTCGTGTATTCCTTCGTACGTTCTAGAGATATTTCCTGTACTCCTTTGTGCGCTGTAGAGATACCTTCTGTACTCCTTTGTGCGCTGTAGAGATACCTTCTGTACTCCTTTGTGCGCTGTAGAGATACCTTCTGTACTCCTTTGTGCGCTGTAGAGATACCTTCTGTACTCCTTTGTGCGCTGTAGAGATACCTTCTGTTCTCCTTTGTGCGCTGTAGAGATACCTTCTGTACTCCTTTGTGCGCTGTAGAGATACCTTCTGTACTCCTTTGTGCGCTGTAGAGATACCTTCTGTACTCCTTTGTGCGCTGTAGAGATACCTTCTGTACTCCTTTGTGCGCTGTAGAGATACCTTCTGTACTCCTTTGTACGCTGTAGAGATACCTCGTGTACTCCTTTGTACGTTCTAGAGATATTTCCTGTACTCCTTTGTGCGCTGTAGAGATACCTTCTGTACTCCTTTGTGCGCTGTAGAGATACCTTCTGTACTCCTTTGTGACCTGTAGAGATACCTTCTGTACTCCTTTGTGCGCTGTAGAGATACCTTCTGTACTCCTTTGTGCGCTGTAGAGATACCTTCTGTACTCCTTTGTGCGCTGTAGAGATACCTTCTGTACTCCTTTGTGCGCTGTAGAGATACCTTCTGTACTCCTTTGTGCGCTGTAGAGATACCTTCTGTACTCCTTTTTGCGCTGTAGAGATACCTTCTGTACTACTTTGTACGCTGTAAAGATACCTCGTGTACTCCTTTGTACGTTCTAGAGATATTTCCTGTACTCCTTTGTGCGCTGTAGAGATACCTTCTGTACTCCTTTGTGCTCTGTAGAGATACCTTCTGTAGTCCTTCGTGCGCTGTAGAGATACCTTCTGTACTCCTTTGTGCGCTGTAGAGATACCTTCTGTACTCCTTTGTACGCTGTAGAGATACCTCGTGTACTCCTTTGTACGTTCTAGAGATATTTCCTGTACTCCTTTGTGCGCTGTAGAGATACCTTCTGTACTCCTTTGTGCGCTGTAGAGATACCTTCTGTACTCCTTTGTGCGCTGTAGAGATACCTGCTGTACTCCTTTGTGCACTATAGAGATACCTAGATACCTTCTGTACTCCTTTGTACGCTGTAGAGATACCTCGTGTATTCCTTTGTATGTTCTAGAGATATTTCCTGTACTCCTTTGTGCGCTGTAGAGATACCTTCTGTACTCCTTTGTGCGCTGTAGAGATACCTTCTGTACTCCTTTGTGCGCTGTAGAGATACCTTCTGTACTCCTTTGTGCGCTGTAGAGATACCTTCTGTACTCCTTTATACGCTGTAGAGATACCTCGTGTACTCCTTTGTACGTTCTAGAGATATTTCCTGTACTCCTTTGTGCGCTGTAGAGATACCTTCTGTACTCCTTTGTGCGCTGTAGAGATACCTTCTGTACTCCTTTGTGCGCTGTAGAGATACCTTCTGTACTCCTTTGTGCGCTGTAGAGATACCTTCTGTATTCCTTTGTGCGCTGTAGAGATACCTTATGTACTCCTTTGTGCGCTGTAGAGATACCTTCTGTACTCCTTTGTACGCTGTAGAGATACCTCGTGTACTCCTTTGTACGTTCTAGAGATATTTCCTGTACTCCTTTGTGCGCTGTAGAGATACCTTCTGTACTCCTTTGTGCGCTGAAGAGATACCTTCTGTACTCCTTTGTGCGCTGTAGAGATACCTTCTGTACTCTTTTGTGCGCTGTAGAGATACCTTCTGTACTCCTTTGTACGCTGTAGAGATCCCTCGTGTACTCCTTTGTACTTTCTAGAGATATTTCCTGTACTCCTTTGTGCGCTGTAGAGATACCTGCTGTACTCCTTTGTGCGCTGTAGAGATACCTTCTGTACTCCTTGGTGCGCTGTAGAGATACCTTCTGTACTCCTTCGTGCGCTGTAGAGATACCTTCTGTACTCCTTTGTGCGCTGTAGAGATACCTTCTGTACTCCTTTGTGCGCTGTAGAGATACCTCGTGTACTCCTTTGTGCGCTGTAGAGATACCTTCTGTACTCCTTTGTACGCTGTAGAGATCCCTCGTGTACTCCTTTGTACTTTCTAGAGATATTTCCTGTACTCCTTTGTGCGCTGTAGAGATACCTGCTGTACTCCTTTGTGCGCTGTAGAGATACCTTCTGTACTCCTTGGTGCGCTGTAGAGATACCTTCTGTACTCCTTCGTGCGCTGTAGAGATACCTTCTGTACTCCTTTGTGCGCTGTAGAGATACCTTCTGTACTCCTTTGTGCGCTGTAGAGATACCTCGTGTACTCCTTTGTACGTTCTAGAGATATTTCCTGTACTCCTTTGTGCGCTGTAGAAATACCTTCTGTACTCCTTTGTGCGCTGTAGAGATACCCTGTGTACTCCTTTGTGCGCTGTAGAGATACCTTCTGTACTCCTTTGTGCGCTGTAGAGATACCTTCTGTACTCCTTCGTGCGCTGTAGAGAGACCTTCTGTACTCCTTTGTGCGCTGTAGAGATACCTTCTGTACTCCTTTGTACGCTGTAGAGATACCTCGTGTACTCCTTTGTACGTTCTAGAGATATTTCCTGTACTCCTTTGTGCGCTGTAGAGATAGTTTCTGTACTCCTTTGTGCGCTGTAGAGATACCTTCTGTACTCCTTTGTGCGCTGTAGAAATACCTTCTGTACTCCTTTGTGCGCTGTAGAGATACCTTCTGTACTCCTTTGTACGCTGTACAGATACCTCGTGTACTCCTTTGTACGTTCTAGAGATATTTCCTGTACTCCTTTGTGCGCTGTAGAGATACCTTCTGTACTCCTTTGTGCGCTGTAGAGATACCTTCTGTACTCCTTTGTGCGCTGTAGAGATACCTTCTGTACTCCTTTGTGCGCTGTAGAGATACCTTCTGTACTCCTTTGTGCGCTGTGGAGATACCTTCTGTACTCCTTTGTGCGCTGTAGAGATACCTTCTGTACTCCTTTGTGCGCTGTAGAGATACCTTCTGTACTCCTTTGTGCGCTGTAGAGATACCTTCTGTACTCCTTTATACGCTGTAGAGATACCTCGTGTACTCCTTTGTACGTTCTAGAGATATTTCCTGTACTCCTTTGTGCGCTGTAGAGATACCTTCTGTACTCCTTTGTGCTCTGTAGAGATACCTTCTGTACTCCTTTGTGCGCTGTAGAGATACCTTCTGTACTCCTTTGTTCGCTGTAGAGAAACCTTCTGTACTCCTTTGTACGCTGTAGAGATACCTCGTGTACTCCTTTGTACGTTCTAGAGATATTTCCTGTACTCCTTTGTGCGCTGTAGAGATACCTTCTGTACTCCTTTGTGCGCTGTAGAGATACCTTCTGTACTCCTTTGTGCGCTGTAGAGATACCTTCTGTACTCCTTTGTGCGCTGTAGAGATACCTTCTGTACTCCTTTGTACGCTGTAGAGATACCTCGTGTACTCCCTTGTACGTTCTAGAGATATTTCCTGTACTCCTTTGTGCGCTGTAGAGATACCTTCTGTACTCCTTTGTGCGCTGTAGAGATACCTTTTGTAATCCTTTGTGCGCTGTAGAGATACCTTCTGTACTCCTTTGTGCGCTGTAGAGATACCTTCTGTACTCCTTTGTGCGCTGTAGAGATACCTTCTGTACTCCTTTGTGCGCTGTAGAGATACCTTCTGTACTCCTTTGTGCGCTGTAGAGATACCTTCTGTACTCCTTTGTGCGCTGTAGAGATACCTTCTGTACTCCTTTGTACGCTGTAGAGATACCTCGTGTACTCCTTTGTACGTTCTAGAGATATTTCCTGTACTCCTTTGTGCGCTGTAGAGATACCTTCTGTACTCCTTTGTGCGCTGTAGAGATACCTTCTGTACTCCTTTGTGCGCTGTAGAGATACCTTCTGTACTCCTTTGTGCGCTGTAGAGATACCTTCTGTACTCCTTTGTACGCTGTAGAGATATCTCGTGTACTCCTTTGTACGTTCTAGAGATATTTCCTGTACTCCTTTGTGCGCTGTAGAGATACTTTCTGTACTCCTTCGTGCGCTGTAGAGATACCTTCTGTACTCCTTTGTGCGCTGTAGAGATACCTTCTGTACTCCTTTGTGCGCTGTAGAGATACCTTCTGTACTCCTTTGTGCGCTGTAGAGATACCTTCTGTACTCCTTTGTACGCTGTAGAGATACCTCGTGTACTACTTTGTACGTTCTAGAGATATTTCCTGTACTCCTTTGTGCGCTGTAGAGATACCTTCTGTACTCCTTTGTGCGCTGTAGAGATACCTTCTGTATTCCTTTGTGCGCTGTAGAGATAACTTCTGTACTCCTTTGTGCGCTGCAGAGACACCTTCTGTACTCCTTTGTGCGCTGTAGAGATACCTTCTGTACTCCTTTGGGCGCTGTAGAGATACCTTCTGTACTCCTTTGTACGCTGTAGAGATACCTCGTGTACTCCTTTGTACGTTCTAGAGATATTTCCTGTACTCCTTTGTGCGCTGTAGAGATACCTTCTGTACTCCTTTTTACGCTGTAGAGATACCTTCTGTACTCCTTTGTGCGCTGTAGAGATACCTTCTGTACTCCTTTGTGCGCTGTGGAGATACCTTCTGTACTCCTTTGTACGCTGTAGAGATACCTCGTGTACTCCTTTGTACGTTCTAGAGATATTTCCTGTACTCCTTTGTGCGCTGTAGAGATACCTTCTGTACTCCTTTGTGCGCTGTAGAGATACCTTCTGTACTCCTTTGTGCGCTGTAGAGATACCTTCTGTACTCGTTTGTGCGCTGTAGAGATACCTTCTGTACTCCTTTGTACGCTGTAGAGATACCTCGTGTACTCCTTTGTACGTTCTAGAGATATTTCCTGTACTCCTTTGTGCGCTGTAGAGATACCTTCTGTACTCCTTTGTGCGCTGTAGAGATACCTTCTGTACTCCTTTGTGCGCTGTAGAGATAACTTCTGTACTCCTTTGTGCGCTGTAGAGATACCTTCTGTACTCCTTTGTGCGCTGTAGAGATACCTTCTGTACTCCTTTGTGCGCTGTAGAGATACCTTCTGTACTCCTTTGTACGCTGTAGAGATACCTCGTGTACTCCTTTGTACGTTCTAGAGATATTTCCTGTACTCCTTTGTGCGCTGTAGAGATACCTTCTGTACTCCTTTGTGCGCCGTAGAGATACCTTCTGTACTCCTTTATGCGCTGTAGAGATACCTTCTGTACTCCTTTGTGCGCTGTAGAGATACCTTCTGTACTCCTTTGTACGCTGTAGAGATACCTCGTGTACTCCTTTGTACGTTCTAGAGATATTTCCTGTACTCCTTTGTGTGCTGTAGAGATACCTTCTGTACTCCTCCGTGCGCTGTAGAGATACCTTCTGTACTCCTTTGTGCGCTGTAGAGATACCTTCTGTACTCCTTTGTGCGCTGTAGAGATACCTTCTGTACTCCTTTGTGTGCTGTAGAGATACCTTCTGTACTCCTTTGTGCGCTGTAGAGATACCTTCTGTACTACTTTGTACGCTGTAGAGATACCTCGTGTACTCCTTTGTACGTTCTAGAGATATTTCCTGTACTCCTTTGTGTGCTGTAGAGATACCTTCTGTACTCCTTTGTGCTCTGTAGAGATACCTTCTGTACTCCTTCGTGCGCTGTAGAGATACCTTCTGTACTCCTTTGTGCGCTGTAGAGATACCTTCTGTACTCCTTTGTACGCTGTAGAGATACCTCGTGTACTCCTTTGTACGTTCTAGAGATATTTCCTGTACTCCTTTGTGCGCTGTAGAGATACCTTCTGTACTCCTTTGTGCGCTGTAGAGATACCTTCTGTACTCCTTTGTGCGCTGTAGAGATACCTGCTGTACTCCTTTGTGCACTATAGAGATACCTAGATACCTTCTGTACTCCTTTGTACGCTGTAGAGATACCTCGTGTACTCCTTTGTATGTTCTGGAGATATTTCCTATACTCCTTTGTGCGCTGTAGAGATACCTTCTGTACTCCTTTGTGCGCTGTAGAGATACCTTCTGTACTCCTTTGTGCGCTGTAGAGATACCTTCTGTACTCCTTTGTGCGCTGTAGAGATACCTTCTGTACTCCTTTGTGCGCTGTAGAGATACCTTCTGTACTCCTTTGTGCGCTGTAGAGATACCTTCTGTACTCCTTTGTGCGCTGTAGAGATACCTTCTGTACTACTTTGTACGCTGTAGAGATACCTCGTGTACTCCTTTGTACGTTCTAGAGATATTTCCTGTACTCCTTTGTGTGCTGTAGAGATACCTTCTGTACTCCTTTGTGCTCTGTAGAGATACCTTCTGTACTCCTTCGTGCGCTGTAGAGATACCTTCTGTACTCCTTTGTGCGCTGTAGAGATACCTTCTGTACTCCTTTGTACGCTGTAGAGATACCTCGTGTACTCCTTTGTACGTTCTAGAGATATTTCCTGTACTCCTTTGTGCGCTGTAGAGATACCTTCTGTACTCCTTTGTGCGCTGTAGAGATACCTTCTGTACTCCTTTGTGCGCTGTAGAGATACCTGCTGTACTCCTTTGTGCACTATAGAGATACCTAGATACCTTCTGTACTCCTTTGTACGCTGTAGAGATACCTCGTGTACTCCTTTGTATGTTCTGGAGATATTTCCTATATTCCTTTGTGCGCTGTAGAGATACCTTCTGTACTCCTTTGTGCGCTGTAGAGATACCTTCTGTACTCCTTTGTGCGCTGTAGAGATACCTTCTGTACTCCTTTGTGCGCTGTAGAGATACCTTCTGTACTCCTTTGTACGCTGTAGAGATACCTCGTGTACTCCTTTGTACGTTCTAGAGATATTTCCTGTACTCCTTTGTGCGCTATAGAGATACCTTCTGTACTCCTTTGTGCGCTGTAGAGATACCTTCTGTACTCCTTTGTGCGCTGTAGAGATACCTTCTGTACTCCTTTGTGCGCTGTAGAGATACCTTCTGTATTCCTTTGCGCGCTGTAGAGATACCTTCTGTACTCCTTTGTGCGCTGTAGAGATACCTTCTGTACTCCTTTGTACGCTGTAGAGATACCTCGTGTACTCCTTTGTACGTTCTAGAGATATTTCCTGTACTCCTTTGTGCGCTGTAGAGATACCTTCTGTACTCCTTTGTGCGCTGAAGAGATACCTTCTGTACTCCTTTGTGCGCTGTAGAGATACCTTCTGTACTCTTTTGTGCGCTGTAGAGATACCTTCTGTACTCCTTTGTACGCTGTAGAGATCCCTCGTGTACTCCTTTGTACTTTCTAGAGATATTTCCTGTACTCCTTTGTGCGCTGTAGAGATACCTGCTGTACTCCTTTGTGCGCTGTAGAGATACCTTCTGTACTCCTTGGTGCGCTGTAGAGATACCTTCTGTACTCCTTCGTGCGCTGTAGAGATACCTTCTGTACTTCTTTGTGCGCTGTAGAGATACCTTCTGTACTCCTTTGTGCGCTGTAGAGATACCTCGTGTACTCCTTTGTACGTTCTAGAGATATTTCCTGTACTCCTTTGTGCGCTGTAGAAATACCTTCTGTACTCCTTTGTGCGCTGTAGAGATACCCTCTGTACTCCTTTGTGCGCTGTAGAGATACCTTCTGTACTCCTTTGTGCGCTGTAGAGATACCTTCTGTACTCCTTCGTGCGCTGTAGAGAGACCTTCTGTACTCCTTTGTGCGCTGTTGAGATACCTTCTGTACTCCTTTGTACGCTGTAGAGATACCTCGTGTACTCCTTTGTACGTTCTAGAGATATTTCCTGTACTCCTTTGTGCGCTGTAGAGATACCTTCTGTACTCCTTTGTGCGCTGTAGAGATACCTTCTGTACTCCTTTGTGCGCTGTAGAAATACCTTCTGTACTCCTTTGTGCGCTGTAGAGATACCTTCTGTACTCCTTTGTACGCTGTACAGATACCTCGTGTACTCCTTTGTACGTTCTAGAGATATTTCCTGTACTCCTTTGTGCGCTGTAGAGATACCTTCTGTACTCCTTTGTGCGCTGTAGAGATACCTTCTGTACTCCTTTGTGCGCTGTAGAGATACCTTCTGTACTCCTTTGTGCGCTGTAGAGATACCTTCTGTACTCCTTTAAGCGCTGTGGAGATACCTTCTGTACTCCTTTGTGCGCTGTAGAGATACCTTCTGTACTCCTTTGTGCGCTGTAGAGATACCTTCTGTACTCCTTTGTGCGCTGTAGAGATACCTTCGTACTCCTTTGTACGCTGTAGAGATACCTCGTGTACTCCTTTGTACGTTCTAGAGATATTTCCTGTACTCCTTTGTGCGCTGTAGAGATACCTTCTGTACTCCTTTGTGCTCTGTAGAGATACCTTCTGTACTCCTTTGTGCGCTGTAGAGATACCTTCTGTACTCCTTTGTGCGCTGTAGAGATACCTTCTGTACGCCTTTGTACGCTGTAGAGATACCTCGTGTACTCCTTTGTACGTTCTAGAGATATTTCCTGTACTCCTTTGTGCGCTGTAGAGATACCTTCTGTACTCCTTTGTGCGCTGTAGAGATACCTTCTGTACTCCTTTGTGCGCTGTAGAGATACCTTCTGTACTCCTTTGTGCGCTGTAGAGATACCTTCTGTACTCCTTTGTACGCTGTAGAGATACCTCGTGTACTCCTTTGTACGTTCTAGAGATATTTCCTGTACTCCTTTGTGCGCTGTAGAGATACCTTCTGTACTCCTTTGTGCGCTGTAGAGATACCTTTTGTAATCCTTTGTGCGCTGTAGAGATACCTTCTGTACTCCTTTGTGCGCTGTAGAGATACCTTCTGTACTCCTTTGTGCGCTGTAGAGATACCTTCTGTACTCCTTTGTGCGCTGTAGAGATACCTTCTGTACTCCTTTGTGCGCTGTAGAGATACCTTCTGTACTCCTTTGTGCGCTGTAGAGATACCTTCTGTACTCCTTTGTGCGCTGTAGAGATACCTTCTGTACTCCTTTGTGCGCTGTAGAGATACCTTCTGTACTCCTTTGTACGCTGTAGAGATATCTCGTGTACTCCTTTGTACGTTCTAGAGATATTTCCTGTAATCCTTTGTGCGCTGTAGAGATACTTTCTGTACTCCTTCGTGCGCTGTAGAGATACCTTCTGTACTCCTTTGTGCGCTGTAGAGATACCTTCTGTACTCCTTTGTGCGCTGTAGAGATACCTTCTGTACTCCTTTGTGCGCTGTAGAGATACCTTCTGTACTCCTTTGTACGCTGTAGAGATACCTCGTGTACTCCTTTGCACGTTCTAGAGATATTTCCTGTACTCCTTTGTGCGCTGTAGAGATACCTTCTGTACTCCTTTGTGCGCTGTAGAGATACCTTCTGTACTCCTTTGTGCGCTGTAGAGATACCTTCTGTACTCCTTTGTGCGCTGTAGAGATACCTTCTGTACTCCTTTGTACGCTGTAGAGATATCTCGTGTACTCCTTTGTACGTTCTAGAGATATTTCCTGTACTCCTTTGTGCGCTGTAGAGATACCTTCTGTACTCCTTCGTGCGCTGTAGAGATACCTTCTGTACTCCTTTGTGCGCTGTAGAGATACCTTCTGTACTCCTTTGTGCGCTGTAGAGATACCTTCTGTACTCCTTTGTGCGCTGTAGAGATACCTTCTGTACTCCTTTGTACGATGTAGAGATACCTCGTGTACTCCTTTGTACGTTCTAGAGATATTTCCTGTACTCCTTTGTGCGCTGTAGAGATACCTTCTGTACTCCTTTGTGCGCTGTAGAGATACCTTCTGTACTCCTTTGTGCGCTGTAGAGATACCTTTTGTACTCCTTTGTGCGCTGTAGAGATACCTTCTGTACGCCTTTGTGCGCTGTAGAGATACCTTCTGTTCTCCTTTGTGCGCTGTAGAGATACCTTCTGTACTCCTTTGTGCGCTGTAGAGATACCTTCTGTACTCCTTTGTGCGCTGTAGAGATACCTTCTGTACTCCTTTGTGCGCTGTAGAAATACCTTCTGTACTCCTTTGTGCGCTGTAGAGATACCTTCTGTACTCCTTTGTACGCTGTAGATATACCTCGTGTACTCCTTTGTACGTTCTAGAGATATTTCCTGTACTCCTTTGTGCGCTGTAGAGATACCTTCTGTACTCCTTTGTGCGCTGTAGAGATACCTTCTGTACTCCTTTGTGCGCTGTAGAGATACCTTCTGTACTCCTTTGTGCGCTGTAGAGATACCTTTTATACTCCTTTGTACGCTGTAGAGATACCTCGTGTACTCCTTTGTACGTTCTAGAGATATTTCCTGTACTCCTTTGTGCGCTGTAGAGATACCTTCTGTACTCCTTTGTGCGCTGTAGAGATACCTTCTGTACTCCTTTGTGCGCTGTAGAGATACCTTCTGTACTCCTTTGTGCGCTGTAGAGATACCTTCTGTACTCCTTTGTGCGCTGTAGAGATACCTTCTGTACTCCTTTGTGCGCTGTAGAGATACCTTCTGTACTCCTTTGTGCGCTGTAGAGATACCTTCTGTACTCCTTTGTGTGCTGTAGAGATACCTTCTGTACTCCTATGTACGCTGTAGAGATACCTCGTGTACTCCTTTGTACGTTCTAGAGATATTTCCTGTACTCCTTTGTGCGCTGTAGAGATACCTTCTGTACTCCTTTGTGCTCTGTAGAGATAACTTCTGTACTCCTTTGTGCGCTGTAGAGATACCTTCTGTACTCCTTTGTGCGCTGTAGAGATACCTTCTGTACTCCTTTGTACGCTGTAGAGATACCTCGTGTACTCCTTTGTACGTTCTAGAGATATTTCCTGTACTCCTTTGTGCACTGTAGAGATACCTTCTGTACTCCTTTGTGCGCTGTAGAGATACCTTCTGTACTCCTTTGTGCGCTGTAGAGATACCTGCTGTACTCCTTTGTGCGCTGTAGAGATACCTTCTGTACTCCTTTGTACGCTGTAGAGATACCTCGTGTACTCCTTTGTACGTTCTAGAGATATTTCCTGTACTCCTTTGTGCGCTGTAGAGATACCTTCTGTACTCCTTTGTGCGCTGTAGAGATACCTTCTGTACTCCTTTGTGCGCTGTAGAGATACCTTCTGTACTCCTTTGTGCGCTGTAGAGATACCTTCTGTACTCCTTTGTACGCTGTAGAGATACCTCGTGTACTCCTTTGTACGTTCTAGAGATATTTCCTGTACTCCTTTGTGCGCTGTAGAGATACCTTCTGTACTCCTTTGTACGTTCTGGAGATATTTCCTGTACTCCTTTGTGCGCTGTAGAGATACCTTCTGTACTCCTTCGTGCGCTGTAGAGATACCTTCTGTACTCCTTTGTGCGCTGTAGAGATACCTTCTGTACTCCTTTGTGCGCTGTAGAGATACCTTCTGTACTCCCTTGTACGCTGTAGAGATACCTCGTGTACTCCTTTGTACTTTCTAGAGATATTTCCTGTACTCCTTTGCGCGCTGTAGAGATACCTGCTGTACTCCTTTGTGCGCTGTAGAGATACCTTCTGTACTCCTTTGTGCGCTGTAGAGATACCTTCTGTACTCCTTTGTGCGCTGTAGAGATACCTTCTGTACTCCTTTGTGCGCTGTAGAGATACCTTCTGTTCTCCTTTGTGCGCTGTAGAGATACCTCGTGTACTACTTTGTACGTTCTAGAGATATTTCCTGTACTCCTTTGTGCGCTGTAGAGATACCTTCTGTACTCCTTCGTGCACTGTAGAGATACCTTCTGTACTCCTTTGTGTGCTGTAGAGATACCTTCTGTACTCCTTTGTGCGCTGTAGAGATACCTTCTGTACTCCTTTGTACGCTGTAGAGATACCTTCTGTACTCCTTTGTACGCTGTAGAGATATCTCGTGTACTCCTTTGTACGTTCTAGAGATATTTTCTGTACTCCTTTGTGCGCTGTAGAGATACCTTCTGTACTCCTTCGTGCGCTGTAGAGATACCTTCTGTACTCCTTTGTGCGCTGTAGAGATACCTTCTGTACTCCTTTGTGCGCTGTAGAGATACCTTCTGTACTCCTTTGTGCGCTGTAGAGATACCTTCTGTACTCCTTTGTACGCTGTAGAGATACCTCGTGTACTCCTTTGTACGTTCTAGAGATATTTCCTGTACTCCTTTGTGCGCTGTAGAGATACCTTCTGTACTCCTTTGTGCGCTGTAGAGATACCTTCTGTACTCCTTTGTGCGCTGTAGAGATACCTTCTGTACTCCTTTGTGCGCTGTAGAGATACCTTCTGTACTCCTTTGTGCGCTGTAGAGATACCTTCTGTTCTCCTTTGTGCGCTGTAGAGATACCTTCTGTACTCCTTTGTGCGCTGTAGAGATACCTTCTGTACTCCTTTGTGCGCTGTAGAGATACCTTCTGTACTCCTTTGTGCGCTGTAGAAATACCTTCTGTACTCCTTTGTGCGCTGTAGAGATACCTTCTGTACTCCTTTGTACGCTGTAGATATACCTCGTGTACTCCTTTGTACGTTCTAGAGATATTTCCTGTACTCCTTTGTGCGCTGTAGAGATACCTTCTGTACTCCTTTGTGCGCTGTAGAGATACCTTCTGTACTCCTTTGTGCGCTGTAGAGATACCTTCTGTACTCTTTTGTGCGCTGTAGAGATACCTTTTGTACTCCTTTGTACGCTGTAGAGATACCTCGTGTACTCCTTTGTACGTTCTAGAGATATTTCCTGTACTCCTTTGTGCGCTGTAGAGATACCTTCTGTACTCCTTTGTGCGCTGTAGAGATACCTTCTGTACTCCTTTGTGCGCTGTAGAGATACCTTCTGTACTCCTTTGTGCGCTGTAGAGATACCTTCTGTACTCCTTTGTGCGCTGTAGAGATACCTTCTGTACTCCTTTGTGCGCTGTAGAGATACCTTCTGTACTCCTTTGTGCGCTGTAGAGATACCTTCTGTACTCCTTTGTGTGCTGTAGAGATACCTTCTGTACTCCTATGTACGCTGTAGAGATACCTCGTGTACTCCTTTGTACGTTTTAGAGATATTTCCTGTACTCCTTTGTGCGCTGTAGAGATACCTTCTGTACTCCTTTGTGCTCTGTAGAGATACCTTCTGTACTCCTTTGTGCGCTGTAGAGATACCTTCTGTACTCCTTTGTGCGCTGTAGAGATACCTTCTGTACTCCTTTGTACGCTGTAGAGATACCTCGTGTACTCCTTTGTACGTTCTAGAGATATTTCCTGTACTCCTTTGTGCACTGTAGAGATACCTTCTGTACTCCTTTGTGCGCTGTAGAGATACCTTCTGTACTCCTTTGTGCGCTGTAGAGATACATGCTGTACTCCTTTGTGCGCTGTAGAGATACCTTCTGTACTCCTTTGTACGCTGTAGAGATACCTCGTGTACTCCTTTGTACGTTCTAGAGATATTTCCTGTACTCCTTTGTGCGCTGTAGAGATACCTTCTGTACTCCTTTGTGCGCTGTAGAGATACCTTCTGTACTCCTTTGTGCGCTGTAGAGATACCTTCTGTACTCCTTTGTGCGCTGTAGAGATACCTTCTGTACTCCTTTGTACGCTGTAGAGATACCTCGTGTACTCCTTTGTACGTTCTAGAGATATTTCCTGTACTCCTTTGTGCGCTGTAGAGATACCTTCTGTACTCCTTTGTACGTTCTAGAGATATTTCCTGTACTCCTTTGTGCGCTGTAGAGATACCTTCTGTACTCCTTCGTGCGCTGTAGAGATACCTTCTGTACTCCTTTGTGCGCTGTAGAGATACCTTCTGTACTCCTTTGTGCGCTGTAGAGATACCTTCTGTACTCCCTTGTACGCTGTAGAGATACCTCGTGTACTCCTTTGTACTTTCTAGAGATATTTCCTGTACTCCTTTGCGCGCTGTAGAGATACCTGCTGTACTCCTTTGTGCGCTGTAGAGATACCTTCTGTACTCCTTTGTGCGCTGTAGAGATACCTTCTGTACTCCTTTGTGCGCTGTAGAGATACCTTCTGTACTCCTTTGTGCGCTGTAGAGATACCTTCTGTTCTCCTTTGTGCGCTGTAGAGATACCTCGTGTACTACTTTGTACGTTCTAGAGATATTTCCTGTACTCCTTTGTGCGCTGTAGAGATACCTTCTGTACTCCTTCGTGCGCTGTAGAGATACCTTCTGTACTCCTTTGTGTGCTGTAGAGATACCTTCTGTACTCCTTTGTGCGCTGTAGAGATACCTTCTGTACTCCTTTGTACGCTGTAGAGATACCTCGTGTACTCCTTTGTACTTTCTAGAGATATTTCCTGTACTCCTTTGTGCGCTGTAGAGATACCTGCTGTACTCCTTTGTGCGCTGTAGAGATACCTTCTGTACTCCTTTGTGCGCTGTAGAGATACCTTCTGTACTCCTTTGTGCGCTGTAGAGATACCTTCTGTACTCCTTTGTGCGCTGTAGAGATACCTTCTGTTCTCCTTTGTGCGCGGTAGAGATACATCGTGTACTCCTTTGTACGTTCTAGAGATATTTCCTGTACTCCTTTGTGCGCTGTAGAGATACCTTCTGTACTCCTTTGTGCGCTGTAGAGATACCTTCTGTACTCCTTTGTGCGCTGTAGAGATACCTTCTGTACTCTTTTGTGCGCTGTAGAGATACCTTCTGTACTCCTTCGTGCGCTGTAGAGATACCTTCTGTACTCCTTTGTGCGCTGTAGAGATACCTTCTGTACTCCTTTGTACGCTGTAGAGATACCTCGTGTACTCCTTTGTACGATCTAGAGATATTTCCTGTACTCCTTTGTGCGCTGTAGAGATACCATCTGTACTCCTTTGTGCGCTGTAGAGATACCTTCTGTACTCCTTTGTGTGCTGTAGAGATACCTTCTGTACTCCTTTGTGCGCTTTAGAGATACCTTCTGTACTCCTTTGTACGCTGTAGAGATACCTCGTGTACTCCTTTGTACGTTCTAGAGATATTTCCTGTACTCCTTTGTGCGCTGTTGAGATACCTTCTGTACTCCTTTGTGCGCTGTAGAGATACCTTCTGTACTCCTTTGTGCACTGTAGAGATACCTTCTGTATTCCTTTGTACGTTCTAGAGATATTTCCTGTACTCCTTTGTGCGCTGTAGAGATACCTTCTGTACTCCTTTGTGCGCTGTAGAGATACCTTTTGTACTCCTTTGTACGTTCTAGAGATATTTCCTGTACTCCTTTGTGCGCTGTAGAGATACCTTCTGTACTCCTTTGTGCGCTGTAGAGATACCTTCTGTACTTCTTTGTGCGCTGTAGAGATACCTTCTGTACTCCTTTGTGCGCTGTAGAGATGCCTTCTGTACTCCTTTGTGCGCTGTAGAGATACCTTCTCTACTCCTTTGTGCGCTGTAGAGATACCTTCTGTACTCCTTTGTGCGCTGTAGAGATACCTTCTGTACTCCTTTGTGCGCTGTTGAGATTCCTTCTGTACTCTGTTGTGCGCTGTAGAGATACCTTCTGTACTCCTTTGTGCGCTGTAGAGATACCTTCTGTACTCCTTTGTGCGCTGTAGAGATACCTTCTGTATTTCTTTGTACGTTCTAGAGATATTTCCTGTACTCCTTTGTGCGCTGTAGAGATACCTTCTGTACTCCTTTGTGCGCTGTAGAGATACCTTCTGTACTCCTTTGTACGTTCTAGAGATATTTCCTGTACTCCTTTGTGCGCTGTAGAGATACCTTCTGTACTCCTTTGTGCGCTGTAGAGATACCTTCTGTACTCCTTTGTGCGCTGTAGAGATACCTTCTGTACTCCTTTGTGCGCTGTAGAGATACCTTCTGTACTCCTTTGTGCGCTGTAGAGATACCTTCTCTACTCCTTTGTGCGCTGTAGAGATACCTTCTGTACTCCTTTGTGCGCTGTTGAGATTCCTTCTGTACTCTGTTGTGCGCTGTAGAGATACCTTCTGTACTCCTCTGTGCGCTGTAGAGATACCTTCTGTACTCCTTTGTGCGCTGTAGAGATACCTTCTGTACTCCTTTGTGCGCTGTAGAGATACCTTCTGTACTCCTTTGTACGCTGTAGAGATACCTCGTTTACTCCTTTTTACGTTCTAGAGATATTTCCTGTACTCCTTTGTGCACTGTAGAGATACCTTCTGTACTCCTTTGTGCGCTGTAGAGATACCTTCTGTACTCCTTTGTGCGCTGTAGAGATACCTTCTGTACTCCTTTGTGCACTGTAGAGATACCTTCTGTACTCCTTTGTGCGCTGTAGAGATACCTTCTGTACTCCTTTGTACGCTGTAGAGATACCTCGTGTACTCCTTTGTACGTTCTAGAGATATTTCCTGTACTCCTTTGTGCGCTGTAGAGATACCTTCTGTACTCCTTTGTGCGCTGTAGAGATACCTTCTGTACTCCTTTGTGCGCTGTAGAGATACCTTCTGTACTCCTTTGTGTGCTGTAGAGATACCTTCTGTACTCCTTTGTGCGCTGTAGAGATACCTTCTGTACTCCTTTGTGCGCTGTAGAGATACCTTCTGTACTCCTTTGTGCGCTGTAGAGATACCTTCTGTACTCCTTTGTGCGCTGTAGAGATACCTTCTGTACTCCTTTGTGCGCTGTAGAGATACCTTCTGTACTCCTTTGTACGCTGTAGAGATACCTCGTGTACTCCTTTGTACGTTCTAGAGATATTTCCTGTACTCCTTTGTACGCTGTAGAGATACCTTCTGTACTCCTTTGTGCGCTGTAGAGATACCTTCTGTACTCCTTTGTGCGCTTTAGAGATACCTTCTGTACTCCTTTGTACGCTGTAGAGATACCTCGTGTACTCCTTTGTACGTTCTAGAGATATTTCCTGTACTCCTTTGTGCGCTGTAGAGATACCTTCTGTACTCCTTTGTGCGCTGTAGAGATACCTTCTGTACTCCTTTGTGCGCTGTAGAGATACCTTCTGTATTCCTTTGTACGTTCTAGAGATATTTCCTGTACTCCTTTGTGCGCTGTAGAGATACCTTCTGTACTCCTTTGTGCGCTGTAGAGATACCTTCTGTACTCCTTTGTACGTTCTAGAGATATTTCCTGTACTCCTTTGTGCGCTGTAGAGATACCTTCTCTACTCCTTTGTGCGCTGTAGAGATACCTTCTGTACTCCTTTGTGCGCTGTAGAGATACTTTCTGTACTCCTTTGTGCGCTGTAGAGATACCTTCTGTACTCCTTTGTGTGCTGTAGAGATACCTTCTGTTCTCCTTTGTGCGCTTTAGAGATACCTTCTGTACTCCTTTGTACGCTGTAGAGATACCTCGTGTACTCCTTTGTACGTTCTAGAGATATTTCCTGTACTCCTTTGTGCGCTGTAGAGATACCTTCTGTACTCCTTTGTGCGCTGTAGAGATACCTTCTGTACTCCTTTGTGCGCTGTAGAGATACCTTCTGTATTCCTTTGTACGTTCTAGAGATATTTCCTGTACTCCTTTGTGCGCTGTAGAGATACCTTCTGTACTCCTTTGTGCGCTGTAGAGATACCTTCTGTACTCCTTTGTACGTTCTAGAGATATTTCCTGTACTCCTTTGTGCGCTGTAGAGATACCTTCTGTACTCCTTTGTGCGCTGTAGAGATACCTTCTGTACTCCTTTGTGCGCTGTAGAGATACCTTCTGTACTCCTTTGTGCGCTGTAGAGATACCTTCTGTACTCCTTTGTGCGCTGTAGAGATACCTTCTCTACTTCTTTGTGCGCTGTAGAGATACCTTCTGTACTCCTTTGTGCGCTGTTGAGATTCCTTCTGTACTCTGTTGTGCGCTGTAGAGATACCTTCTGTACTCCTTTGTGCGCTGTAGAGATACCTGCTGTACTCCTTTGTGCGCTGTAGAGATACCTTCTGTACTCCTTTGTGCGCTGTAGAGATACCTTCTGTACTCCTTTGTACGCTGTAGAGATACCTTGTTTACTCCTTTTTACGTTCTAGAGATATTTCCTGTACTCCTTTGTGCGCTGTAGAGATACCTTCTGTACTCCTTTGTGCGCTGTAGAGATACCTTCTGTACTCCTTTGTGCGCTGTAGAGATACCTTCTGTACTCCTTTGTGCGCTGTAGAGATACCTTCTGTACTCCTTTGTGCGCTGTAGAGATACCTTCTGGACTCCTTTGTACGCTGTAGAGATACCTCGTGTACTCCTTTGTACGTTCTAGAGATATTTCCTGTACTCCTTTGTGCGCTGTAGAGATACCTTCTGTACTCCTTTGTGCGCTGTAGAGATACCTTCTGTACTCCTTTGTGCGCTGTAGAGATACCTTCTGTACTCCTTTGTACGCTGTAGAGATACCTCGTGTACTCCTTTGTACGTTCTAGAGATATTTCCTGTACTCCTTTGTGCGCTGTAGAGATACTTTCTGTACTCCTTTGTGCGCTGTAGAGATACCTTCTGTACTCCTTTGTGCGCTGTAGAGATACCTTCTGTACTCCTTTGTGCGCTGTAGAGATACCTTCTGTACTCCTTTGTGCGCTGTAGAGATACCTTCTGTACTTGTGTTGTTCTCAAGCTCTTTTGTAGTATTTGTGAACAATAATTGTCATTAAGCTCTAACGTACAACTACGTTTTTGTCGGCTCTATATAAGCTCGGATGTTGTTTGGCTGCGGCTGCATTGATAACCAGTGTTTCGTTCAACTGCAGATTTTTGGAAGATCTAGCTAAGATTGTTCATTTTAATGTGTTTAAAGCGTCTTAGTGGAGCTAATTGTATATGAAATTTATTCTTGGAATTAAAATTTTGCTATTTAATAAGATCATTGCTAGTTTCTTTTTGACGTCGAATCATAGTTCTATATTTTGTTTCAGAGCCAGGAACATTTGCGTTCAAAGACTAAATTTAGGGCAGCAGGTCTTGAACATTGAATGAATTTCCTACCAGTGTGGATCAGTTAGGCTAGGCCAATCCTGATACTGATGTAAGTGTTTCTCTTAATTGAATTTTTAGTCTAGCTTACATTCGTGCAACTCTACTGTGTTTTCATAATTCTGAATAAATATTTGAAATTTATTTGAACTGAACGTTTTTGTCATCTATTGAGAATTGTTTGATTTTTGCTTACAGATTTACAAGTAATAAGAAGATGAATGAAACTTCTGTTTATATCCTTCTTCTGTACTGTACTGCCACCGGACACGAGAAAACTCGAGGCTCGTTACAGTAAATATCAGTGTGTGGCCGATATATCTGCTATGCTTCTTTGCACTCGGGCAAAATTAAACCTTGGCAAATTTTCAACGCAGTATCACCTGGCTGTGAATGTCGTAAAGCTTCTATAGTCTACCCGAGGCCCATCTGCGAATGTTGACTCTTCAGCCTGGCGCTTCTTTCCTCTACCAATGTCAACTCGCTCAGTTCGTAAGGTTAGGCCACCTCTGCCTCAATTAATCCCTAAATTTGAGCAATTATGCAAAGATTTTTTGAGCTACGTGAAGACCGTCGAACCCGAGAACATTGGTGATGATCCATTCATTTACCAGGACATCAAACTCTCTATACAGGAGCGCTGGGTTGAGTTGGAGAGGGCTCATCTTGACCTAATTTCTTCTCTAAGCTCAGAAGGAGCAGCAGAAGAGCTTTCCAAATGGAAGGAAAAATTTGAGGAGCTGAGAAAAGCCAGGACTGAGAAGCTTCATGCGTTGCGGAGGTCATTGCATGGTAGTGGAGCATCGAAGAGTGCTCAATCTTCGTTCTCGAAGGAAGGCTCTTCGCGCTCGTCCGTAGCGTCGGAGGATCGGCGCCGAAACCTCTCGCAGAAGCTTCAAGGTGCTCGCAGTAAAATTGCCGCTCTAGACAAAGTTGCGGATATAGACATAAAGTTAAGATCTCTGGAGTTAGAGAATGAAAGACTGAAATTAAAAAATGAAGAAAAATTGTTCAAAGAGAAAATGTTCCTCACCTTGCAAAAACAAAAACTGGAAACTCAGCAGGAGATTGATGACCTGGAACTACAGCTCGACGGAGTCAATCATGATCTTTCGCAATCTTCCAGACGCGCCAAAATACAGCAGTGGATTAATGAAAACAAAAATCCTGATGCTGAATCTTCTGTCGTAGTTTTGGGCTCTTTAACTAGTTCTGATGCATCTGCGCGCTCAAAGTCTGAGCATGCTGAGAGTCTGCCCCCTCAACAGTTGGACTCTGTAGTGCGCCCCGGGAATGCAGGTATGCCGTGTAAATCTGGTGGGGATTTAGGTATAAAATGTACCTTTGATGCTTCCACTCGTTATCTGATGATTCAGGAGCTCAAGCGGCTCCCTGCTAGTCCTTTCTCTGGTGAGCCCCATTTGTTTCATCCATGGCTGAATTCATTGCAGCATTCTATGAAACCCTTAGATATCAATGCCATTAATAAGCTAGACATTCTAATTGCTCATACTGTGGGTAGTCCGCGAGAAATAATATTACGGCTGAAAGCGGCACATGGTACGAACCCAGAGTCTGCCTTTTCTGTTATTCTCCAAAAATTGGAGAAGCGTTTTGGGGCCAATGTAGAAATTGCGAATTCGTTGCGGAAAAGGTTGCTTGCCTTTCCGGAGATAAGGGGTTCCCAGAACGATCCTAAAGTAGCGAATAAAATGAGAGAACTTAGCGATCTCTGTTTGATCGTTCAAGCTAACATAGACCATGTGCCTGACCTTAAAACGTTTGACCAGGCTTCAGGGTTGGAGCTCGTGAGGAGTAAATTACCAGAATTCCTGAATAATCGTTGGCGTAAGTTGAAATCTGTTCATGTGAACAATCATGGTGTTCATCCAACTTTTCAGATATTTTCAAATTTTTTGGAATCTGAGTCTGACATGTTGTGCGATGACTTGAGTACCAATGTACGTAGCGCAAAAGAGCAGACAACTCGCAAATCAGCTGGCGTGCTCCAAACTTCGGTCGCTCCTGATGGAGAGGTAAAATGTTTTTCTTGTCCGCTTCATCGTGCTAATAATCACAAATTGACGGAGTGTCACGCTTTCATCAATTTAGACGTAAGAACTAAAAGATTGTTAGTGGCCAGTTACAATTTTTGCTTTAGATGTTTGCAGCCTCATTTAGCGGTTGATTGCAATACTTTAGTTTCTTGCGATATCTGTAAAGCGACTAATCACTTGACTCTGATGCATCGGGAGTTTAATTCTAGTAGGAAGCTAAAGACTAACAAACGAATTGTAAAGTTTCCCAGAGAAAGAGAAACTCGTTTAGCTAATGTTTCTAGTAATGACGAAAAATCTGCCGCAAGTTTGTGCACCAAAGTGTGCAAGTCTTCGTTAGGTAAGAGTTGTGGTAAGACGTTTCTTGTTGAGATTTACAGTGCGTTGCGGCCTGATATTTCTATACGTGCTTATGCAGTTCTGGACGATCAGTCCACTAACACTTTCGGTACTTCTTACTTATTTGATTCATTGAACATTCAGGGACCTCAGCATAACTATTCCCTTCGCACACTGTCTGGACATAAAACAAATTCCTCAGGTAGGATTTCTTCTGACTTTGTTGTGAGAAGTTTAACTTCTGGAATGTCATTTAAATTGCCACTCGCATTTGAAAATGATCAAATTCCTGACACGAAGCACGAAGTAGCTACTCCTGACATGATTCAAGAGCACCCGAATTTAAGCAATTTTGCTGATAACTTCTTGGCGCTTGATCATGACGCCCCGGTAGCTCTTCTTATAGGTAGAGATGCAGGTCAGCTGCATATGTGTAAGCTTAAGAACGAGACAGCGCCAGGCGTGTATGAAACTCCATTAGGTTGGGCAGTAGTAGGCTCTATTTGTCCGTATGATAGTCCAGCCGCACGTTCTCGCATGAGCGTACTTAGAACCACAGTTGACCACGAGCATTTCGACGCAAAGTTAGAAATAGCCACGCCATCTGTGTTCTCATCTTGTAAAGACGACGAGCTTGTGGGTCTATCTCAGAACGACAGGAAATTTTTGAGTATTGTTGAGAATAACATAATTGTCAACGATGAGGGTCATTTAGAAATCCCCTTACCATTGAAAAATGAACATAAGACGATGCCTAATAACTATAGGCCTGTTTTATTCCGCCAGAAAAATGCTCTGGTTCGATTGAAGAGAGACCCTGGTAAGCTGGAACAGTGTCTAAGTGCTATGCAGAAATTTATTGATCTAAAACATGTCGAACGTGTTCCCTGCGCAGAGCTCGAGCGGAGCGACGGTAAGGTTTGGTTTTTGCCAGTATTTCCCGTGAAGCATCCTAAGAAAAAGACTAGGATAGTTTTTGATAGTGCTGCCTCGTATTGTTCTACTAGTTTAAATTCATGTCTCTTACAGGGGCCCGATCAGAATAACACATTAAGAGGTGTTCTCTTGCGTTTTCGCGAGAACAAAGTAGCATTTGTTGCCGATATAGAGTCGATGTATCACTCTTTTCATGTGCCCTCCGAACAAAGAGATCTAATGAGATTTTTTTGGTTCAAAGACAATGATCCCGATAGCGAAATTGTTCAACACCGCGCTAGGGTTCATGTGTTCGGAAACACTTCAAGTCCGGCTGTTGCAGTAGCCGCTCTTCGATTTGCCGCTGACTCTATACAGAGTTTGAATTTTGACGAAACTGTTAAGCGAAAGGCAAATTCTTTCATTAGGGATAACTTTTACGTAGACGACGGCCTGGGATGTGCTCGGTCACGAGAGGAAGCTGTGGAAATTCTTTCTGCAGCTAAATTTGTGTTATCTTCCTATTGTCTGAATTTGCACAAAATAATGTCTAATGACGATAATGTTGTAAACTCCTTCCCAGTCTCTGACAGAGCAACTAAAGTAACTTCTTACGAAATAAATCCTAACAGTTCCCATCAAACTTTAGGAATTTCGTGGACACTTTCCAGTGATAGGTTCGTGGTAAATTGTGCCTTGCCAGACAAGCCGTTTACCAAGAGAGGTATTTTGTCCACGGTTAATTCGCTCTATGATCCTATTGGCTTCACCAGTCCGATTGTGTTAGAAGGCCGCCTAATTCAAAGAGACGTTTTTGACTCTGATTTTGAGCATATTTTGGATTGGGATGACCCATTGCCTTTCTCTCAATGTAATAGATGGCAGCGCTGGAAAAATTCCGTACAAAATTTGGGAATTTTGTCTATTCCTCGAAGTATTATCCCTGCAGATTTTGACGATGTAACTGAGCGTTCTTTGCACGTTTTTTGTGACGCTTCTAATGTCGCAATTGGTCACGTAATTTACATGCGTATTGTCGACAAATCTAATAGAGTTGGAGTCTCATTTTTATACGGTGAGAGTAAAGTGGCCCCTAGAGCAGCATCCTCTATTCCTAGGCTCGAACTGTGTGCTGCGGCTGCTGCGTGCACTTCTACCACCAGAATTATTGAGGAATTGTTCTGCAAACCCGACTACGTAAACTATTATACTGACAGTAAGGTTGTACTTGCGTATATTTTAAACAATGACAGAAGATTTTCTCGCTATGTTACTCGTCGTGTGAACCTAGTACGCTCTTGCTCACGACCTGAACAGTGGAGTTATGTCGAGTCTTCCAACAATCCGGCAGACTTGGCTACTCGCCCTTGCGATCCAGAGTCTCTCACCACCTCAGTGTGGCTCCGCGGTCCAGAATTTCTATTCAATTTAAATTTAAAAATTGCTCTCGGTGACCTCTTGACATTGGAGTTACCGGAAGTTCCTGAACAATTGCCTGTAGTAACCCTGATTTCTGGGATTGGTCTTGGAATACTGGACACTCTAACTCACAAAACTTCAGATTGGTCTAAAATTCAGAAAATTGTGTCAACTTTGTTAAAGATAGTGTGGACTAAAATTGATGCCGTCAAACAACGCTTGGGCACGCCCTTAGCATCTCGTTGTGGACTAAATGCATTTCCTTATGCTAGGCTACTGTTAATTAGGAGTGCTCAATCTTCGTTCTCGAAGGAAATTTCTGATCATCAGAGGGGAATTTCTTTATTGTCTAATAGTGCTATAATAGGGATGTGCCCTTACCTAGACTCAGAAGGTGTTCTCAGGGTAGGAGGGCGTCTGTCTAGATCATCGCTCTCTCTGGGTGAGAAACATCCGGTCCTCTTGCCTGCTGATAACCCTGTCACCGTAATGATAATTCGGTATTATCATGAGCGCAGTGGGCACCAGGGACGCCATGTGACCTTGGGAGCCCTTCGGTCCGCAGGGTATCACATCATGCGCTGTGGAAGAGTCTTAAGAAAATACCTAAATTCATGTGTGCCATGTCGTAAGCTTCGCTCTCAGCCCCCTGAGCAGATAATGGCTGACTTGCCAGTGGACAGGCTCGAAGAAACTCCACCCTTCACAAATATTGCTGTGGACGTCATGGGACCATGGGTCATCGGTGAGGGGCGAAAGACGCGCCGAACGTCTTCAAAGAAGGTGTGGGTCCTCGTTCTCACGTGCCTAGCCTCGAGAGGCGTACATACGGAAATGCTAAACTCTCTCAGCACGGACTCTTTCTACTGTGCTCTGCGACGCTTCGTTGCCATTAGAGGAGAATGTCATCTTATTCGAAGTGATCGTGGCACAAACTTTGTTGGCCTTAGTAATGACTTGAATCTCGAAAAATTAGCACAGGCAGCAAACTCTCACGGCATTAGGTGGGAATTTAACCCTCCTCACGCGTCACATTTCGCAGGAGTCTGTGAACGTAAGGTGGGTCAGATAAAAAGAGCTCTTGATGCAGCTCTGTTAAGAGCTCCTACGACTAAACTCTCTAAGGACGAATTCAGCACGCTTGTAGCTGAAGCCACTGCCACGGTCAATTCAACTCCTTTATGGTTAGTCTCTTCAGATCCTAACGATCCTCAGCCAATATCCCCATCAATGTTGCTGACTATGAAGAGAGAAAACGACACTGTTCCTAGATTAGATGTCGACGAAACTTCTCTGGTAACTTACGGGCAGCGACGCTGGCGCAGAATGGTAGCTCTTTCTGAAGAATTTTGGAAGAGCTGGAGGTCAAACTACTTGCAGTCTCTTCAGAGGCGGACGAAGTGGCAAAAGAAGAGGAAAAATCTTACTCCTGGCGATGTTGTACTACTTAAAGATAAAAATGTTAAGCGTAATTGCTGGCCAATCGGCATTGTCACGAACGTAAAAAGGAGCGTTGACGACCTAGTCAGATCTGTTACCGTTAAAGTTGTGAGAGTAACGGACGACAAGACAAAGATCTTTTATTACGAAAGACCGATCTGCGAACTGATTTACCTTTGTGGGAATTAGTACTTGCGTACTAGGGGGGAGTGTGTTGTTCTCAAGCTCTTTTGTAGTATTTGTGAACAATAATTGTCATTAAGCTCTAACGTACAACTACGTTTTTGTCGGCTCTATATAAGCTCGGATGTTGGTTGGCTGCGGCTGCATTGATAACCAGTGTTTCGTTCAACTGCAGATTTTTGGAAGATCTAGCTAAGATTGTTCATTTTAATGTGTTTAAAGCGTCTTAGTGGAGCTAATTGTATATGAAATTTATTCTTGGAATTAAAATTTTGCTATTTAATAAGATCATTGCTAGTTTCTTTTTGACGTCGAATCATAGTTCTATATTTTGTTTCAGAGCCAGGAACATTTGCGTTCAAAGACTAAATTTAGGGCAGCAGGTCTTGAACATTGAATGAATTTCCTACCAGTGTGGATCAGTTAGGCTAGGCCAATCCTGATACTGATGTAAGTGTTTCTCTTAATTGAATTTTTAGTCTAGCTTACATTCGTGCAACTCTACTGTGTTTTCATAATTCTGAATAAATATTTGAAATTTATTTGAACTGAACGTTTTTGTCATCTATTGAGAATTGTTTGATTTTTGCTTACAGATTTACAAGTAATAAGAAGATGAATGAAACTTCTGTTTATATCCTTCTTCTGTACTGTACTGCCACCGGACACGAGAAAACTCGAGGCTCGTTACAGTACTCCTTTGTGCGCTGTAGATATACCTTCTGTACTCCTTTGTACGCTGTAGAGATACCTCGTGTACCCCTTTGTACGTTCTAGAGATATTTCCTGTACTCCTTTGTGCGCTGTAGAGATACCTTCTGTACTCCTTTGTGCGCTGTAGAGATACCTTCTGTACTCCTTTGTGCGCTGTAGAGATACCTTCTGTACTCCTTTGTGCGCTGTAGAGTTACCTTCTGTAACCCTTTGTGCGCTGTAGAGATACCTTCTGTACTCCTTTGTACGCTGTAGAGATACCTCGTGTACTCCTTTGTACGTTCTAGAGATATTTCCTGTACTCCTTTGTGCGCTGTAGAGATACCTTCTGTACTCCTTTGTGCGCTGTAGAGATACCTTCTGTACTCCTTTGTGCGCTGTAGAGATACCTTCTGTACTCCTTTGTGCGCTGAAGAGATACCTTCTGTACTCCTTTGTACGCTGTAGAGATTCCTCGTGTACTTCTTTGTACGTTCTAGAGATATTTCCTGTACTCCTTTGTGCGCTGTAGAGATACCTTCTGTACCCCTTTGTGCGCTGTAGAGATACCTTCTGTACTCCTTTGTGCGCTGTAGAGATAACTTCTGTACTCCTTTGTGCGCTGCAGAGATACCTTCTGTACTCCTTTGTGCGCTGTAGAGATACCTTCTGTACTCCTTTGGGCGCTGTAGAGATACCTTCTGTACTCCTTTGTACGCTGTAGAGATACCTCGTGTACTCCTTTGTACGTTCTAGAGATATTTCCTGTACTCTTTTGTGCGCTGTAGAGATACCTTCTGTACTCCTTTTTACGCTGTAGAGATACCTTCTGTACTCCTTTGTGCGCTGTAGAGATACCTTCTGTACTCCTTTGTGCGCTGTGGAGATACCTTCTGTACTCCTTTGTACGCTGTAGAGATACCTCGTGTACTCCTTTGTACGTTCTAGAGATATTTCCTGTACTCCTTTGTGCGCTGTAGAGATACCTTCTGTACTCCTTTGTGCGCTGTAGAGATACCTTCTGTACTTCTTTGTGCGCTGTAGAGATACCTTCTGTACTCCTTTGTGCGCTGTAGAGATACCTTCTGTACTCCTTTGTACGCTGTAGAGATACCTCGTGTACTCCTTTGTACGTTCTAGAGATATTTCCTGTACTCCTTTGTGCGCTGCAGAGATACCTTCTGTACTCCTTTGTGCGCTGCAGAGATACCTTCTGTACTCCTTTGTGCGCTGTAGAGATAACTTCTGTACTCCTTTGTGCGCTGTAGAGATACCTTCTGTACTCCTTTGTGCGCTGTAGAGATACCTTCTGTACTCCTTTGTGCGCTGTAGAGATACCTTCTGTACTCCTTTGTACGCTGTAGAGATACCTCGTGTACTCCTTTGTACGTTCTAGAGAAATTTCCTGTACTCCTTTGTGCGCTGTAGAGATACCTTCTGTACTCCTTTGTGCGCCGTAGAGATACCTTCTGTACTCCTTTATGCGCTGTAGAGATACCTTCTGTACTCCTTTGTGCGCTGTAGAGATACCTTCTGTACTCCTTTGTACGCTGTAGAGATACCTCGTGTGTTCCTTTGTACGTTCTAGAGATATTTCCTGTACTCCTTTGTGCGCTGTAGAGATACCTTCTGTACTCCTCCGTGCGCTGTAGAGATACCTTCTGTACTCCTTTGTGCGCTGTAGAGATACCTTCTGTACTCCTTTGTGCGCTGTAGAGATACCTTCTGTACTCCTTTGTGCGCTGTAGAGATACCTTCTGTACTCCTTTGTACGCTGTAGAGATACCTCGTGTACTCCTTCGTACGTTCTAGAGATATTTCCTGTACTCCTTGGTGCGCTGTAGAGATACCTTCTCTACTCCTTTGTGCGCTGTAGAGATACATTCTGTACTCCTTTGTGCGCTGTAGAGATACCTTCTGTACTTCTTTGTGCGCTGTAGAGATACCTTCTGTACTCCTTTGTGCGCTGTAGAGATACCTTCTGTTCTTCTTTGTGCGCTGTAGAGATACCTTCTGTACTCCTTTGTGCGCTGTAGAGATACCTTCTGTACTCCTTTGTGCGCTGTAGAGATACCTTCTGTACTCCTTTGTGCGCTGTAGAGATACCTTCTGTACTCCTTTGTGCGCTGTAGAGATACCTTCTGTACTCCTTTGTACGCTGTAGAGATACCTCGTGTACTCCTTTGTACGTTCTAGAGATATTTCCTGTACTTCTTTGTGCGCTGTAGAGATACCTTCTGTACTCCTTTGTGCGCTGTAGAGATACCTTCTGTACTCCTTTGTGCGCTGTAGAGATACCTTCTGTTCTCCTTTGTGCGCTGTAGAGATACCTTCTGTACTCCTTTGTACGCTGTAGAGATACCTCGTGTACTCCTTTGTACGTTCTAGAGATATTTCCTGTACTCCTTTGTGCGCTGTAGAGATACCTTCTGTACTCCTTTGTGCGCTGTAGAGATACCTTCTGTACTCCTTTGTGACCTGTAGAGATACCTTCTGTACTCCTTTGTGCGCTGTAGAGATACCTTCTGTACTCCTTTGTGCGCTGTAGAGATACCTTCTGTACTCCTTTGTGCGCTGTAGAGATACCTTCTGTACTCCTTTGTGCGCTGTAGAGATACCTTCTGTACTCCTTTGTGCGCTGTAGAGATACCTTCTGTACTCCTTTGTGCGCTGTAGAGATACCTTCTGTACTACTTTGTACGCTGTAGAGATACCTCGTGTACTCCTATGTACGTTCTAGAGATATTTCCTGTACTCCTTTGTGCGCTGTAGAGATACCTTCTGTACTCCTTTGTGCTCTGTAGAGATACCTTCTGTACTCCTTCGTGCGCTGTAGAGATACCTTCTGTACTCCTTTGTGCGCTGTAGAGATACCTTCTGTACTCCTTTGTACGCTGTAGAGATACCTCGTGTAATCCTTTGTACGTTCTAGAGATATTTCCTGTACTCCTTTGTGCGCTGTAGAGATACCTTCTGTACTCCTTTGTGCGCTGTAGAGATACCTTCTGTACTCCTTTGTGCGCTGTAGAGATACCTGCTGTACTCCTTTGTGCACTGTAGAGATACCTAGATACCTTCTGTACTCCTTTGTACGCTGTAGAGATACCTCGTGTACTCCTTTGTATGTACTAGAGATATTTCCTGTACTCCTTTGTGCGCTGTAGAGATACCTTCTGTACTCCTTTGTGCGCTGTAGAGATACCTTCTGTACTCCTTTGTGCGCTGTAGAGATACCTTCTGTACTCCTTTGTGCGCTGTAGAGATACCTTCTGTACTCCTTTGTACGCTGTAGAGATACCTCGTGTACTCCTTTGTACGTTCTAGAGATATTTCCTGTACTCCTTTGTGCGCTGTAGAGATACCTTCTGTACTCCTTTGTGCGCTGTAGAGATACCTTCTGTACTCCTTTGTGCGCTGTAGAGATACCTTCTGTACTCCTTTGTGCGCTGAAGAGATACCTTCTGTACTCCTTTGTACGCTGTAGAGATTCCTCGTGTACTCCTTTGTACGTTCTAGAGATATTTCCTGTACTCCTTTGTGCGCTGTAGAGATACCTTCTGTACTCCTTTGTGCGCTGTAGAGATACCTTCTGTACTCCTTTGTGCGCTGTAGAGATAACTTCTGTACTCCTTTGTGCGCTGCAGAGATACCTTCTGTACTCCTTTGTGCGCTGTAGAGATACCTTCTGTACTCCTTTGGGCGCTGTAGAGATACCTTCTGTACTCCTTTGTACGCTGTAGAGATACCTCGTGTACTCCTTTGTACGTTCTAGAGATATTTCCTGTACTCCTTTGTGCGCTGTAGAGATACCTTCTGTACTCCTTTTTACGCTGTAGAGATACCTTCTGTACTCCTTTGTGCGCTGTAGAGATACCTTCTGTACTCCTTTGTGCGCTGTGGAGATACCTTCTGTACTCCTTTGTACGCTGTAGAGATACCTCGTGTACTCCTTAGTACGTTCTAGAGATATTTCCTGTACTCCTTTGTGCGCTGTAGAGATACCTTCTGTACTCCTTTGTGCGCTGTAGAGATACCTTCTGTACTCCTTTGTGCGCTGTAGAGATACCTTCTGTACTCCTTTGTGCGCTGTAGAGATACCTTCTGTACTCCTTTGTACGCTGTAGAGATACCTCGTGTACTCCTTTGTACGTTCTAGAGATATTTCCTGTACTCCTTTGTGCGCTGTAGAGATACCTTCTGTACTCCTTTGTGCGCTGTAGAGATACCTTCTGTACTCCTTAGTGCGCTGTAGAGATAACTTCTGTACTCCTTTGTGCGCTGTAGAGATACCTTCTGTACTCCTTTGTGCGCTGTAGAGATACCTTCTGTACTCCTTTGTGCGCTGTAGAGATACCTTCTGTACTCCTTTGTACGCTGTAGAGATACCTCGTGTACTCCTTTGTACGTTCTAGAGATATTTCCTGCACTCCTTTGTGCGCTGTAGAGATACCTTCTGTACTCCTTTGTGCGCCGTAGAGATACCTTCTGTACTCCTTTATGCGCTGTAGAGATACCTTCTGTGTTCCTTTGTGCGCTGTAGAGATACCTTCTGTACTCCTTTGTACGCTGTAGAGATACCTCGTGTACTCCTTTGTACGTTCTAGAGATATTTCCTGTACTCCTTTGTGCGCTGTAGAGATACCTTCTGTACTCCTCCGTGCGCTGTAGAGATACCTTCTGTACTCCTTTGTGCGCTGTAGAGATACCTTCTGTACTCCTTTGTGCGCTGTAGAGATACCTTCTGTACTCTTTTGTGCGCTGTAGAGATACCTTCTGTTCTCCTTTGTGCGCTGTAGAGATACCTTCTGTACTCCTTTGTGCGCTGTAGAGATACCTTCTGTACTCCTTTGTGCTCTGTAGATATACCTTCTGTACTCCTTTGTGCGCTGTAGAGATACCTTCTGTACTCCTTTGTGCGCTGTAGAGATACCTTCTGTACTCCTTTGTACGCTGTAGAGATACCTCGTGTACTCCTTTGTACGTTCTAGAGATATTTCCTGTACTCCTTTGTGCGCTGTAGAGATACCTTCTGTACTCCTTTGTGCGCTGTAGGGATACCTTCTGTACTCCTTTGTGCGCTGTAGAGATACCTTCTGTACTCCTTTGTGCGCTGTAGAGATACCTTCTGTACTCCTTTGTACGCTGTAGAGATACCTCGTGTACTCCTTTGTACGTTCTAGAGATATTTCCTGTACTCCTTTGTGCGCTGTAGAGATACCTTCTGTACTCCTTTGTGCGCTGTAGAGATACCTTCTGTACTCCTTTGTGCGCTGTAGAGATACCTTCTGTACTCCTTTGTGCGCTGTAGAGATACCTTCTGTACTCCTTTGTACGCTGTAGAGATACCTCGTGTACTCCTTTGTACGTTCTAGAGATATTTCCTGTACTCCTTTGTGCGCTGTAGAGATACCTTCTGTACTCCTTTGTGCGCTGTAGAGATACCTTCTGTACTCCTTTGTGACCTGTAGAGATACCTTCTGTTCTCCTTTGTGCGCTGTAGAGATACCTTCTGTACTCCTTTGTGCGCTGTAGAGATACCTTCTGTACTCCTTTGTGCGCTGTAGAGATACCTTCTGTACTCCTTTGTGCGCTGTAGAGATACCTTCTGTACTCCTTTGTGCGCTGTAGAGATACCTTCTGTACTCCTTTGTGCGCTGTAGAGATACCTTCTGTACTCCTTTGTGCGCTGTAGAGATACCTTCTGTACTCCTTTGTGCGCTGTAGAGATACCTTCTGTACTCCTTTGTGCGCTGTAGAGATACCTTCTGTACTACTTTGTACGCTGTAGAGATACCTCGTGTACTCCTATGTACGTTCTAGAGATATTTCCTGTACTCCTTTGTGCGCTGTAGAGATACCTTCTGTACTCCTTTGTGCTCTGTAGAGATACCTTCTGTACTCCTTCGTGCGCTGTAGAGATACCTTCTGTACTCCTTTGTGCGCTGTAGAGATACCTTCTGTACTCCTTTGTACGCTGTAGAGATACCTCGTGTAATCCTTTGTACGTTCTAGAGATATTTCCTGTACTCCTTTGTGCGCTGTAGAGATACCTTCTGTACTCCTTTGTGCGCTGTAGAGATACCTTCTGTACTCCTTTGTGCGCTGTAGAGATACCTGCTGTACTCCTTTGTGCACTGTAGAGATACCTAGATACCTTCTGTACTCCTTTGTACGCTGTAGAGATACCTCGTGTACTCCTTTGTATGTACTAGAGATATTTCCTGTACTCCTTTGTGCGCTGTAGAGATACCTTCTGTACTCCTTTGTGCGCTGTAGAGATACCTTCTGTACTCCTTTGTGCGCTGTAGAGATACCTTCTGTACTCCTTTGTGCGCTGTAGAGATACCTTCTGTACTCCTTTGTACGCTGTAGAGATACCTCGTGTACTCCTTTGTACGTTCTAGAGATATTTCCTGTACTCCTTTGTGCGCTGTAGAGATACCTTCTGTACTCCTTTGTGCGCTGTAGAGATACCTTCTGTACTCCTTTGTGCGCTGTAGAGATACCTTCTGTACTCCTTTGTGCGCTGAAGAGATACCTTCTGTACTCCTTTGTACGCTGTAGAGATTCCTCGTGTACTCCTTTGTACGTTCTAGAGATATTTCCTGTACTCCTTTGTGCGCTGTAGAGATACCTTCTGTACTCCTTTGTGCGCTGTAGAGATACCTTCTGTACTCCTTTGTGCGCTGTAGAGATAACTTCTGTACTCCTTTGTGCGCTGCAGAGATACCTTCTGTACTCCTTTGTGCGCTGTAGAGATACCTTCTGTACTCCTTTGGGCGCTGTAGAGATACCTTCTGTACTCCTTTGTACGCTGTAGAGATACCTCGTGTACTCCTTTGTACGTTCTAGAGATATTTCCTGTACTCCTTTGTGCGCTGTAGAGATACCTTCTGTACTCCTTTTTACGCTGTAGAGATACCTTCTGTACTCCTTTGTGCGCTGTAGAGATACCTTCTGTACTCCTTTGTGCGCTGTGGAGATACCTTCTGTACTCCTTTGTACGCTGTAGAGATACCTCGTGTACTCCTTAGTACGTTCTAGAGATATTTCCTGTACTCCTTTGTGCGCTGTAGAGATACCTTCTGTACTCCTTTGTGCGCTGTAGAGATACCTTCTGTACTCCTTTGTGCGCTGTAGAGATACCTTCTGTACTCCTTTGTGCGCTGTAGAGATACCTTCTGTACTCCTTTGTACGCTGTAGAGATACCTCGTGTACTCCTTTGTACGTTCTAGAGATATTTCCTGTACTCCTTTGTGCGCTGTAGAGATACCTTCTGTACTCCTTTGTGCGCTGTAGAGATACCTTCTGTACTCCTTAGTGCGCTGTAGAGATAACTTCTGTACTCCTTTGTGCGCTGTAGAGATACCTTCTGTACTCCTTTGTGCGCTGTAGAGATACCTTCTGTACTCCTTTGTGCGCTGTAGAGATACCTTCTGTACTCCTTTGTACGCTGTAGAGATACCTCGTGTACTCCTTTGTACGTTCTAGAGATATTTCCTGCACTCCTTTGTGCGCTGTAGAGATACCTTCTGTACTCCTTTGTGCGCCGTAGAGATACCTTCTGTACTCCTTTATGCGCTGTAGAGATACCTTCTGTGTTCCTTTGTGCGCTGTAGAGATACCTTCTGTACTCCTTTGTACGCTGTAGAGATACCTCGTGTACTCCTTTGTACGTTCTAGAGATATTTCCTGTACTCCTTTGTGCGCTGTAGAGATACCTTCTGTACTCCTCCGTGCGCTGTAGAGATACCTTCTGTACTCCTTTGTGCGCTGTAGAGATACCTTCTGTACTCCTTTGTGCGCTGTAGAGATACCTTCTGTACTCTTTTGTGCGCTGTAGAGATACCTTCTGTTCTCCTTTGTGCGCTGTAGAGATACCTTCTGTACTCCTTTGTGCGCTGTAGAGATACCTTCTGTACTCCTTTGTGCTCTGTAGATATACCTTCTGTACTCCTTTGTGCGCTGTAGAGATACCTTCTGTACTCCTTTGTGCGCTGTAGAGATACCTTCTGTACTCCTTTGTACGCTGTAGAGATACCTCGTGTACTCCTTTGTACGTTCTAGAGATATTTCCTGTACTCCTTTGTGCGCTGTAGAGATACCTTCTGTACTCCTTTGTGCGCTGTAGGGATACCTTCTGTACTCCTTTGTGCGCTGTAGAGATACCTTCTGTACTCCTTTGTGCGCTGTAGAGATACCTTCTGTACTCCTTTGTACGCTGTAGAGATACCTCGTGTACTCCTTTGTACGTTCTAGAGATATTTCCTGTACTCCTTTGTGCGCTGTAGAGATACCTTCTGTACTCCTTTGTGCGCTGTAGAGATACCTTCTGTACTCCTTTGTGCGCTGTAGAGATACCTTCTGTACTCCTTTGTGCGCTGTAGAGATACCTTCTGTACTCCTTTGTACGCTGTAGAGATACCTCGTGTACTCCTTTGTACGTTCTAGAGATATTTCCTGTACTCCTTTGTGCGCTGTAGAGATACCTTCTGTACTCCTTTGTGCGCTGTAGAGATACCTTCTGTACTCCTTTGTGACCTGTAGAGATACCTTCTGTTCTCCTTTGTGCGCTGTAGAGATACCTTCTGTACTCCTTTGTGCGCTGTAGAGATACCTTCTGTACTCCTTTGTGCGCTGTAGAGATACCTTCTGTACTCCTTTGTGCGCTGTAGAGATACCTTCTGTACTCCTTTGTGCGCTGTAGAGATACCTTCTGTACTCCTTTGTGCGCTGTAGAGATACCTTCTGTACTACTTTGTACGCTGTAGAGATACCTCGTGTACTCCTTTGTACGTTCTAGAGATATTTCCTGTACTCCTTTGTGCGCTGTAGAGATACCTTCTGTACTCCTTTGTGCTCTGTAGAGATACCTTCTGTACTCCTTCGTGCGCTGTAGAGATACCTTCTGTACTCCTTTGTGCGCTGTAGAGATACCTTCTGTACTCCTTTGTACGCTGTAGAGATACCTCGTGTACTCCTTTGTACGTTCTAGAGATATTTCCTGTACTCCTTTGTGCGCTGTAGAGATACCTTCTGTACTCCTTTGTGCGCTGTAGAGATACCTTCTGTACTCCTTTGTGCGCTGTAGAGATACCTGCTGTACTCCTTTGTGCACTGTAGAGATACCTAGATACCTTCTGTACTCCTTTGTACGCTGTAGAGATACCTCATGTACTCCTTTGTATGTTCTAGAGATATTTCCTGTACTCCTTTGTGCGCTGTAGAGATACCTTCTGTACTCCTTTGTGCGCTGTAGAGATACCTTCTGTACTCCTTTGTGCGCTGTAGAGATACCTTCTGTACTCCTTTGTGCGCTGTAGAGATACCTTCTGTACTCCTTTGTACGCTGTAGAGATACCTCGTGTACTCCTTTGTACGTTCTAGAGATATTTCCTGTACTCCTTTGTGCGCTGTAGAGATACCTTCTGTACTCCTTTGTGCGCTGTAGAGATACCTTCTGTACTCCTTTGTGCGCTGTAGAGATACCTTCTGTACTCCTTTGTGCGCTGTAGAGATACCTTCTGTATTCCTTTGTGCGCTGTAGAGATACCTTCTGTACTCCTTTGTGCGCTGTAGAGATACCTTCTGTACTCCTTTGTACGCTGTAGAGATACCTCGTGTACTCCTTTGTACGTTCTAGAGATATTTCCTGTACTCCTTTGTGCGCTGTAGAGATACCTTCTGTACTCCTTTGTGCGCTGAAGAGATACCTTCTGTACTCCTTTGTGCGCTGTAGAGATACCTTCTGTACTCTTTTGTGCGCTGTAGAGATACCTTCTGTACTCCTTTGTACGCTGTAGAGATCCCTCGTGTACTCCTTTGTACTTTCTAGAGATATTTCCTGTACTCCTTTGTGCGCTGTAGAGATACCTGCTGTACTCCTTTGTGCGCTGTAGAGATACCTTCTGTACTCCTTGGTGCGCTGTAGAGATACCTTCTGTACTCCTTCGTGCGCTGTAGAGATACCTTCTGTACTCCTTTGTGCGCTGTAGAGATACCTTCTGTACTCCTTTGTGCGCTGTAGAGATACCTCGTGTGCTCCTTTGTACGTTCTAGAGATATTTCCTGTACTCCTTTGTGCGCTGTAGAAATACCTTCTGTACTCCTTTGTGCGCTGTAGAGATACCCTTTGTACTCCTTTGTGCGCTGTAGAGATACCTTCTGTACTCCTTTGTGCGCTGTAGAGATACCTTCTGTACTCCTTCGTGCGCTGTAGAGAGACCTCCTGTACTCCTTTGTGCGCTGTAGAGATACCTTCTGTACTCCTTTGTACGCTGTAGAGATACCTCGTGTACTCCTTTGTACGTTCTAGAGATATTTCCTGTACTCCTTTGTGCGCTGTAGAGATACCTTCTGTACTCCTTTGTGCGCTGTAGAGATACCTTCTGTACTCCTTTGTGCGCTGTAGAGATACCTTCTGTACTCCTTTGTGCGCTGTAGAGATACCTTCTGTACTTCTTTGTACGCTGTAGAGATACCTCGTGTACTCCTTTGTACGTTCTAGAGATATTTCCTGTACTCTTTTGTGCGCTGTAGAGATACCTTCTGTACTCCTTTGTGCGCTGTAGAGATACCTTCTGTACTCCTTTGTGCGCTGTAGAGATACCTTCTGTACTCCTTTGTGCGCTGTAGAGATACCTTCTGTACTCCTTTGTGCGCTGTAGAGATACCTTCTGTACTCCTTTGTGCGCTGTTGAGATACCTTCTGTACTCTGTTGTGCGCTGTAGAGATACCTTCTGTACTCCTTTGTGCGCTGTAGAGATACCTTCTGTACTCCTTTGTGCGCTGTAGAGATACCTTCTGTACTCCTTTGTGCGCTGTAGAGATACCTTCTGTACTCCTTTGTACGCTGTAGAGATACCTCGTGTACTCCTTTTTACGTTCTAGAGATACCTCGTGTACTCCTTTTTACGTTCTAGAGATATTTCCTGTACTCCTTTGTGCGCTGTAGAGATACCTTCTGTACTCCTTTGTGCGCTGTAGAGATACCTTCTGTACTTCTTTGTGCGCTGTAGAGATTCCTTCTGTACTCCTTTGTGCGCTGTAGAGATACCTTCTGTACTCCTTTGTACGCTGTAGAGATACCTCGTGTACTCCTTTGTACGTTCTAGAGATATTTCCTGTACTCCTTTGTGCGCTGTAGAGATACCTTCTGTACTCCTTTGTGCGCTGTAGAGATACCTTCTGTACTCCTTTGTGCGCTGTAGAGATACCTTCTGTACTCCTTTGTGCGCTGTAGAGATACCTTCTGTACTCCTTTGTACGCTGTAGAGATATCTCGTGTACTCCTTTGTACGTTCTAGAGATATTTCCTGTACTCCTTTGTGCGCTGTAGAGATACTTTTTGTACTCCTTCGTGCGCTGTAGAGATACCTTCTGTACTCCTTTGTGCGCTGTAGAGATACCTTCTGTACTCCTTTGTGCGCTGTAGAGATACCTTCTGTACTCCTTTGTGCGCTGTAGAGATACCTTCTGTACTCCTTTGTACGCTGTAGAGATACCTCGTGTACTCCTTTGTACGTTCTAGAGATATTTCATGTACTCCTTTGTGCGCTGTAGAGATACCTTCTGTACTCCTTTGTGCGCTGTAGAGATTCCTTCTGTACTCCTTTGTGCGCTGTAGAGATACCTTCTGTACTCCTTTGTGCGCTGTAGAGATACCTTCTGTACTCCTTTGTACGCTGTAGAGATATCTCGTGTACTCCTTTGTACGTTCTAGAGATATTTCCTGTACTCCTTTGTGCGCTGTAGAGATACCTTCTGTACTCCTTCGTGCGCTGTAGAGATACCTTCTGTACTCCTTTGTGCGCTGTAGAGATACCTTCTGTACTCCTTTGTGCGCTGTAGAGATACCTTCTGTACTCCTTTGTGCGCTGTAGAGATACCTTCTGTACTCCTTTGTACGCTGTAGAGATACCTCGTGTACTCCTTTGTACGTTCTAGAGATATTTCCTGTACTCCTTTGTGCGCTGTAGAGATACCTTCTGTACTCCTTTGTGCGCTGTAGAGATACCTTCTGTACTCCTTTGTGCGCTGTAGAGATACCTTCTGTACTCCTTTGTGCGCTGTAGAGATACCTTCTGTACTCCTTTGTGCGCTGTAGAGATACCTTCTGTTCTCCTTTGTGCGCTGTAGAGATACCTTCTGTACTCCTTTGTGCGCTGTAGAGATACCTTCTGTACTCCTTTGTGCGCTGTAGAGATACCTTCTGTACTCCTTTGTGCGCTGTAGAAATACCTTCTGTACTCCTTTGTGCGCTGTAGAGATACCTTCTGTACTCCTTTGTACGCTGTACAGATACCTCGTGTACTCCTTTGTACGTTCTAGAGATATTTCCTGTACTCCTTTGGCCGCTGTAGAGATACCTTCTGTACTCCTTTGTGCGCTGTAGAGATACCTTCTGTACTCCTTTGTGCGCTGTAGATATACCTTCTGTACTCCTTTGTGCGCTGTAGAAATACCTTTTGTACTCCTTTGTACGCTGTAGAGATACCTCGTGTACTCCTTTGTACGTTCTAGAGATATTTCCTGTACTCCTTTGTGCGCTGTAGAGATACCTTCTGTACTCCTTTGTGCGCTGTAGAGATACCTTCTGTACTCCTTTGTGCGCTGTAGAGATACCTTCTGTACTCCTTTGTGCGCTGTAGAGATACCTTCTGTACTCCTTTGTGCGCTGTAGAGATACCTTCTGTACTCCTTTGTGCGCTGTAGAGATACCTTCTGTACTCCTTTGTGCGCTGTAGAGATACCTTCTGTACTCCTTTGTGTGCTGTAGAGATACCTTCTGTACTCCTTTGTACGCTGTAGAGATACCTCGTGTACTCCTTTGTACGTTCTAGAGATATTTCCTGTACTCCTTTGTGCGCTGTAGAGATACCTTCTGTACTCCTTTGTGCTCTTTAGAGATACCTTCTGTACTCCTTTGTGCGCTGTAGAGATACCTTCTGTACTCCTTTGTGCGCTGTAGAGATACCTTCTGTACTCCTTTGTACGCTGTAGAGATACCTCGTGTACTCCTTTGTACGTTCTAGAGATATTTCCTGTACTCCTTTGTGCACTGTAGTGATACCTTCTGTACTCCTTTGTGCGCTGTAGAGATACCTTCTGTACTCCTTTGTGCGCTGTAGAGATACCTGCTGTACTCCTTTGTGCGCTGTAGAGATACCTTCTGTACTCCTTTGTACGCTGTAGAGATACCTCGTGTACTCCTTTGTACGTTCTAGAGATATTTCCTGTACTCCTTTGTGCGCTGTAGAGATACCTTCTGTACTCCTTTGTGCGCTGTAGAGATACCTTCTGTACTCCTTTGTGCGCTGTAGAGATACCTTCTGTACTCCTTTGTGCGCTGTAGAGATACCTTCTGTACTCCTTTGTACGCTGTAGAGATACCTCGTGTACTCCTTTGTACGTTCTAGAGATATTTCCTGCACTCCTTTGTGCGCTGTAGAGATACCTTCTGTACTCCTTTGTACGTTCTAGAGATATTTCCTGTACTCCTTTGTGCGCTGTAGAGATACCTTCTGTACTCCTTCGTGCGCTGTAGAGATACCTTCTGTACTCCTTTGTGCGCTGTAGAGATACCTTCTGTACTCCTTTGTGTGCTGTAGAGATACCTTCTGTACTCCTTTGTACGCTGTAGAGATACCTCGTGTACTCCTTTGTACTTTCTAGAGATATTTCCTGTACTCCTTTGTGCGCTGTAGAGATACCTGCTGTACTCCTTTGTGCGCTGTAGAGATACCTTCTGTACTCCTTTGTGCGCTGTAGAGATACCTTCTGTACTCCTTTGTGCGCTGTAGAGATACCTTCTGTACTCCTTTGTGCGCTGTAGAGATACCTTCTGTTCTCCTTTGTGCGCTGTAGAGATACCTCGTGTACTCCTTTGTACGTTCTAGAGATATTTCCTGTACTCCTTTGTGCGCTGTAGAGATACCTTCTGTACTCCTTCGTGCGCTGTAGAGATACCTTCTGTACTCCTTTGTGCTCTGTAGAGATACCTTCTGTACTCCTTTGTGCGCTGTAGAGATACCTTCTGTACTCCTTTGTACGCTGTAGAGATACCTCGTGTACTCCTTTGTACTTTCTAGAGATATTTCCTGTACTCCTTTGTGCGCTGTAGAGATACCTGCTGTACTCCTTTGTGCGCTGTAGAGATACCTTCTGTACTCCTTTGTGCGCAGTAGAGATACCTTCTGTACTCCTTTGTGCGCTGTAGAGACACCTTCTGTACTCCTTTGTGCGCTGTAGAGATACCTTCTGTTCTCCTTTGTGCGCGGTTGAGATACCTCGTGTACTCCTTTGTACGTTCTAGAGATATTTCCTGTACTCCTTTGTGCGCTGTAGAGATACCTTCTGTACTCCTTTGTGCGCTGTAGAGATACCTTCTGTACTCCTTTGTGCGCTGTAGAGATTCCTTCTGTACTCCTTTGTGCGCTGTAGAGATACCTTCTGTACTCCTTCGTGCGCTGTAGAGATACCTTCTGTACTCCTTTGTGCGCTGTAGAGATACCTTCTGTACTCCTTTGTACGCTGTAGAGATACCTCGTGTACTCCTTTGTACGATCTAGAGATATTTCCTGTACTCCTTTGTGCGCTGTAGAGATACCATCTGTACTCCTTTGTGCGCTGTAGAGATACCTTCTGTACTCCTTTGTGTGCTGTAGAGATACCTTCTGTACTCCTTTGTGCGCTTTAGAGATACCTTCTGTACTCCTTTGTACGCTGTAGAGATACCTCGTGTACTCCTTTGTACGTTCTAGAGATATTTCCTGTACTCCTTTGTGCGCTGTAGAGATACCTTCTGTACTCCTTTGTGCGCTGTAGAGATACCTTCTGTACTCCTTTGTGCGCTGTAGAGATACCTTCTGTATTCCTTTGTACGTTCTAGAGATATTTCCTGTACTCCTTTGTGCGCTGTAGAGATACCTTCTGTACTCCTTTGTGCGCTGTAGAGATACCTTCTGTACTCCTTTGTACGTTCTAGAGATATTTCCTGTACTCCTTTGTGCGCTGTAGAGATACCTTCTGTACTCCTTTGTGCGCTGTAGAGATACCTTCTGTACTCCTTTGTGCGCTGTAGAGATACCTTCTGTACTCCTTTGTGCGCTGTAGAGATACCTTCTGTACTCCTTTGTGCGCTGTAGAGATACCTTCTCTACTCCTTTGTGCGCTGTAGAGATACCTTCTGTACTCCTTTGTGCGCTGTTGAGATTCCTTCTGTACTCTGTTGTGCGCTGTAGAGATACCTTCTGTACTCCTTTGTGCGCTGTAGAGATACCTTCTGTACTCCTTTGTGCGCTGTAGAGATACCTTCTGTACTCCTTTGTGCGCTGTAGAGATACCTTCTGTACTCCTTTGTACGCTGTAGAGATACCTCGTTTACTCCTTCTTACGTTCTAGAGATATTTCCTGTACTCCTTTGTGCGCTGTAGAGATACCTTCTGTACTCCTTTGTGCGCTGTAGAGATACCTTCTGTACTCCTTTGTGCGCTGTAGAGATACCTTCTGTACTCCTTTGTGCGCTGTAGAGATACCTTCTGTACTCCTTTGTGCGCTGTAGAGATACCTTCTGTACTCCTTTGTACGCTGTAGAGATACCTCGTGTACTCCTTTGTACGTTCTAGAGATATTTCCTGTACTCCTTTGTGCGCTGAAGAGATACCTTCTGTACTCCTTTGTGCGCTGTAGAGATACCTTCTGTACTCCTTTGTGCGCTGTAGAGATACCTTCTGTACTCCTTTGTACGCTGTAGAGATACCTCGTGTACTCCTTTGTACGTTCTAGAGATATTTCCTGTACTCCTTTGTGCGCTGTAGAGATACTTTCTGTACTCCTTTGTGCGCTGTAGAGATACCTTCTGTACTCCTTTGTGCGCTGTAGAGATACCTTCTGTACTCCTTTGTGCGCTGTAGAGATACCTTCTGTACTCCTTTGTGCGCTGTAGAGATACCTTCTGTACTCCTTTGTGCGCTGTAGAAATACCTTCTGTACTCCTTTGTACGCTGTAGAGATACCTCGTGTACTCCTTTGTACGTTCTAGAGATATTTCCTGTACTCCTTTGTGCGCTGTAGAGATACCTTCTGTACTTCTTTGTGCGCTGTAGAGATACCTTCTGTACTCCTTTGTGCGCTGTAGAGATACCTTCTGTACTCCTTTGTGCGCTGTAGAGATACCTTCTGCACTCCTTTGTGCGCTGTAGAGATACCTTCTGTACTCCTTTGTGCGCTGTAGAGATACCTTCTGTACTCCTTTGTGCGCTGTAGAGATACCTTCTGTACTCCTTTGTGCGCTGTAGAGATACCTTCTGTACTCCTTTGTGCGCTGTAGAGATACCTTCTGTACTCCTTTGTACGCTGTAGAGATACCTCGTGTACTACTTTGTACGTTCTAGAGTTATTTCCGGTACTCCTTTGTGCGCTGTAGAGATACCTTCTGTACTCCTTTGTGCTCTGTAGAGATACCTTCTGTACTTCTTTGTGCGCTGTAGAGATACCTTCTGTACTCCTTTGTGCGCTGTAGAGATACCTTCTGTACTCCTTTGTACGCTGTAGAGATACCTCGTGTACTCCTTTGTACGTTCTAGAGATATTTCCTGTACTCCTTTGTGCGCTGTAGAGATACCTTCTGTACTCCTTTGTGCGCTGTAGAGATACCTTCTGTACTCCTTTGTGCGCTGTAGAGATACCTTCTGTACTCCTTTGTGCGCTGAAGAGATACCTTCTGTACTCCTTTGTACGCTGTAGAGATTCCTCGTGTACTCCTTTGTACGTTCTAGAGATATTTCCTGTACTCCTTTGTGCGCTGTAGAGATACCTTCTGTACTCCTTTGTGCGCTGTAGAGATACCTTCTGTACTCCTTTGTGCGCTGTAGAGATAACTTCTGTACTCCTTTGTGCGCTGCAGAGATACCTTCTGTACTCCTTTGTGCGCTGTAGAGATACCTTCTGTACTCCTTTGGGCGCTGTAGAGATACCTTCTGTACTCCTTTGTACGCTGTAGAGATACCTCGTGTACTCCTTTGTACGTTCTAGAGATATTTCCTGTACTCCTTTGTGCGCTGTAGAGATACCTTCTGTACTCCTTTTTACGCTGTAGAGATACCTTCTGTACTCCTTTGTGCGCTGTAGAGATACCTTCTGTACTCCTTTGTGCGCTGTGGAGATACCTTCTGTACTCCTTTGTACGCTGTAGAGATACCTCGTGTACTCCTTTGTACGTTCTAGAGATATTTCCTGTACTCCTTTGTGCGCTGTAGAGATACCTTCTGTACTCCTTTGTGCGCTGTAGAGATACCTTCTGTACTCCTTTGTGCGCTGTAGAGATACCTTCTGTACTCCTTTGTGCGCTGTAGAGATACCTTCTGTACTCCTTTGTACGCTGTAGAGATACCTCGTGTACTCCTTTGTACGTTCTAGAGATATTTCCTGTACTCCTTTGTGCGCTGTAGAGATACCTTCTGTACTCCTTTGTGCGCTGTAGAGATACCTTCTGTACTCCTTTGTGCGCTGTAGAGATAACTTCTGTACTCCTTTGTGCGCTGTAGAGATACCTTCTGTACTCCTTTGTGCGCTGTAGAGATACCTTCTGTACTCCTTTGTGCGCTGTAGAGATACCTTCTGTACTCCTTTGTACGCTGTAGAGATACCTCGTGTACTCCTTTGTACGTTCTAGAAATATTTCCTGTACTCCTTTGTGCGCTGTAGAGATACCTTCTGTACTCCTTTGTGCGCCGTAGAGATACCTTCTGTACTCCTTTATGCGCTGTAGAGATACCTTCTGTACTCCTTTGTGCGCTGTAGAGATACCTTCTGTACTCCTTTGTACGCTGTGGAGATACCTCGTGTACTCCTTTGTACGTTCTAGAGATATTTCCTGTACTCCTTTGTGCGCTGTAGAGATACCTTCTGTACTCCTCCGTGCGCTGTAGAGATACCTTCTGTACTCCTTTGTGCGCTGTAGAGATACCTTCTGTACTCCTTTGTGCGCTGTAGAGATACCTTCTGTACTCCTTTGTGCGCTGTAGAGATACCTTCTGTACTCCTTTGTACGCTGTAGAGATACCTCGTGTACTCCTTCGTACGTTCTAGAGATATTTCCTGTACTCCTTTGTGCGCTGTAGAGATACCTTCTGTACTCCTTTGTGCGCTGTAGAGATACCTTCTGTACTCCTTTGTGCGCTGTAGAGATACCTTCTGTACTCCTTTGTGCGCTGTAGAGATACCTTCTGTTCTCCTTTGTGCGCTGTAGAGATACCTTCTGTACTCCTTTGTGCGCTGTAGAGATACCTTCTGTACTCCTTTGTGCGCTGTAGAGATACCTCCTGTACTCCTTTGTGCGCTGTAGAGATACCTTCTGTACTCCTTTGTGCGCTGTAGAGATACCTTCTGTACTCCTTTGTACGCTGTAGAGATACCTCGTGTACTCCTTTGTACGTTCTAGAGATATTTCCTGTACTCCTTTGTGCGCTGTAGAGATACCTTCTGTACTCCTTTGTGCGCTGTAGAGATACCTTCTGTACTCCTTTGTGCGCTGTAGAGATACCTTCTGTACTCCTTTGTGCGCTGTAGAGATACCTTCTGTACTCCTTTGTGCGCTGTAGAGATACCTTCTGTACTCCTTTGTACGCTGTTGAGATACCTCGTGTACTCCTTTGTACGTTCTAGAGATATTTCCTGTACTCCTTTGTGCGCTGTAGAGATACCTTCTGTACTCCTTTGTGCGCTGTAGAGATACCTTCTGTACTCCTTTGTGACCTGTAGAGATACCTTCTGTACTCCTTTGTGCGCTGTAGAGATACCTTCTGTACTCCTTTGTGCGCTGTAGAGATACCTTCTGTACTCCTTTGTGCGCTGTAGAGATACCTTCTGTACTCCTTTGTGCGCTGTAGAGATATTTTCTGTACTCCTTTGTGCGCTGTAGAGATACCTTCTGTACTCCTTTGTGCGCTGTAGAGATACCTTCTGTACTACTTTGTACGCTGTAGAGATACCTCGTGTACTCCTTTGTACGTTCTAGAGATATTTCCTGTACTCCTTTGTGCGCTGTAGAGATACCTTCTGTACTCCTTTGTGCTCTGTAGAGATACCTTCTGTACTCCTTCGTGCGCTGTAGAGATACCTTCTGTACTCCTTTGTGCGCTGTAGAGATACCTTCTGTACTCCTTTGTACGCTGTAGAGATACCTCGTGTACTCCTTTGTACGTTCTAGAGATATTTCCTGTACTCCTTTGTGCGCTGTAGAGATACCTTCTGTACTCCTTTGTGCGCTGTAGAGATACCTTCTGTACTCCTTTGTGCGCTGTAGAGATACCTGTTGTACTCCTTTGTGCACTGTAGAGATACCTAGATACCTTCTGTACTCCTTTGTACGCTGTAGAGATGCCTCATGTACTCCTTTGTATGTTCTAGAGATATTTCCTGTACTCCTTTGTACGTTGTAGAGATACCTTCTGTACTCCTTTGTGCGCTGTAGAGATACCTTCTGTACTCCTTTGTGCGCTGTAGAGATACCTTCTGTACTCCTTTGTGCGCTGTAGAGATACCTTCTGTACTCCTTTGTACGCTGTAGAGATACCTCGTGTACTCCTTTGTACGTTCTATAGATATTTCCTGTACTCCTTTGTGCGCTGTAGAGATACCTTCTGTACTCCTTTGTGCGCTGTAGAGATACCTTCTGTACTCCTTTGTGCGCTGTAGAGATACCTTCTGTACTCCTTTGTGCGCTGAAGAGATACCTTCTGTACTCCTTTGTACGCTGTAGAGATTCCTCGTGTACTCCTTTGTACGTTCTAGAGATATTTCCTGTATTCCTTTGTGCGCTGTAGAGATACCTTCTGTACTCCTTTGTGCGCTGTAGAGATACCTTCTGTACTCCTTTGTGCGCTGTAGAGATAACTTCTGTACTCCTTTGTGCGCTGCAGAGATACCTTCTGTACTCCTTTGTGCGCTGTAGAGACACCTTCTGTACTCCTTTGGGCGCTGTAGAGATACCTTCTGTACTCCTTTGTACGCTGTAGAGATACCTCGTGTACTCCTTTGTACGTTCTAGAGATATTTCCTGTACTCCTTTGTGCGCTGTAGAGATACCTTCTGTACTCCTTTTTACGCTGTAGAGATACCTTCTGTACTCCTTTGTGCGCTGTAGAGATACCTTCTGTACTCCTTTGTGCGCTGTGGAGATACCTTCTGTACTCCTTTGTACGCTGTAGAGATACCTCGTGTACTCCTTTGTACGTTCTAGAGATATTTCCTGTACTCCTTTGTGCGCTGTAGAGATACCTTCTGTACTCCTTTGTGCGCTGTAGAGATACCTTCTGTACTCCTTTGTGCGCTGTAGAGATACCTTCTGTACTCCTTAGTGCGCTGTAGAGATACCTTCTGTACTCCTTTGTACGCTGTAGAGATACCTCGTGTACTCCTTTGTACGTTCTAGAGATATTTCCTGTACTCCTTTGTGCGCTGTAGAGATACCTTCTGTACTCCTTTGTGCGCTGTAGAGATACCTTCTGTACTCCTTTGTGCGCTGTAGAGATAACTTCTGTACTCCTTTGTGCGCTGTAGAGATACCTTCTGTACTCCTTTGTGCGCTGTAGAGATACCTTCTGTACTCCTTTGTGCGCTGTAGAGATACCTTCTGTACTCCTTTGTACGCTGTAGAGATACCTCGTGTACTCCTTTGTACGTTCTAGAGATATTTCCTGTACTCCTTTGTGCGCTGTAGAGATACCTTCTGTACTCCTTTGTGCGCCGTAGAGATACCTTCTGTACTCCTTTATGCGCTGTAGAGATACCTTCTGTACTCCTTTGTGCGCTGTAGAGATACCTTCTGTACTCCTTTGTACGCTGTAGAGATACCTCGTGTACTCCTTTGTACGTTCTAGAGATATTTCCTGTACTCCTTTGTGCGCTGTAGAGATACCTTCTGTACTCCTCCGTGCGCTGTAGAGATACCTTCTGTACTCCTTTGTGCGCTGTAGAGATACCTTCTGTACTCCTTTGTGCGCTGTAGAGATACCTTCTGTACTCCTTTGTGCGCTGTAGAGATACCTTCTGTACTCCTTTGTACGCTGTAGAGATACCTCGTGTACTCCTTCGTACGTTCTAGAGATATTTCCTGTACTCCTTTGTGCGCTGTAGAGATACCTTCTGTACTCCTTTGTGCGCTGTAGAGATACCTTCTGTACTCCTTTGTGCGCTGTAGAGATACCTTCTGTACTCCTTTGTGCGCTGTAGAGATACCTTCTGTACTCCTTTGTGCGCTGTAGAGATACCTTCTGTTCTCCTTTGTGCGCTGTAGAGATACCTTCTAAACTCCTTTGTGCGCTGTAGAGATACCTTCTGTACTCCTTTGTGCGCTGTGGAGATACCTTCTGTACTCCTTTGTGCGCTGTAGAGATACCTTCTGTACTCCTTTGTGCGCTGTAGAGATACCTTCTGTACTCCTTTGCACGCTGTAGAGATACCTCGTGTACTCCTTTGTACGTTCTAGAGATATTTCCTGTACTCCTTTGTGCGCTGTAGAGATACCTTCTGTACTCCTTTGTGCGCTGTAGAGATACCTTCTGTACTCCTTTGTGCGCTGTAGAGATACCTTCTGTACTCCTTTGTGCGCTGTAGAGATACCTTCTGTACTCCTTTGTACGCTGTAGAGATACCTCGTGTACTCCTTTGTACGTTCTAGAGATATTTCCTGTACTCCTTTGTGCGCTGTAGAGATACCTTCTGTACTCCTTTGTGCGCTGTAGAGATACCTTCTGTACTCCTTTGTGACCTGAAGAGATACCTTCTGTACTCCTTTGTGCGCTGTAGAGATACCTTCTGTACTCCTTTGTGCGCTGTAGAGATACCTTCTGTACTCCTTTGTGCGCTGTAGAGATACCTTCTGTACTCCTTTGTGCGCTGTAGAGATACCTTCTGTACTCCTTTGTGCGCTGTAGAGATACCTTCTGTACTCCTTTGTGCGCTGTAGAGATACTTTCTGTACTACTTTGTACGCTGTAGAGATACCTCGTGTACTTCTTTGTACGTTCTAGAGATATTTCCTGTACTCCTTTGTGCGCTGTAGAGATACCTTCTGTACTCCTTTGTGCTCTGTAGAGATACCTTCTGTACTCCTTCGTGCGCTGTAGAGATACCTTTTGTACTCCTTTGTGCGCTGTAGAGATACCTTCTGTACTCCTTTGTACGCTGTAGAGATACCTCGTGTACTCCTTTGTACGTTCTAGAGATATTTCCTGTACTCCTTTGTGTGCTGTAGAGATACCTTCTGTACTCCTTTGTGCGCTGTAGAGATACCTTCTGTACTCCTTTGTGCGCTGTAGAGATACCTGCTGTACTCCTTTGTGCACTGTAGAGATACCTAGATACCTTCTGTACTCCTTTGTACGCTGTAGAGATACCTCGTGTACTCCTTTGTATGTTCTAGAGATATTTCCTGTACTCCTTTGTGCGCTGTAGAGATACCTTCTGTACTCCTTTGTGCGCTGTAGAGATACCTTCTGTACTCCTTTGTGCGCTGTAGAGATACCTTCTGTACTCCTTTGTGCGCTGTAGAGATACCTTCTGTACTCCTTTGTACGCTGTAGAGATACCTCGTGTACTCCTTTGTACGTTCTAGAGATATTTCCTGTACTCCTTTGTGCGCTGTAGAGATACCTTCTGTACTCCTTTGTGCACTGTAGAGATACCTTCTGTACTCCTTTGTGCGCTGTAGAGATACCTTCTGTACTCCTTTGTGCGCTGTAGAGATACCTTCTGTATTCCTTTGTGCGCTGTAGAGATACCTTCTGTACTCCTTTGTGCGCTGTAGAGATACCTTCTGTACTCCTTTGTACGCTGTAGAGATACCTCGTGTACTCCTTTGTACGTTCTAGAGATATTTCCTGTACTCCTTTGTGCGCTGTAGAGATACCTTCTGTACTCCTTTGTGCGCTGAAGAGATACCTTCTGTACTCCTTTGTGCGCTGTGGAGATACCTTCTGTACTCTTTTGTGCGCTGTAGAGATACCTTCTGTACTCCTTTGTACGCTGTAGAGATCCCTCGTGTACTCCTTTGTACTTTCAAGAGATATTTCCTGTACTCCTTTGTGCGCTGTAGAGATACCTGCTGTACTCCTTTGTGCGCTGTAGAGATACCTTCTGTACTCCTTGGTGCGCTGTAGAGATACCTTCTGTACTCCTTCGTGCGCTGTAGAGATACCTTCTGTACTCCTTTGTGCGCTGTAGAGATACCTTCTGTACTCCTTTGTGCGCTGTAGAGATACCTCGTGTACTCCTTTGTACTTTCTAGAGATATTTCCTGTACTCCTTTGTGCGCTGTAGAAATACCTTCTGTACTCCTTTGTGCGCTGTAGAGATACCCTCTGTACTCCTTTGTGCGCTGTAGAGATACCTTCTGTACTCCTTTGTGCGCTGTAGAGATACCTTCTGTACTCCTTCGTGCGCTGTAGAGAGACCTTCTGTACTCCTTTGTGCGCTGTAGAGATACCTTCTGTACTCCTTTGTACGCTGTAGAGATACCTCGTGTACTCCTTTGTACGTTCTAGAGATATTTCCTGTACTCCTTTGTGCGCTGTAGAGATACCTTCTGTACTCCTTTGTGCGCTGTAGAGATACCTTCTGTACTCCTTTGTGCGCTGTAGAGATACCTTCTGTACTCCTTTGTACGCTGTAGAGAAACCTCGTGTACTCCTTTGTACGTTCTAGAGATATTTCCTGTACTCTTTTGTGCGCTGTAGAGATACCTTCTGTACTCCTTTGTGCGCTGTAGAGATACCTTCTGTACTCCTTTGTGCGCTGTAGAGATACCTTCTGTACTCCTTTGTGCGCTGTAGAGATACCTTCTGTACTCCTTTGTGCGCTGTAGAGATACCTTCTGTACTCCTTTGTGCGCTGTTGAGATACCTTCTGTACTCTGTTGTGCGCTGTAGAGATACCTTCTGTACTCCTTTGTGCGCTGTAGAGATACCTGCTGTACTCCTTTGTGCGCTGTAGAGATACCTTCTGTACTCCTTTGTGCGCTGTAGAGATACCTTCTGTACTCCTTTGTACGCTGTAGAGATACCTCGTGTACTCCTTTTTACGTTCTAGAGATACCTCGTGTACTCCTTTTTACGTTCTAGAGATATTTCCTGTACTCCTTTGTGCGCTGTAGAGATACCTTCTGTACTCCTTTGTGCGCTGTAGAGATACCTTCTGTACTCCTTTGTACGCTGTAGAGATACCTCGTGTACTCCTTTGTACGTTCTAGAGATATTTCCTGTACTCCTTTGTGCGCTGTGGAGATACCTTCTGTACTCCTCCGTGCGCTGTAGAGATACCTTCTGTACTCCTTTGTGCGCTGTAGAGATACCTTCTGTACTCCTTTGTGCGCTGTAGAGATACCTTCTGTACTCCTTTGTGCGCTGTAGAGATACCTTCTGTACTCCTTTGTACGCTGTAGAGATACCTCGTGTACTCCGTCGTACGTTCTAGAGATATTTCCTGTACTCCTTTGTGCGCTGGAGAGATACCTTCTGTACTCCTTTGTGCGCTGTAGAGATACCTTCTGTACTCCTTTGTGCGCTGTAGAGATACCTTCTGTACTCCTTTGTGCGCTGTAGAGATACCTTCTGTACTCCTTTGTGCGCTGTAGAGATACCTTCTGTTCTCCTTTGTGCGCTGTAGAGATACCTTCTGTACTCCTTTGTGCGCTGTAGAGATACCTTCTGTACTCCTTTGTGCGCTGTAGAGATACCTTCTGTACTCCTTTGTGCGCTGTAGAGATACCTTCTGTACTCCTTTGTGCGCTGTAGAGATACCTTCTGTACTCCTTTGTACGCTGTAGAGATACCTCGTGTACTCCTTTGTACGTTCTAGAGATATTTCCTGTACTCCTTTGTGCGCTGTAGAGATACCTTCTGTACTCCTTTGTGCGCTGTAGAGATACCTTCTGTACTCCTTTGTGCGCTGTAGAGATACCTTCTGTACTCCTTTGTGCGCTGTAGAGATACCTTCTGTACTCCTTTGTACGCTGTAGAGATACCTCGTGTACTCCTTTGTACGTTCTAGAGATATTTCCTGTACTCCTTTGTGCGCTGTAAAGATATTTTCTGTACTCCTTTGTGCGCTGTAGAGATACCTTCTGTACTCCTTTGTGACCTGTAGAGATACCTTCTGTACTCCTTTGTGCGCTGTAGAGATACCTTCTGTACTCCTTTGTGCGCTGTAGAGATACCTTCTGTACTCCTTTGTGCGCTGTAGAGATACCTTCTGTACTCCTTTGTGCGCTGTAGAGATACCTTCTGTACTACTTTGTACGCTGTAGAGATACCTCGTGTACTCCTTTGTACGTTCTAGAGATATTTCCTGTACTCCTTTGTGCGCTGTAGAGATACCTTCTGTACTCCTTTGTGCTCTGTAGAGATACCTTCTGTACTCCTTCGTGCGCTGTAGAGATACCTTCTGTACTCCTTTGTGCGCTGTAGAGATACCTTCTGTACTCCTTTGTACGCTGTAGAGATACCTCGTGTACTCCTTTGTACGTTCTAGAGATATTTCCTGTACTCCTTTGTGCGCTGTAGAGATACCTTCTGTACTCCTTTGTGCGCTGTAGAGATACCCTCTGTACTCCTTTTTGCGCTGTAGAGATACCTGCTGTACTCCTTTGTGCACTGTAGAGATACCTAGATACCTTCTGTACTCCTTTGTACGCTGTAGAGATACCTCGTGTACTCCTTTGTATGTTCTAGAGATATTTCCTGTACTCCTTTGTGCGCTGTAGGGATACCTTCTGTACTCCTTTGTGCGCTGTAGAGATACCTTCTGTACTCCTTTGTGCGCTGTAGAGATACCTTCTGTACTCCTTTGTGCGCTGTAGAGATACCTTCTGTACTCCTTTGTACGCTGTAGAGATACCTCGTGTACTCCTTTGTACGTTCTAGAGATATTTCCTGTACTCCTTTGTGCGCTGTAGAGATACCTTCTGTACTCCTTTGTGCACTGTAGAGATACCTTCTGTACTCCTTTGTGCGCTGTAGAGATACCTTCTGTACTCCTTTGTGCGCTGTAGAGATACCTTCTGTATTCCTTTGTGCGCTGTAGAGATACCTTCTGTACTCCTTTGTGCGCTGTAGAGATACCTTCTGTACTCCTTTGTACGCTGTAGAGATACCTCGTGTACTCCTTTGTACGTTCTATAGATATTTCCTGTACTCCTTTGTGCGCTGTAGAGATACCTTCTGTACTCCTTTGTGTGCTGAAGAGATACCTTCTGTACTCCTTTGTGCGCTGTAGAGATACCTTCTGTACTCTTTTGTGCGCTGTAGAGATACCTTCTGTACTACTTTGTACGCTGTAGAGATTCCTCGTGTACTCCTTTGTACTTTCTAGAGATATTTCCTGTACTCCTTTGTGCGCTGTAGAGATACCTGCTGTACTCCTTTGTGCGCTGTAGAGATACCTTCTGTACTCCTTGGTGCGCTGTAGAGATACCTTCTGTACTCCTTCGTGCGCTGTAGAGATACCTTCTGTACTCCTTTGTGCGCTGTAGAGATACCTTCTGTACTCCTTTGTGCGCTGTAGAGATACCTCGTGTACTCCTTTGTACGTTCTAGAGATATTTCCTGTACTCCTTTGTGCGCTGTAGAAATACCTTCTGTACTCCTTTGTGCGCTGTAGAGATACCCTCTGTACTCCTTTGTGCGCTGTAGAGATACCTTCTGTACTCCTTTGTGCGCTGTAGAGATACCTTCTGTACTCCTTCGTGCGCTGTAGAGAGACCTTCTGTACTCCTTTGTGCGCTGTAGAGATACCTTCTGTACTCCTTTGTACGCTGTAGAGATACCTCGTGTACTCCTTTGTACGTTCTAGAGATATTTCCTGTACTCCTTTGTGCGCTGTAGAGATACCTTCTTTACTTCTTTGTGCGCTGTAGAGATACCTTCTGTACTCCTTTGTGCGCTGTAGAGATACCTTCTGTACTCCTTTGTGCGCTGTAGAGATACCTTCTGTACTCCTTTGTACGCTGTAGAGATACCTCGTGTACTCCTTTGTACGTTCTAGAGATATTTCCTGTACTCTTTTGTGCGCTGTAGAGATACCTTCTGTACTCCTTTGTGCGCTGTAGAGATACCTTCTGTACTCCTTTGTGCGCTGTAGAGATACCTTCTGTACTCCTTTGTGCGCTGTAGAGATACCTTCTGTACTCCTTTGTGCGCTGTAGAGATACCTTCTGTACTCCTTTGTGCGCTGTTGAGATACCTTCTGTACTCTGTTGTGCGCTGTAGAGATACCTTCTGTACTCCTTTGTGCGCTGTAGAGATACCTTCTGTACTCCTTTGTGCGCTGTAGAGATACCTTCTGTACTCCTTTGTGCGCTGTAGAGATACCTTCTGTACTCCTTTGTACGCTGTAGAGATACCTCGTGTACTCCTTTTTACGTTCTAGAGATACCTCGTGTACTCCTTTTTACGTTCTAGAGATATTTCCTGTACTCCTTTGTGCGCTGTAGAGATACCTTCTGTACTCCTTTGTGCGCTGTAGAGATACCTTCTGTACTCCTTTGTGCGCTGTAGAGATACCTTCTGTACTCCTTTGTGCGCTGTAGAGATACCTTCTGTACTCCTTTGTACGCTGTAGAGATACCTCGTGTACTCCTTTGTACGTTCTAGAGATATTTCCTGTACTCCTTTGTGCGCTGTAGAGATACCTTCTGTACTCCTTTGTGCGCTGTAGAGATACCTTCTGTACTCCTTTGTGCGGTGTAGACATACCTTCTGCACTCCTTTGTACGCTGTAGAGATACCTCGTGTACTCCTTTGTACGTTCTAGAGATATTTCCTGTACTCCTTTGTGCGCTGTAGAGATACCTTCTGTACTCCTTTGTGCGCTGTAGAGATACCTTCTGTACTCCTTTGTGACCTGTAGAGATACCTTCTGTACTCCTTTGTGCGCTGTAGAGATACCTTCTGTACTCCTTTGTGCGCTGTAGAGATACCTTCTGTACTCCTTTGTGCGCTGTAGAGATACCTTCTGTACTCCTTTGTGCGCTGTAGAGATACCTTCTGTACTCCTTTGTGCGCTGTAGAGATACCTTCTGTACTCCTTTGTGCGCTGTAGAGATACCTTCTGTACTCCTTTGTGCGCTGTAGAGATACCTTCTGTACTACTTTGTACGCTGTAGAGATACCTCGTGTACTCCTTTGTACGTTCTAGAGATATTTCCTGTACTCCTTTGTGCGCTGTAGAGATACCTTCTGTACTCCTTTGTGCGCTGTAGAGATACCTTCTGTACTCCTTTGTGCGCTGTAGAGATACCTTCTGTACTCCTTTGTGCGCTGTAGAGATACCTTCTGTACTCCTTTGTGCGCTGTTGAGATACCTTCTGTACTCTGTTGTGCGCTGTAGAGATACCTTCTGTACTCCTTTGTGCGCTGTAGAGATACCTTCTGTACTCCTTTGTGCGCTGTAGAGATACCTTCTGTACTCCTTTGTGCGCTGTAGAGATACCTTCTGTACTCCTTTGTACGCTGTAGAGATACCTCGTGTACTCCTTTTTACGTTCTAGAGATACCTCGTGTACTCCTTTTTACGTTCTAGAGATATTTCCTGTACTCCTTTGTGCGCTGTAGAGATACCTTCTGTACTCCTTTGTGCGCTGTAGAGATACCTTCTGTACTCCTTTGTGCGCTGTAGAGATACCTTCTGTACTCCTTTGTGCGCTGTAGAGATACCTTCTGTACTCCTTTGTGCGCTGTAGAGATACCTTCTGTACTCCTTTGTACGCTGTAGAGATACCTCGTGTACTCCTTTGTACGTTCTAGAGATATTTCCTGTACTCCTTTGTGCGCTGTAGAGATACCTTCTGTACTCCTTTGTGCGCTGTAGAGATACCTTCTGTACTCCTTTGTGCGGTGTAGACATACCTTCTGCACTCCTTTGTACGCTGTAGAGATACCTCGTGTACTCCTTTGTACGTTCTAGAGATATTTCCTGTACTCCTTTGTGCGCTGTAGAGATACCTTCTGTACTCCTTTGTGCGCTGTAGAGATACCTTCTGTACTCCTTTGTGACCTGTAGAGATACCTTCTGTACTCCTTTGTGCGCTGTAGAGATACCTTCTGTACTCCTTTGTGCGCTGTAGAGATACCTTCTGTACTCCTTTGTGCGCTGTAGAGATACCTTCTGTACTCCTTTGTGCGCTGTAGAGATACCTTCTGTACTCCTTTGTGCGCTGTAGAGATACCTTCTGTACTCCTTTGTGCGCTGTAGAGATACCTTCTGTACTACTTTGTACGCTGTAGAGATACCTCGTGTACTCCTTTGTACGTTCTAGAGATATTTCCTGTACCCCTTTGTGCGCTGTAGAGATACCTTCTGTACTCCTTTGTGCTCTGTAGAGATACCTTCTGTACTCCTTCGTGCGCTGTAGAGATACCTTCTGTACTCCTTTGTGCGCTGTAGAGATACCTTCTGTACTCCTTTGTACGCTGTAGAGATACCTCGTGTACTCCTTTGTACGTTCTAGAGATATTTCCTGTACTCCTTTGTGCGCTGTAGAGATATCTTCTGTACTCCTTTGTGCGCTGTAGAGATACCTTCTGTACTCCTTTGTGCGCTGTAGAGATACCTGCTGTACTCCTTTGTGCACTGTAGAGATACCTAGATACCTTCTGTACTCCTTTGTACGCTGTAGAGATACCTCGTGTACTCCTTTGTATGTTCTAGAGATATTTCCTGTACTCCTTTGTGCGCTGTAGAGATACCTTCTGTACTCCTTTGTGCGCTGTAGAGATACCTTCTGTACTCCTTTGTGCGCTGTAGAGATACCTTCTGTACTCCTTTGTGCGCTGTAGACATACCTTCTGTACTCCTTTGTGCGCTGTAGAGATACCTTCTGTACTCCTTTGTACGCTGTAGAGATACCTCGTGTACTCCTTTGTACGTTCTAGAGATATTTCCTGTACTCCTTTGTGCGCTGTAGAGATACCTTCTGTACTCCTTTGTGCGCTGTAGAGATACCTTCTGTACTCCTTTGTGCGCTGTAGAGATACCTGCTGTACTCCTTTGTGCACTGTAGAGATACCTAGATACCTTCTGTATTCCTTTGTACGCTGTAGAGATACCTCGTGTACTCCTTTGTATGTTCTAGAGATATTTCCTGTACTCCTTTGTGCGCTGTAGAGATACCTTCTGTACTCCTTTGTGCGCTGTAGAGATACCTTCTGTACTCCTTTGTGCGCTGTAGAGATACCTTCTGTACTCCTTTGTGCGCTGTAGAGATACCTTCTGTACTCCTTTGTACGCTGTAGAGATACCTCGTGTACTCCTTTGTACGTTCTAGAGATATTTCCTGTACTCCTTTGTGCGCTTTAGAGATACCTTCTGTACTCCTTTGTGCACTGTAGAGATACCTTCTGTACTCCTTTGTGCGCTGTAGAGATACCTTCTGTACTCCTTTGTGCGCTGTAGAGATACCTTCTGTATTCCTTTGTGCGCTGTAGAGATACTTTCTGTACTCCTTTGTGCGCTGTAGAGATACCTTCTGTACTCCTTTGTACGCTGTAGAGATACCTCGTGTACTCCTTTGTACGTTCTAGAGATATTTCCTGTACTCCTTTGTGCGCTGTAGAGATACCTTCTGTACTCCTTTGTGCGCTGAAGAGATACCTTCTGTACTCCTTTGTGCGCTGTAGAGATACCTTCTGTACTCTTTTGTGCGCTGTAGAGATACCTTCTGTACTCCTTTGTACGCTGTAGAGATCCCTCGTGTACTCCTTTGTACTTTCTAGAGATATTTCCTGTACTCCTTTGTGCGCTGTAGAGATACCTGCTGTACTCCTTTGTGCGCTGTAGAGATACCTTCTGTACTCCTTGGTGCGCTGTAGAGATACCTTCTGTACTCCTTCGTGCGCTGTAGAGATACCTTCTGTACTCCTTTGTGCGCTGTAGAGATACCTTCTGTACTCCTTTGTGCGCTGTAGAGATACCTCGTGTACTCCTTTGTACGTTCTAGAGATATTTCCTGTACTCCTTTGTGCGCTGTAGAAATACCTTCTGTACTCCTTTGTGCGCTGTAGAGATACCCTCTGTACTCCTTTGTGCGCTGTAGAGATACCTTCTGTACTCCTTTGTGCGCTGTAGAGATACCTTCTGTACTCCTTCGTGCGCTGTAGAGAGACCTTCTGTACTCCTTTGTGCGCTGTAGAGATACCTTCTGTACTCCTTTGTACGCTGTAGAGATACCTCGTGTACTCCTTTGTACGTTCTAGAGATATTTCCTGTACTCCTTTGTGCGCTGTAGAGATACCTTCTGTACTCCTTTGTGCGCTGTAGAGATACCTTCTGTACTCCTTTGTGCGCTGTAGAGATACCTTCTGTACTCCTTTGTGCGCTGTAGAGATACCTTCTGTACTCCTTTGTGCGCTGTAGAGATACCTTCTGTACTCCTTTGTACGCTGTAGAGATACCTCGTGTACTCCTTTGTACGTTCTAGAGATATTTCCTGTACTCTTTTGTGCGCTGTAGAGATACCTTCTGTACTCCTTTGTGCGCTGTAGAGATACCTTCTGTACTCCTTTGTGCGCTGTAGAGATACCTTCTGTACTCCTTTGTGCGCTGTAGAGATACCTTCTGTACTCCTTTGTGCGCTGTAGAGATACCTTCTGTACTCCTTTGTGCGCTGTTGAGATACCTTCTGTACTCTGTTGTGCGCTGTAGAGATACCTTCTGTACTCCTTTGTGCGCTGTAGAGATACCTTCTGTACTCCTTTGTGCGCTGTAGAGATACCTTCTGTACTCCTTTGTGCGCTGTAGAGATACCTTCTGTACTCCTTTGTACGCTGTAGAGATACCTCGTGTACTCCTTTTTACGTTCTAGAGATACCTCGTGTACTCCTTTTTACGTTCTAGAGATATTTCCTGTACTCCTTTGTGCGCTGTAGAGATACCTTCTGTACTCCTTTGTGCGCTGTAGAGATACCTTCTGTACTCCTTTGTGCGCTGTAGATATACCTTCTGTACTCCTTTGTACGCTGTAGAGATACCTCGTGTACTCCTTTGTACGTTCTAGAGATATTTCCTGTACTCCTTTGTGCGCTGTAGAGATACCTTCTGTACTCCTTTGTGCGCTGTAGAGATACCTTCTGTACTCCTTTGTGCGCTGTAGAGATACCTTCTGTACTCCTTTGTACGCTGTAGAGATACCTCGTGTACTCCTTTGTACGTTCTAGAGATATTTCCTGTACTCCTTTGAGCGCTGTAGAGATACCTTCTGTACTCCTTTGTGCGCTGTAGAGATACCTTCTGTACTCCTTTGTACGCTGTAGAGATACCTCGTGTACTCCTTTGTACGTTCTAGAGATATTTCCTGTACTCCTTTGTGCGCTGTAGAGATACCTTCAGTACTCCTTTGTGCGCTGTAGAGATACCTTCTGTACTCCTTTGTGCGCTGTAGAGATACCTTCTGTACTCCTTTGTGCGCTGTAGAGATACCTTCTGTACTCCTTTGTGCGCTGTAGAGATACCTTCTGTACTCCTTTGTGCGCTGTAGAGATACCTTCTGTACTCCTTTGTGCGCTGTAGAGATACCTTCTGTACTCCTTTGTGCGCTGTAGAGATACCTTCTGTACTGATTTGTGCGCTGTAGAGATACCTTCTGTACTCCTTTGTGCGCTGTAGAGATACCTTCTGTACTCCTTTGTACGCTGTAGAGATACCTCGTGTACTCCTCTGTACGTTCTAGAGATATTTCCTGTACTCCTTTGTGCGCTGTAGAGATACCTTCTGTACTCCTTTGTGCGCTGTAGAGATACCTTCTGTACTCCTTTGTGCGCTGTAGAGATACCTTCTGTAATCCTTTGTGCGCTGTAGAGATACCTTCTGTACTCCTTTGTGCGCTGTAGAGATACCTTCTGTACTCCTTTGTACGCTGTAGAGATACCTCGTGTCTTCCTTTGTACGTTCTAGAGATATTTCCTGTACTTCTTTGTGCGCTGTAGAGATACCTTCTGTACTCCTTTGTGCGCTGCAGAGATACCTTCTGTACTCCTTTGTGCGCTGTAGAGATACCTTCTGTACTCCTTTGTGCGCTGTAGAGATACCTTCTGTACTCCTTTGTACGCTGTAGAGATACTTCGTGTACTCCTTTGTACGTTCTAGAGATATTTCCTGTACTCCTTTGTGCGCTGTAGAGATACCTTCTGTACTCCTTTGTGCGCTGTAGAGATACCTTCTGTACTCCTTTGTACGCTGTAGAGATACCTCGTGTACTCCTTTGTACGTTCTAGAGATATTTCCTGTACTCCTTTGTGCGCTGTAGAGATACCTTCTATACTCCTTTGTGCGCTGTAGAGATACCTTCTGTACTCCTTTGTGCGCTGTCGAGATACCTTCTGTACTCCTTTGTGCGCTGTAGAGATACCTTCTGTACTCCTTTGTGCGCTGTAGAGATACCTTCTGTACTCCTTTGTGCGCTGTAGAGATACCTTCTGTACTCCTTTGTGCGCTGTAGAGATACCTTCTGTACTCCTTTGTGCGCTGTAGAGATACCTTCTGTACTCCTTTGTACGCTGTAGAGATACCTCGTGTACTCCTTTGTACGTTTTAGAGATATTTCCTGTACTCCTTTGTGCGCTGTAGAGATACCTTCTGTACTCCTTTGTGCGCTGTAGAGATACCTTCTGTACTCCTTTGTGCGCTGTAGTGATACCTTCTGTACTCCTTTGTGCGCTGTAGAGTTACCTTCTGTACTCCTTTGTGCGCTGTAGAGATACCTTCTGTACTGCTTCGTGCGCTGTAGAGACACCTTCTGTACTCCTTTGTACGCTGTAGAGATACATCGTGTACTCCTTTGTACGTTCTAGAGATATTTCCTGTACTCCTTTGTGCGCTGTAGAGATACCTCGTGTACTCCTTTGTACGTTCTAGAGATATTTCCTGTACTCCTTTGTGCGCTGTAGAGATACCTGCTGTACTCCTTTGTGCGCTGTAGAGATACCTTCTGTACTCCTTTGTGCGCTGTAGAGATACCTTCTGTACTCCTTTGTACGCTGTAGAGATACCTCGTGTACTCCTTTGTACGTTCTAGAGATATTTCCTGTACTCCTTTGTGCGCTGTAGAGATACCTTCTGTACTCCTTTGTGCGCTGTAGAGATATCTTCTGTACTCCTTTGTGCGCTGTAGAGATACCTTCTGTACTCCTTTGTGCGCTGTAGAGATACCTTCTGTACTCCTTTGTGCGCTGTAGAGATACCTTCTGTACTCCTTTGTGCGCTGTAGAGATACCTTCTGTACTCCTTTGTGCGCAGTAGAGATACCTTCTGTACTCCTTTGTACGCTGTAGAGATACCTCGTGTACTCCTTTGTACGTTCTAGAGATATTTCCTGTACTCCTTTGTGCGCTGTAGAGATACCTTCTGTACTCCTTTGTGCGCTGTAGAGATACCTTCTGTACTCCTTTGTGCACTGTAGAGATACCTTCTGTACTCCTTTGTGCGCTGTAGAGATACCTTCTGTACTCTTTTGTGCGCTGAAGAGATACCTTCTGTACTCCTTTGTACGCTGTAGAGATACCTCGTGTACTTCTTTGTACGTTCTAGAGATATTTCCTGTACTCCTTTGTGCGCTGTAGAGATACCTTCTGTACTCCTTTGTGCGCTGTAGAGATACCTTCTGTACTCCTTTTTGCGCTGTAGAGATACCTTCTGTACTCCTTTGTGCGCTGTAGAGATACCTCGTGTACATCTTTGTACGTTCTAGAGATATTTCCTGTACTCCTTTGTGCGCTGTAGAGATACCTTCTGTACTCCTTTGTGCGCTGTAGAGATACCTTCTGTACTCCTTTGTGCGCTGTAGAGATACCTTCTGTACTCCTTTGTGCGCTGTAGAGATACCCTCTGTACTCCTTTGTACGCTGTAGAGATACCTCGTGTACTCCTTTGTACGTTCTAGAGATATTTCCTGTACTCCTTTGTGCGCTGTAGAGATACCTTCTGTACTCCTTTGTGCGCTGTAGAGATACCTTCTGTACTCCTTTGTGCGCTGTAGAGATACCTTCTGTACTCCTTTGTACGCTGTAGAGATACCTCGTGTACTCCTTTGTACGTTCTAGAGATATTTCCTGTACTCCTTTGTGCGCTGTAGAGATACCTTCTGTACTCCTTTGTGCGCTGTAGAGATACCTTCTGTACTCCTTTGTGCGCTGTAGAGATACCTTCTGTACTCCTTTGTGCGCTGTAGAGATACCTTCTGTACTCCTTTGTGCGCTGTAGAGATACCTTCTGTTCTTCTTTGTGCGCTGTGGAGATACCTTCTCTACTCCTTTGTGCGCTGTAGAGATACCTTCTGTACTCTTTTGTGCGCTGTAGAGATACCTCGTCTACTCCTTTGTACGTTCTAGAGATATTTCCTGTACTCCTTTGGGCGCTGTAGAGATACCTTCTGTACTCCTTTGTGCGCTGTAGAGATACCTTCTGTACTCCTTTGTGCGCTGTATAGATACCTTCTGTACTCCTTTGTGCGCTGTAGAGATACCTTCTGTACTCCTTTGTGCGCTGTAGAGATACGTTCTGTACTCCTTTGTGCGCTGTAGAGATACCTTCTGTACTCCTTTGTGCGCTGTAGAGATACCTTCTGTACTTCTTTGTGCGCTGTAGAGATACCTTCTGTACTCCTTTGTGCGCTGTAGAGATACCTTCTGTACTCCTTTGTGCGCTGTAGAGATACCTTCTGTACTCCTTTGTGCGCTGTAGAGATACCTTCTTTACTCCTTTGTGCGCTGTAGAGATACCTTCTGTACTCCTTTGTGCGCTGTAGAGATACCTTCTGTGCTCCTTTGTGCGCTGTAGAGATACCTTCTGTACTCCTTTGTACGCTGTAGAGATACCTCGTGTACTCCTTTGTACTTTCTAGAGATATTTCCTGTACTCCTTTGTGCGCTGTAGAGATACCTTCTGTACTCCTTTGTGCGCTGTAGAGATACCTTCTGTACTTCTTTGTGCGCTGTAGAGATACCTTCTGTACTCCTTTGTGCGCTGTAGAGATACCTTCTGTACTCCTTTGTACGCTGTACAGATACCTCGTGTACTCCTTTGTACGTTCTAGAGATATTTCCTGTACTCCTTTGTGCGCTGTAGAGATACCTTCTGCACTCCTTTGTGCGCTGTAGAGATACCTTCTGTACTCCTTTGTGCGCTGTAGAGATACCTTCTGTACTCCTTCGTGCGCTGTAGAGATACCTCCTGTACTCCTTTGTGCGCTGTAGAGATACCTTCTGTACTCCTTTGTGCGCTGTAGAGATACCTTCTGTACTCCTTTGTGCGCTGTAGAGATACCTTCTGTACTCCTTTGTGCGCTGTAGAGATACCTTCTGTACTCCTTTGTGCGCTGTAGAGATACCTTCTGTACTCCTTTGTACGCTGTAGAGATACCTCGTGTACTCCTTTGTACGTTCTAGAGATATTTCCTGTACTCCTTTGTGCGCTGTAGAGATACCTTCTGTACTCCTTTGTGCGCTGTAGAGATACCTTCTGTACTCCTTTGTACGCTGTAGAGATACCTCGTGTACTCCTTTGTACGTTCAAGAGATATTTCCTGTACTCCTTTGTGCGCTGTAGAGATACCTTCTGTACTCCTTTGTGCGCTGTAGAGATACGTTCTGCACTCCTTTGTGCGCTGTAGAGATACCTTCTGTACTCCTTTGTGCGCTGTAGAGATACCTTCTGTACTCCTTTGTACGCTGTAGAGATACCTCGTGTACTCCTTTGTACGTTCTAGAGATATTTCCTGTACTCCTTTGTGCGCTGTAGAGATACCTTCTGTACTCCTTTGTGCGCTGTAGAGATACCTTCTGTACTCCTTTGTGCGCTGTAGAGATACCTTCTGTACTCCTTTGTGCGCTGTAGAGATACCTTCTGTACTCCTTTGTGCGCTGTAGAGATACCTTCTGTACTCCTTTGTACGCTGTAGAGATACCTCGTGTACTCCTTTGTACGTTCTAGAGATATTTCCTGTACTCCTTTGTGCGCTGTAGAGATACCTTCTGTACTCCTTTGTGCGCTGTAGAGATACCTACTGTACTCCTTTGTACGCTGTAGAGATACCTCGTGTACTCCTTTGTACGTTCTGGAGATATTTCCTGTACTCCTTTGTGCGCTGTAGAGATACCTTCTGTACTCCTTTGTGCGCTGTAGAGATACCTTCTGTACTCCTTTGTGCGCTGTAGAGATACCTTCTGTACTCCTTTGTGCGCTCTAGAGATACCTTCTGTACTCCTTTGTACGCTGTAGAGATACCTCGTGTACTCCTTTGTACGTTCTAGAAATATTTCCTGTACTCCTTTGTGCGCTGTAGAGATACCTTCTGTACTCCTTTGTGCGCTGTAGAGATACCTTCTGTACTCCTTTGTATGCTGTAGAGATACCTCGTGTACTCCTTTGTACGTTCTAGAGATATTTCCTGTACTCCTTTGTGCGCTGTAGAGATACCTTCTGTACTCCTTTGTGCGCTGTAGAGATACCTTCTGTACTCCTTTGTGCGCTGAAGAGGTACCTTCTGTACTCCTTTGTGCGCTGTAGAGATACCTTCTGTACTCCTTTGTGCGCTGTAGAGATACCTTCTGTACTCCTTTGTGCGCTGTAGAGATACCTTCTGTACTCCTTTGTGCGCTGTAGAGATACCTTCTGTACTCCTTTGTGCGCTGTAGAGATACCTTCTGTACTGATTTGTGCGCTGTAGAGATACCTTCTGTACTCCTTTGTGCGCTGTAGAGATACCTTCTGTACTCCTTTTTACGCTGTAGAGATACCTCGTGTACTCCTCTGTACGTTCTAGAGATATTTCCTGTACTCCTTTGTGCGCTGTAGAGATACCTTCTGTACTCCTTTGTGCGCTGTAGAGATACCTTCTGTACTCCTTTGTGCGCTGTAGAGATACCTTCTGTAATCCTTTGTGCGCTGTTGAGATACCTTCTGTACTCCTTTGTGCGCTGTAGAGATACCTTCTGTACTCCTTTGTACGCTGTAGAGATACCTCGTGTACTCTTTTGTACGTTCTAGAGATATTTCCTGTACTTCTTTGTGCGCGGTAGAGATACCTTCTGTACTCCTTTGTGCGCTGTAGAGATACCTTCTGTACTCCTTTGTGCGCTGTAGAGATACCTTCTGTACTCCTTTGTGCGCTGTAGAGATACCTTCTGTACTCCTTTGTACGCTGTAGAGATACTTCGTGTACTCCTTTGTACGTTCTAGAGATATTTCCTGTACTCCTTTGTGCGCTGTAGAGATACCTTCTGTACTCCTTTGTGCGCTGTAGAGATACCTTCTGTACTCCTTTGTACGCTGTAGAGAGACCTCGTGTACTCCTTTGTACGTTCTAGAGATATTTCCTGTACTCCTTTGTGCGCTGTAGAGATACCTTCTATACTCCTTTGTGCGCTGTAGAGATACCTTCTGTACTCCTTTGTGCGCTGTCGAGATACCTTCTGTACTCCTTTGTGCGCTGTAGAGATACCTTCTGTACTCCTTTGTGCGCTGTAGAGATACCTTCTGTACTCCTTTGTGCGCTGTAGAGATACCTTCTGTACTCCTTTGTGCGCTGTAGAGATACCTTCTGTACTCCTTTGTGCGCTGTAGAGATACCTTCTGTACTCCTTTGTACGCTGTAGAGATACCTCGTGTACTCCTTTGTACGTTTTAGAGATATTTCCTGTACTCCTTTGTGCGCTGTAGAGATACCTTCTGTACTCCTTTGTGCGCTGTAGAGATACCTTCTGTACTCCTTTGTGCGCTGTAGTGATACCTTCTGTACTCCTTTGTGCGCTGTAGAGATACCTTCTGTACTCCTTTGTGCGCTGTAGAGATACCTTCTGTACTGCTTCGTGCGCTGTAGAGACACCTTCTGTACTCCTTTGTACGCTGTAGAGATACCTCGTGTACTCCTTTGTACGTTCTAGAGATATTTCCTGTACTCCTTTGTGCGCTGTAGAGATACCTCGTGTACTCCTTTGTACGTTCTAGAGATATTTCCTGTACTCCTTTGTGCGCTGTAGAGATACCTGCTGTAATCCTTTGTGCGCTGTAGAGATACCTTCTGTACTCCTTTGTGCGCTATAGAGATACCTTCTGTACTCCTTTGTACGCTGTAGAGATACCTCGTGTACTCCTTTGAACGTTCTAGAGATATTTCCTGTACTCCTTTGTGCGCTGTAGAGATACCTTCTGTACTCCTTTGTGCGCTGTAGAGATATCTTCTGTACTCCTTTGTGCGCTGTAGAGATACCTTCTGTACTCCTTTGTGCGCTGTAGAGATACCTTCTGTACTCCTTTGTGCGCTGTAGAGATACCTTCTGTACTCCTTTGTGCGCTGTAGAGATACCTTCTGTACTCCTTCGTGCGCAGTAGAGATACCTTCTGTACTCCTTTGTACGCTGTAGAGATACCTCGTGTACTCCTTTGTACGTTCTAGAGATATTTCCTGTACTCCTTTGTGCGCTGTAGAGATACCTTCTGTACTCCTTTGTGCGCTGTAGAGATACCTTCTGTACTCCTTTGTGCACTGTAGAGATACCTTCTGTACTCCTTTGTGCGCTGTAGAGATACCTTCTGTACTCTTTTGTGCGCTGTAGAGATACCTTCTGTACTCCTTTGTACGCTGTAGAGATACCTCGTGTACTTCTTTGTACGTTCTAGAGATATTTCCTGTACTCCTTTGTGCGCTGTAGAGATACCTTCTGTACTCCTTTGTGCGCTGTAGAGATACCTTCTGTACTCCTTTTTGCGCTGTAGAGATACCTTCTGTACTCCTTTGTGCGCTGTAGAAATACCTCGTGTACTTCTTTGTACGTTCTAGAGATATTTCCTGTACTCCTTTGTGCGCTGTAGAGATACCTTCTGTACTCCTTTGTGCGCTGTAGAGATACCTTCTGTACTCCTTTGTGCGCTGTAGAGATACCTTCTGTACTCCTTTGTGCGCTGTAGAGATACCTTCTGTACTCCTTTGTACGCTGTAGAGATACCTCGTGTACTCCTTTGTACGTTCTAGAGATATTTCCTGTACTCCTCTGTGCGCTGTAGAGATACCTTCTGTACTCCTTTGTGCGCTGTAGAGATACCTTCTGTACTCCTTTGTGCGCTGTAGAGATACCTTCTGTACTTCTTTGTACGCTGTAGAGATACCTCGTGTACTCCTTTGTACGTTCTAGAGATATTTCCTGTACTCCTTTGTGCGCTGTAGAGATACCTTCTGTACTCCTTTGTGCGCTGTAGAGATACCTTCTGTACCCTTTTGTGCGCTGTAGAGATACCTTCTGTACTCCTTTGTGCGCTGTAGAGATACCTTCTGTACTCCTTTGTGCGCTGAAGAGATACCTTCTGTTCTCCTTTGTGCGCTGTAGAGATACCTTCTCTACTCCTTTGTGCGCTGTAGAGATACCTTCTGTACTCTTTTGTGCGCTGTAGAGATACCTCGTGTACTCCTTTGTACGTTCTAGAGATATTTCCTGTACTCCTTTGTGCGCTGTAGAGATACCTTCTGTACTCCTTTGTGCGCTGTAGAGATACCTTCTGTACTCCTTTGTGCGCTGTAGAGATACCTTCTGTACTCCTTTGTGCGCTGTAGAGATACCTTCTTTACTCCTTTGCGCGCTGTAGAGATACCTTCTGTACTCCTTTGTGCGCTGTAGAGATACCTTCTGTGCTCCTTTGTGCGCTGTAGAGATACCTTCTGTACTCCTTTGTACGCTGTAGAGATACCTCGTGTACTCCTTTGTACGTTCTAGAGATATTTCCTGTACTCCTTTGTGCGCTGTAGAGATACCTTCTGTACTCCTTTGTGCGCTGTAGAGATACCTTCTGTACTTCTTTGTGCGCTGTAGAGATACCTTCTGTACTCCTTTGTGCGCTGTAGAGATACCTTCTGTACTCCTTTGTACGCTGTAGAGATACCTCGTGTACTCCTTTGTACGTTCTAGAGATATTTCCTGTACTCCTTTGTGCGCTGTAGAGATACCTTCTGTACTCCTTTGTGCGCTGTAGAGATACCTTCTGTACTTCTTTGTGCGCTGTAGAGATACCTTCTGCACTCCTTCGTGCGCTGTAGAGATACCTTCTGTACTCCTTTGTGCGCTGTAGAGATACCTTCTGTACTCCTTTGTGCGCTGTAGAGATACCTTCTGTACTCCTTTGTGCGCTGTAGAGATACCTTCTGTACTCCTTTGTGCGCTGTAGAGATACCTTCTGTACTCCTTTGTGCGCTGTAGAGATACCTTCTGTACTCCTTTGTACGCTGTAGAGATACCTCGTGTACTCCTTTGTACGTTCTAGAGATATTTCCTGTACTCTTTTGTGCGCTGTAGAGATACCTTCTGTACTCCTTTGTGCGCTGTAGAGATACCTTCTGTACTCCTTTGTACGCTGTAGAGATACCTCGTGTACTCCTTTGTACGTTCTAGAGATATTTCCTGTACTCCTTTGTGCGCTGTAGAGATACCTTCTGTACTCCTTTGTGCGCTGTAGAGATACCTTCTGTACTCCTTTGTACGCTGTAGAGAGACCTCGTGTACTCCTTTGTACGTTCTAGAGATATTTCCTGTACTCCTTTGTGCGCTGTAGAGATACCTTCTATACTCCTTTGTGCGCTGTAGAGATACCTTCTGTACTCCTTTGTGCGCTGTCGAGATACCTTCTGTACTCCTTTGTGCGCTGTAGAGATACCTTCTGTACTCCTTTGTGCGCTGTAGAGATACCTTCTGTACTCCTTTGTGCGCTGTAGAGATACCTTCTGTACTCCTTTGTGCGCTGTAGAGATACCTTCTGTACTCCTTTGTGCGCTGTAGAGATACCTTCTGTACTCCTTTGTACGCTGTAGAGATACCTCGTGTACTCCTTTGTACGTTTTAGAGATATTTCCTGTACTCCTTTGTGCGCTGTAGAGATACCTTCTGTACTCCTTTGTGCGCTGTAGAGATACCTTCTGTACTCCTTTGTGCGCTGTAGTGATACCTTCTGTACTCCTTTGTGCGCTGTAGAGATACCTTCTGTACTCCTTTGTGCGCTGTAGAGATACCTTCTGTACTGCTTCGTGCGCTGTAGAGACACCTTCTGTACTCCTTTGTACGCTGTAGAGATACCTCGTGTACTCCTTTGTACGTTCTAGAGATATTTCCTGTACTCCTTTGTGCGCTGTAGAGATACCTCGTGTACTCCTTTGTACATTCTAGAGATATTTCCTGTACTCCTTTGTGCGCTGTAGAGATACCTGCTGTAATCCTTTGTGCGCTGTAGAGATACCTTCTGTACTCCTTTGTGCGCTATAGAGATACCTTCTGTACTCCTTTGTACGCTGTAGAGATACCTCGTGTACTCCTTTGAACGTTCTAGAGATATTTCCTGTACTCCTTTGTGCGCTGTAGAGATACCTTCTGTACTCCTTTGTGCGCTGTAGAGATATCTTCTGTACTCCTTTGTGCGCTGTAGAGATACCTTCTGTACTCCTTTGTGCGCTGTAGAGATACCTTCTGTACTCCTTTGTGCGCTGTAGAGATACCTTCTGTACTCCTTTGTGCGCTGTAGAGATACCTTCTGTACTTCTTCGTGCGCAGTAGAGATACCTTCTGTACTCCTTTGTACGCTGTAGAGATACCTCGTGTACTCCTTTGTACGTTCTAGAGATATTTCCTGTACTCCTTTGTGCGCTGTAGAGATACCTTCTGTACTCCTTTGTGCGCTGTAGAGATACCTTCTGTACTCCTTTGTGCACTGTAGAGATACCTTCTGTACTCCTTTGTGCGCTGTAGAGATACCTTCTGTACTCTTTTGTGCGCTGTAGAGATACCTTCTGTACTCCTTTGTACGCTGTAGAGATACCTCGTGTACTTCTTTGTACGTTCTAGAGATATTTCCTGTACTCCTTTGTGCGCTGTAGAGATACCTTCTGTACTCCTTTGTGCGCTGTAGAGATACCTTCTGTACTCCTTTTTGCGCTGTAGAGATACCTTCTGTACTCCTTTGTGCGCTGTAGAAATACCTCGTGTACTTCTTTGTACGTTCTAGAGATATTTCCTGTACTCCTTTGTGCGCTGTAGAGATACCTTCTCTACTCCTTTGTGCGCTGTAGAGATACCTTCTGTACTCCTTTGTGCGCTGTAGAGATACCTTCTGTACTCCTTTGTGCGCTGTAGAGATACCTTCTGTACTCCTTTGTACGCTGTAGAGATACCTCGTGTACTCCTTTGTACGTTCTAGAGATATTCCCTGTACTCCTCTGTGCGCTGTAGAGATACCTTCTGTACTCCTTTGTGCGCTGTAGAGATACCTTCTGTACTCCTTTGTGCGCTGTAGAGATACCTTCTGTACTTCTTTGTACGCTGTAGAGATACCTCGTGTACTCCTTTGTACGTTCTAGAGATATTTCCTGTACTCCTTTGTGCGCTGTAGAGATACCTTCTGTACTCCTTTGTGCGCTGTAGAGATACCTTCTGTACCCTTTTGTGCGCTGTAGAGATACCTTCTGTACTCCTTTGTGCGCTGTAGAGATACCTTCTGTACTCCTTTGTGCGCTGTAGAGATACCTTCTGTTCTCCTTTGTGCGCTGTAGAGATACCTTCTCTACTCCTTTGTGCGCTGTAGAGATACCTTCTGTACTCTTTTGTGCGCTGTAGAGATACCTCGTGTACTCCTTTGTACGTTCTAGAGATATTTCCTGTACTCCTTTGTGCGCTGTAGAGATACCTTCTGTACTCCTTTGTGCGCTGTAGAGATACCTTCTGTACTCCTTTGTGCGCTGTAGAGATACCTTCTGTACTCCTTTGTGCGCTGTAGAGATACCTTCTTTACTCCTTTGCGCGCTGTAGAGATACCTTCTGTACTCCTTTGTGCGCTGTAGAGATACCTTCTGTGCTCCTTTGTGCGCTGTAGAGATACCTTCTGTACTCCTTTGTACGCTGTAGAGATACCTCGTGTACTCCTTTGTACGTTCTAGAGATATTTCCTGTACTCCTTTGTGCGCTGTAGAGATACCTTCTGTACTCCTTTGTGCGCTGTAGAGATACCTTCTGTACTTCTTTGTGCGCTGTAGAGATACCTTCTGTACTCCTTTGTGCGCTGTAGAGATACCTTCTGTACTCCTTTGTACGCTGTAGAGATACCTCGTGTACTCCTTTGTACGTTCTAGAGATATTTCCTGTACTCCTTTGTGCGCTGTAGAGATACCTTCTGTACTCCTTTGTGCGCTGTAGAGATACCTTCTGTACTTCTTTGTGCGCTGTAGAGATACCTTCTGCACTCCTTCGTGCGCTGTAGAGATACCTTCTGTACTCCTTTGTGCGCTGTAGAGATACCTTCTGTACTCCTTTGTGCGCTGTAGAGATACCTTCTGTACTCCTTTGTGCGCTGTAGAGATACCTTCTGTACTCCTTTGTGCGCTGTAGAGATACCTTCTGTACTCCTTTGTGCGCTGTAGAGATACCTTCTGTACTCCTTTGTACGCTGTAGAGATACCTCGTGTACTCCTTTGTACGTTCTAGAGATATTTCCTGTACTCTTTTGTGCGCTGTAGAGATACCTTCTGTACTCCTTTGTGCGCTGTAGAGATACCTTCTGTACTCCTTTGTACGCTGTAGAGATACCTCGTGTACTCCTTTGTACGTTCTAGAGATATTTCCTGTACTCCTTTGTGCGCTGTAGAGATACCTTCTGTACTCCTTTGTGCGCTGTAGAGATACCTTCTGTACTCTTTTGTGCGCTGTAGAGATACCTTCTGTACTCCTTTGTGCGCTGTAGAGATACCTTCTGTACTCCTTTGTACGCTGTAGAGATACCTCGTGTACTCCTTTGTACGTTCTAGAGATATTTCCTGTACTCCTTTGTGCGCTGTAGAGATACCTTCTGTACTCCTTTGTGCGCTGTAGAGATACCTTCTGTACTCCTTTGTGCGCTGTAGAGATACCTTCTGTACTCCTTTGTGCGCTGTAGAGATACCTTCTGTACTCCTTTGTGCGCTGTAGAGATACCTTCTGTACTCCTTTGTACGCTGTAGAGATACCTCGTGTACTCCTTTGTACGTTCTAGAGATATTTCCTGTACTCCGCTGTGCGCTGTAGAGATACCTTCTGTACTCCTTTGTGCGCTGTAGAGATACCTTCTGTACTCCTTTGTACGCTGTAGAGATACCTCGTGTACTCCTTTGTACGTTCTGGAGATATTTCCTGTACTCCTTTGTGCGCTGTAGAGATACCTTCTGTATTCCTTTGTGCGCTGTAGAGATACCTTCTGTACTCCTTTGTGCGCTGTAGAGATACCTTCTGTACTCCTTTGTGCGCTGTAGAGATACCTTCTGTACTCCTTTGTACGCTGTAGAGATACCTCGTGTACTCCTTTGTACGTTCTAGAGATATTTCCTGTACTCCTTTGTGCGCTGTAGAGATACCTTCTGTACTCCTTTGTGCGCTGTAGAGATACCTTCTGTACTCCTTTGTGCGCTGTCGAGATACCTTCTGTACTCCTTTGTACGTTCAAGAGATATTTCCTGTACTCCCTTGTGCGCTGTAGAGATACCTTCTGTACTCCTTTGTGCGCTGTAGAGATACGTTCTGTACTCCTTTGTGCGCTGTAGAGATACCTTCTGTACTCCTTTGTGCGCTGTAGAGATACCTTCTGTACTCCTTTGTACGCTGTAGAGATACCTCATGTACTCCTTTGTACGTTCTAGAGATATTTCCTGTACTCCTTTGTGCGCTGTAGAGATACCTTCTGTACTCCTTTGTGCGCTGTAGAGATACCTTCTGTACTCCTTTGTGCGCTGTAGAGATACCTTCTGTACTCCTTTGTGCGCTGTAGAGATACCTTCTGTACTCCTTTGTGCGCTGTAGAGATACCTTCTGTACTCCTTTGTACGCTGTAGAGATACCTCGTGTACTCCTTTGTACGTTCTAGAGATATTTCCTGTTCTCCTTTGTGCGCTGTAGAGATACCTTCTGTACTCCTTTGTGCGCTGTAGAGATACCTACTGTACTCCTTTGTACGCTGTAGAGATACCTCGTGTACTCCTTTGTACGTTCTGGAGATATTTCCTGTACTCCTTTGTGCGCTGTAGAGATACCTTCTGTACTCCTTTGTGCGCTGTAGAGATACCTTCTGTACTCCTTTGTGCGCTGTAGAGATACCTTCTGTACTCCTTTGTGCGCTCTAGAGATACCTTCTGTACTCCTTTGTACGCTGTAGAGATACCTCGTGTACTCCTTTGTACGTTCTAGAGATATTTCCTGTACTCCTTTGTGCGCTGTAGAGATACCTTCTGTACTCCTTTGTGCGCTGTAGAGATACCTTCTGTACTCCTTTGTACGCTGTAGAGATACCTCGTGTACTCCTTTGTACGTTCTAGAGATATTTCCTGTACTCCTTTGTGCGCTGTAGAGATACCTCCTGTACTCCTTTGTGCGCTGTAGAGATACCTTCTGTACTCCTTTGTGCGCTGAAGAGATACCTTCTGTACTCCTTTGTGCGCTGTAGAGATACCTTCTGTACTCCTTTGTGCGCTGTAGAGATACCTTCTGTACTCCTTTGTGCGCTGTAGAGATACCTTCTGTACTCCTTTGTGCGCTGTAGAGATACCTTCTGTACTCCTTTGTGCGCTGTAGAGATACCTTCTGTACTGATTTGTGCGCTGTAGAGATACCTTCTGTACTCCTTTGTGCGCTGTAGAGATACCTTCTGTACTCCTTTTTACGCTGTAGAGATACCTCGTGTACTCCTCTGTACGTTCTAGAGATATTTCCTGTACTCCTTTGTGCGCTGTAGAGATACCTTCTGTACTCCTTTGTGCGCTGTAGAGATACCTTCTGTACTCCTTTGTGCGCTGTAGAGATACCTTCTGTAATCCTTTGTGCGCTGTAGAGATACCTTCTGTACTCCTTTGTGCGCTGTAGAGATACCTTCTGTACTCCTTTGTACGCTGTAGAGATACCTCGTGTACTCTTTTGTACGTTCTAGAGATATTTCCTGTACTTCTTTGTGCGCGGTAGAGATACCTTCTGTACTCCTTTGTGCGCTGTAGAGATACCTTCTGTACTCCTTTGTGCGCTGTAGAGATACCTTCTGTACTCCTTTGTGCGCTGTAGAGATACCTTCTGTACTCCTTTGTACGCTGTAGAGATACTTCGTGTACTCCTTTGTACGTTCTAGAGATATTTCCTGTACTCCTTTGTGCGCTGTAGAGATACCTTCTGTACTCCTTTGTGCGCTGTAGAGATACCTTCTGTACTCCTTTGTACGCTGTAGAGAGACCTCGTGTACTTCTTTGTACGTTCTAGAGATATTTCCTGTACTCCTTTGTGCGCTGTAGAGATACCTTCTATACTCCTTTGTGCGCTGTAGAGATACCTTCTGTACTCCTTTGTGCGCTGTCGAGATACCTTCTGTACTCCTTTGTGCGCTGTAGAGATACCTTCTGTACTCCTTTTTGCGCTGTAGAGATACCTTCTGTACTCCTTTGTGCGCTGTAGAGATACCTTCTGTACTCCTTTGTGCGCTGTAGAGATACCTTCTGTACTCCTTTGTGCGCTGTAGAGATACCTTCTGTACTCCTTTGTACGCTGTAGAGATACCTCGTGTACTCCTTTGTACGTTTTAGAGATATTTCCTGTACTCCTTTGTGCGCTGTAGAGATACCTTCTGTACTCCTTTGTGCGCTGTAGAGATACCTTCTGTACTCCTTTGTGCGCTGTAGTGATACCTTCTGTACTCCTTTGTGCGCTGTAGAGATACCTTCTGTACTCCTTTGTGCGCTGTAGAGATACCTTCTGTACTGCTTCGTGCGCTGTAGAGACACCTTCTGTACTCCTTTGTACGCTGTAGAGATACCTCGTGTACTCCTTTGTACGTTCTAGAGATATTTCCTGTACTCCATTGTGCGCTGTAGAGATACCTCGTGTACTCCTTTGTACGTTCTAGAGATATTTCCTGTACTCCTTTGTGCGCTGTAGAGATACCTGCTGTACTCCTTTGTGCGCTGTAGAGATACCTTCTGTACTCCTTTGTGCGCTGTAGAGATACCTTCTGTACTCCTTTGTACGCTGTAGAGATACCTCGTGTACTCCTTTGTACGTTCTAGAGATATTTCCTGTACTCCTTTGTGCGCTGTAGAGATACCTTCTGTACTCCTTTGTGCGCTGTAGAGATATCTTCTGTACTCCTTTGTGCGCTGTAGAGATACCTTCTGTACTCCTTTGTGCGCTGTAGAGATACCTTCTGTACTCCTTTGTGCGCTGTAGAGATACCTTCTGTACTCCTTTGTGCGCTGTAGAGATACCTTCTGTACTCCTTTGTGCGCAGTAGAGATACCTTCTGTACTCCTTTGTACGCTGTAGAGATACCTCGTGTACTCCTTTGTACGTTCTAGAGATATTTCCTGTACTCCTTTGTGCGCTGTAGAGATACCTTCTGTACTCCTTTGTGCGCTGTAGAGATACCTTCTGTACTCCTTTGTGCACTGTAGAGATACCTTCTGTACTCCTTTGTGCGCTGTAGAGATACCTTCTGTACTCTTTTGTGCGCTGTAGAGATACCTTCTGTACTCCTTTGTACGCTGTAGAGATACCTCGTGTACTTCTTTGTACGTTCTAGAGATATTTCCTGTACTCCTTTGTGCGCTGTAGAGATACCTTCTGTACTCCTTTGTGCGCTGTAGAGATACCTTCTGTACTCCTTTTTACGCTGTAGAGATACCTCGTGTACTCCTCTGTACGTTCTAGAGATATTTCCTGTACTCCTTTGTGCGCTGTAGAGATACCTTCTGTACTCCTTTGTGCGCTGTAGAGATACCTTCTGTACTCCTTTGTGCGCTGTAGAGATACCTTCTGTAATCCTTTGTGCGCTGTAGAGATACCTTCTGTACTCCTTTGTGCGCTGTAGAGATACCTTCTGTACTCCTTTGTACGCTGTAGAGATACCTCGTGTACTCTTTTGTACGTTCTAGAGATATTTCCTGTACTTCTTTGTGCGCGGTAGAGATACCTTCTGTACTCCTTTGTGCGCTGTAGAGATACCTTCTGTACTCCTTTGTGCGCTGTAGAGATACCTTCTGTACTCCTTTGTGCGCTGTAGAGATACCTTCTGTACTCCTTTGTACGCTGTAGAGATACTTCGTGTACTCCTTTGTACGTTCTAGAGATATTTCCTGTACTCCTTTGTGCGCTGTAGAGATACCTTCTGTACTCCTTTGTGCGCTGTAGAGATACCTTCTGTACTCCTTTGTACGCTGTAGAGAGACCTCGTGTACTTCTTTGTACGTTCTAGAGATATTTCCTGTACTCCTTTGTGCGCTGTAGAGATACCTTCTATACTCCTTTGTGCGCTGTAGAGATACCTTCTGTACTCCTTTGTGCGCTGTCGAGATACCTTCTGTACTCCTTTGTGCGCTGTAGAGATACCTTCTGTACTCCTTTTTGCGCTGTAGAGATACCTTCTGTACTCCTTTGTGCGCTGTAGAGATACCTTCTGTACTCCTTTGTGCGCTGTAGAGATACCTTCTGTACTCCTTTGTGCGCTGTAGAGATACCTTCTGTACTCCTTTGTACGCTGTAGAGATACCTCGTGTACTCCTATGTACGTTTTAGAGATATTTCCTGTACTCCTTTGTGCGCTGTAGAGATACCTTCTGTACTCCTTTGTGCGCTGTAGAGATACCTTCTGTACTCCTTTGTGCGCTGTAGTGATACCTTCTGTACTCCTTTGTGCGCTGTAGAGATACCTTCTGTACTCCTTTGTGCGCTGTAGAGATACCTTCTGTACTGCTTCGTGCGCGGTAGAGACACCTTCTGTACTCCTTTGTACGCTGTAGAGATACCTCGTGTACTCCTTTGTACGTTCTAGAGATATTTCCTGTACTCCTTTGTGCGCTGTAGAGATACCTCGTGTACTCCTTTGTACGTTCTAGAGATATTTCCTGTACTCCTTTGTGCGCTGTAGAGATACCTGCTGTACTCCTTTGTGCGCTGTAGAGATACCTTCTGTACTCCTTTGTGCGCTGTAGAGATACCTTCTGTACTCCTTTGTACGCTGTAGAGATACCTCGTGTACTCCTTTGTACGTTCTAGAGATATTTCCTGTACTCCTTTGTGCGCTGTAGAGATACCTTCTGTACTCCTTTGTGCGCTGTAGAGATATCTTCTGTACTCCTTTGTGCGCTGTAGAGATACCTTCTGTACTCCTTTGTGCGCTGTAGAGATACCTTCTGTACTCCTTTGTGCGCTGTAGAGATACCTTCTGTACTCCTTTGTGCGCTGTAGAGATACCTTCTGTACTCCTTTGTGCGCAGTAGAGATACCTTCTGTACTCCTTTGTACGCTGTAGAGATACCTCGTGTACTCCTTTGTACGTTCTAGAGATATTTCCTGAACTCCTTTGTGCGCTGTAGAGATACCTTCTGTACTCCTTTGTGCGCTGTAGAGATACCTTCTGTACTCCTTTGTGCACTGTAGAGATACCTTCTGTACTCCTTTGTGCGCTGTAGAGATACCTTCTGTACTCTTTTGTGCGCTGTAGAGATACCTTCTGTACTCCTTTGTACGCTGTAGAGATACCTCGTGTACTTCTTTGTACGTTCTAGAGATATTTCCTGTACTCCTTTGTGCGCTGTAGAGATACCTTCTGTACTCCTTTGTGCGCTGTAGAGATACCTTCTGTACTCCTTTTTGCGCTGTAGAGATACCTTCTGTACTCCTTTGTGCGCTGTAGAAATACCTCGTGTACTTCTTTTTACGTTCTAGAGATATTTCCTGTACTCCTTTGTGCGCTGTAGAGATACCTTCTGTACTCCTTTGTGCGCTGTAGAGATACCTTCTGTACTCCTTTGTGCGCTGTAGAGATACCTTCTGTACTCCTTTGTGCGCTGTAGAGATACCTTCTGTACTCCTTTGTACGCTGTAGAGATACCTCGTGTACTCCTTTGTACGTTCTAGAGATATTTCCTGTACTCCTCTGTGCGCTGTAGAGATACCTTCTGTACTCCTTTGTGCGCTGTAGAGATACCTTCTGTACTCCTTTGTGCGCTGTAGAGATACCTTCTGTACTTCTTTGTACGCTGTAGAGATACCTCGTGTACTCCTTTGTACGTTCTAGAGATATTTCCTGTACTCCTTTGTGCGCTGTAGAGATACCTTCTGTACTCCTTTGTGCGCTGTAGAGATACCTTCTGTACTCCTTTGTGCGCTGTAGAGATACCTTCTGTACTCCTTTGTGCGCTGTAGAGATACCTTCTGTACTCCTTTGTGCGCTGTAGAGATACCTTCTGTTCTCCTTTGTGCGCTGTAGAGATACCTTCTCTACTCCTTTGTGCGCTGTAGAGATACCTTCTGTACTCTTTTGTGCGCTGTAGAGATACCTCGTGTACTCCTTTGTACGTTCTAGAGATATTTCCTGTACTCCTTTGTGCGCTGTAGAGATACCTTCTGTACTCCTTTGTGCGCTGTAGAGATACCTTCTGTACTCCTTTGTGCGCTGTAGAGATACCTTCTGTACTCCTTTGTGCGCTGTAGAGATACCTTCTTTACTCCTTTGCGCGCTGTAGAGATACCTTCTGTACTCCTTTGTGCGCTGTAGAGATACCTTCTGTGCTCCTTTGTGCGCTGTAGAGATACCTTCTGTACTCCTTTGTACGCTGTAGAGATACCTCGTGTACTCCTTTGTACGTTCTAGAGATATTTCCTGTACTCCTTTGTGCGCTGTAGAGATACCTTCTGTACTCCTTTGTGCGCTGTAGAGATACCTTCTGTACTTCTTTGTGCGCTGTAGAGATACCTTCTGTACTCCTTTGTGCGCTGTAGAGATACCTTCTGTACTCCTTTGTACGCTGTAGAGATACCTCGTGTACTCCTTTGTACGTTCTAGAGATATTTCCTGTACTCCTTTGTGCGCTGTAGAGATACCTTCTGTACTCCTTTGTGCGCTGTAGAGATACCTTCTGTACTTCTTTGTGCGCTGTAGAGATACCTTCTGTACTCCTTCGTGCGCTGTAGAGATACCTTCTGTACTCCTTTGTGCGCTGTAGAGATACCTTCTGTACTCCTTTGTGCGCTGTAAAGATACCTTCTGTACTCCTTTGTGCGCTGTAGAGATACCTTCTGTACTCCTTTGTGCGCTGTAGAGATACCTTCTGTACTCCTTTGTGCGCTGTAGAGATACCTTCTGTACTCCTTTGTACGCTGTAGAGATACCTCGTGTACTCCTTTGTACGTTCTAGAGATATTTCCTGTACTCTTTTGTGCGCTGTAGAGATACCTTCTGTACTCCTTTGTGCGCTGTAGAGATACCTTCTGTACTCCTTTGTACGCTGTAGAGATACCTCGTGTACTCCTTTGTACGTTCTAGAGATATTTCCTGTACTCCTTTGTGCGCTGTAGAGATACCTTCTGTACTCCTTTGTGCGCTGTAGAGATACCTTCTGTACTCTTTTGTGCGCTGTAGAGATACCTTCTGTACTCCTTTGTGCGCTGTAGAGATACCTTCTGTACTCCTTTGTACGCTGTAGAGATACCTCGTGTACTCCTTTGTACGTTCTAGAGATATTTCCTGTACTCCTTTTGCGCTGTAGAGATACCTTCTGTACTCCTTTGTGCGCTGTAGAGATACCTTCTGTACTCCTTTGTGCGCTGTAGAGATACCTTCTGTACTCCTTTGTGCGCTGTAGAGATACCTTCTGTACTCCTTTGTGCGCTGTAGAGATACCTTCTGTACTCCTTTGTACGCTGTAGAGATACCTCGTGTACTCCTTTGTACGTTCTAGAGATATTTCCTGTACTCCGCTGTGCGCTGTAGAGATACCTTCTGTACTCCTTTGTGCGCTGTAGAGATACCTTCTGTACTCCTTTGTACGCTGTAGAGATACCTCGTGTACTCCTTTGTACGTTCTGGAGATATTTCCTGTACTCCTTTGTGCGCTGTAGAGATACCTTCTGTACTCCTTTGTGCGCTGTAGAGATACCTTCTGTACTCCTTTGTGCGCTGTAGAGATACCTTCTGTACTCCTTTTTGCGCTGTAGAGATACCTTCTGTACTCCTTTGTACGCTATAGAGATACCTCGTGTACTCCTTTGTACGTTCTAGAGATATTTCCTGTACTCCTTTGTGCGCTGTAGAGATACCTTCTGTACTCCTTTGTGCGCTGTAGAGATACCTTCTGTACTCCTTTGTGCGCTGTCGAGATACCTTCTGTACTCCTTTGTGCGCTGTAGAGATACCTTCTGTACTCCTTTGTGCGCTGTAGAGATACCTTCTGTACTCCTTTGTGCGCTGTAGAGATACCTTCTGTACTCCTTTGTGCGCTGTAGAGATACCTTCTGTACTCCTTTGTGCGCTGTAGAGATACCTTCTGTACTCCTTTGTACGCTGTAGAGATACCTCGTGTACTCCTTTGTACGTTTTAGAGATATTTCCTGTACTCCTTTGTGCGCTGTAGAGATACCTTCTGTACTCCTTTGTGCGCTGTTGAGATACCTTCTGTACTCCTTTGAGCGCTGAAGTGATACCTTCTGTACTCCTTTGTGCGCTGTAGAGATACCTTCTGTACTCCTTTGTGCGCTGTAGAGATACCTTCTGTACTGCTTCGTGCGCTGTAGAGATACCTTCTGTACTCCTTTGTACGCTGTAGAGATACCTCGTGTACTCCTTTGTACGTTCTAGAGATATTTCCTGTACTCCTTTGTGCGCTGTAGAGATACCTCGTGTACTCCTTTGTACGTTCTAGAGATATTTCCTGTACTCCTTTGTGCGCTGTAGAGATACCTTCTGTACTCCTTTGTGCGCTGTAGAGATACCTTCTGTACTCCTTTGTGCGCTGTAGAGATACCTTCTGTACTCCTTTGTACGCTGTAGAGATACCTCGTGTACTCCTTTGTACGTTCTAGAGATATTTCCTGTACTCCTTTGTGCGCTGTAGAGATACCTTCTGTACTCCTTTGTGCGCTGTAGAGATACCTTCTGTACTCCTTTGTGCGCTGTAGAGATACCTTCTGTACTCCTTTGTGCGCTGTAGAGATACCTTCTCTACTCCTTTGTGCGCTGTAGAGATACCTTCTGTACTCCTTTGTGCGCTGTAGAGAAACCTTCTGTACTCCTTTCTGCGCTGTAGAGATACCTTCTGTACTCCTTTGTACGCTGTAGAGATACCTCGTGTACTCCTTTGTACGTTCTGGAGATATTTCCTGTACTCCTTTGTGCGCTGTAGAGATACCTTCTGTACTCCTTTGTGCGCTGTAAAGATACCTTCTGTACTCCTTTGTGCGCTGTAGAGATACCTTCTGTACTCCCTTGTGCGCTGTAGAGATACCTTCTGTACTCCTTTGTGCGCTGTAGAGATACCTTCTGTACTCCTTTGTATGCTGTAGAGATACCTCGTGTACTTCTTTGTACGTTCTAGAGATATTTCCTGTACTCCTTTGTGCGCTGTAGAGATACCTTCTGTACTCCTTTATGCGCTGTAGAGATACCTTCTGTACTCCTTTTTGCGCTGTAGAGATACCTTCTGTACTCCTTTGTGCGCTGTAGAGATACCTCGTGTACTTCTTTGTACGTTCTAGAGATATTTCCTGTACTCCTTTGTGCGCTGTAGAGATACCTTCTGTACTCCTTTGTGCGCTGTAGAGATACCTTCTGTACTCCTTTGTGCGCTGTAGAGATACCTTCTGTACTCCTTTGTGCGCTGTAGAGATACCTTCTGTACTCCTTTGTACGCTGTAGAGATACCTCGTGTACTCCTTTGTACGTTCTAGAGATATTTCCTGTACTCCTTTGTGCGCTGTAGAGATACCTTCTGTACTCCTTTGTGCGCTGTAGAGATACCTTCTGTACTCCTTTGTGCGCTGTAGAGATACCTTCTGTACTCCTTTGTACGCTGTACAGATACCCCGTGTACTCCTTTGTACGTTCTAGAGATATTTCCTGTACTCCTTTGTGCGCTGTAGAGATACCTTCTGTACTCCTTTGTGCGCTGTAGAGATACCTTCTGTACTCCTTTGTGCGCTGTAGAGATACCTTCTGTACTCCTTTGTGCGCTGTAGAGATACCTTCTGTACTCCTTTGTACGCTGTAGAGATACCTCGTGTACTCCTTTGTACGTTCTAGAGATATTTCCTGTACTCCTTTGTGCGCTGTAGAGATACCTTCTGTACTCCTTTGTGCGCTGTAGAGATACCTTCTGTACTCCTTTGTGCGCTGTAGAGATACCTTCTGTACTCCTTTGTACGCTGTAGAGATACCTCGTGAACTCCTTTGTACGTTCTAGAGATATTTCCTGTACTCCTTTGTGCGCTGTAGAGATACCTTCTGTACTCCTTTGTGCGCTGTAGAGATACCTTCTGTACTCCTTTGTGCTCTGTAGAGATACCTTTTGTACTCCTTTGTGCGCTGTAGAGATACCTTCTGTACTCCTTTGTGCGCTGTAGAGATACCTTCTGTACTCCTTTGTGCGCTGTAGAGATACCTTCTGTACTCCTTTGTGCGCTGTAGAGATACCTTCTGTACTTCTTTGTGCGCTGTAGAGATACCTTCTGTACTCCTTTGTGCGCTGTAGAGATACTTTCTGTACTCCTTTGTGCGCTGTAGAGATACCTTCTGTACTCCTTTGTGCGCTGTAGAGATACCTTCTTTACTCCTTTGTGCGCTGTAGAGATACCTTCTGTACTCCTTTGTGCGCTGTAGAGATACCTTCTGTGCTCCTTTGTGCGCTGTAGAGATACCTTCTGTACTCCTTTGTACGCTGTAGAGATACCTCGTGTACTCCTTTGTACGTTCTAGAGATATTTCCTGTACTCCTTTGTGCGCTGTAGAGATACCTTCTGTACTCCTTTGTGCGCTGTAGAGATACCTTCTGTACTTCTTTGTGCGCTGTAGAGATACCTTCTGTACTCCTTTGTGCGCTGTAGAGATACCTTCTGTACTCCTTTGTACGCTGTAGAGATACCTCGTGTACTCCTTTGTACGTTCTAGAGATATTTCCTGTACTCCTTTGTGCGCTGTAGAGATACCTTCTGTACTCCTTTGTGCGCTGTAGAGATACCTTCTGTACTCCTTTGTGTGCTGTAGAGATACCTTCTGTACTCCTTCGTGCGCTGTAGAGATACCTTCTGTACTCCTTTGTGCGCTGTAGAGATACCTTCTGAACTCCTTTGTGCGCTGTAGAGATACCTTCTGTACTCCTTTGTGTGCTGTAGAGATACCTTCTGTACTCCTTTGTGCGCTGTAGAGATACCTTCTGTACTCCTTTGTGCGCTGTTGAGATACCTTCTGTACTCCTTTGTACGCTGTAGAGATACCTCGTGTACTCCTTTGTACGTTCTAGAGATATTTCCTGTACTCCTTTGTGCGCTGTAGAGATACCTTCTGTACTCCTTTGTGCGCTGTAGAGATACCTTCTGTACTCCTTTGTACGCTGTAGAGATACCTCGTGTACTCCTTTGTACGTTCTAGAGATATTTCCTGTACTCCTTTGTGCGCTGTAGAGATACCTTCTGTACTCCTTTGTGCGCTGTAGAGATACCTTCTGTACTCCTTTGTGCGCTGTAGAGATACCTTCTGTACTCCTTTGTGCGCTGTAGAGATACCTTCTGTACTCCTTTGTACGCTGTAGAGATACCTCGTGTACTCCTTTGTACGTTCTAGAGATATTTCCTGTACTCCTTTGTGCGCTGTAGAGATACCTTCTGTACTCCTTTGTGCGCTGTAGAGATACATTCTGTACTCCTTTGTGCGCTGTAGAGATACCTTCTGTACTCCTTTGTGCGCTGTAGAGATACCTTCTGTACTCCTTTGTGCGCTGTAGAGATACCTTCTGTACTCCTTTGTGCGCTGTAGAGATACCTTCTGTACTCCTTTGTGCGCAGTAGAGATACCTTCTGTACTCCTTTGTACGCTGTAGAGATACCTCGTGTACTCCTTTGTACGTTCTAGAGATATTTCCTGTACTCCTTTGTGCGCTGTAGAGATACCTTCTGTACTCCTTTGTGCGCTGTAGAGATATCTTCTGTACTCCTTTGTGCACTGTAGAGATACCTTCTGTACTCCTTTGTGCGCTGTAGAGATACCTTCTGTACTCTTTTGTGCGCTGTAGAGATACCTTCTGTACTCCTTTGTACGCTGTAGAGATACCTCGTGTACTCCTTTGTACGTTCTAGAGATATTTCCTGTACTCCTCTGTGCGCTGTAGAGATACCTTCTGTACTCCTTTGTGCGCTGTAGAGATACCTTCTGTACTCCTTTGTGCGCTGTAGAGATACCTTCTGTACTCCTTTGTACGCTGTAGAGATACCTCGTGTACTCCTTTGTACGTTCTAGAGATATTTCCTGTACTCCTTTGTGCGCTGTAGAGATACCTTCTGTACTCCTTTGTGCGCTGTAGAGATACCTTCTGTACTCCTTTGTGCGCTGTAGAGATACCTTCTGTACTCCTTTGTGCGCTGTAGAGATACCTTCTGTACTCCTTTGTGCGCTGTAGAGATACCTTCTGTTCTCCTTTGTGCGCTGTAGAGATACCTTCTCTACTCCTTTGTGCGCTGTAGAGATACCTTCTGTACTCTTTTGTGCGCTGTAGAGATACCTCGTGTACTCCTTTGTACGTTCTAGAGATATTTCCTGTACTCCTTTGTGCGCTGTAGAGATACCTTCTGTACTCCTTTGTGCGCTGTAGAGATACCTTCTGTACTCCTTTGTGCGCTGTAGAGATACCTTCTGTACTCCTTTGTGCGCTGTAGAGATACCTTCTTTACTCCTTTGTGCACTGTAGAGATACCTTCTGTACTCCTTTGTGCGCTGTAGAGATACCTTCTGTGCTCCTTTGTGCGCTGTAGAGATACCTTCTGTACTCCTTTGTACGCTGTAGAGATACCTCGTGTACTCCTTTGTACGTTCTAGAGATATTTCCTGTACTCCTTTGTGCGCTGTAGAGATACCTTCTGTACTCCTTTGTGCGCTGTAGAGATACCTTCTGTACTTCTTTGTGCGCTGTAGAGATACCTTCTGTACTCCTTTGTGCGCTGTAGAGATACCTTCTGTACTCCTTTGTACGCTGTAGAGATACCTCGTGTACTCCTTTGTACGTTCTAGAGATATTTCCTGTACTCCTTTGTGCGCTGTAGAGATACCTTCTGTACTCCTTTGTGCGCTGTAGAGATACCTTCTGTACTTCTTTGTGCGCTGTAGAGATACCTTCTGTACTCCTTCGTGCGCTGTAGAGATACCTTCTGTACTCCTATGTGCGCTGTAGAGATACCTTCTGTACTCCTTTGTGCGCTGTAGAGATACCTTCTGTACTCCTTTGTGCGCTGTAGAGATACCTTCTGTACTCCTTTGTGCGCTGTAGAGATACCTTCTGTACTCCTTTGTGCGCTGTAGAGATACCTTCTGTACTCCTTTGTACGCTGTAGAGATACCTCGTGTACTCCTTTGTACGTTCTAGAGATATTTCCTGTACTCCTTTGTGCGCTGTAGAGATACCTTCTGTACTCCTTTGTGCGCTGTAGAGATACCTTCTGTACTCCTTTGTACGCTGTAGAGATACCTCGTGTACTCCTTTGTACGTTCTAGAGATATTTCCTGTACTCCTTTGTGCGCTGTAGAGATACCTTCTGTACTCCTTTGTGCGCTGTAGAGATACCTTCTGTACTCTTTTGTACGCTGTAGAGATACCTCGTGTACTCCTTTGTACGTTCTAGAGATATTTCCTGTACTCCTTTGTGCGCTGTAGAGATACCTCGTGTACTCCTTTGTACGTTCTAGAGATATTTCCTGTACTCCTTTGTGCGCTGTAGAGATACCTTCTGTACTCCTTTGTGCGCTGTAGAGATACCTTCTGTACTCCTTTGTGCGCTGTAGAGATACCTTCTGTACTCCTTTGTACGCTGTAGAGATACCTCGTGTACTCCTTTGTACGTTCTAGAGATATTTCCTGTACTCCTTTGTGCGCTGTAGAGATACCTTCTGTACTCCTTTGTGCGCTGTAGAGATACCTTCTGTACTCCTTTGTGTGCTGTAGAGATACCTTCTGTACTCCTTTGTGCGCTGTAGAGATACCTTCTCTACTCCTTTGTGCGCTGTAGAGATACCTTCTGTACTCCTTTGTGCGCTGTAGAGAAACCTTCTGTACTCCTTTCTGCGCTGTAGAGATACCTTCTGTACTCCTTTGTACGCTGTAGAGATACCTCGTGTACTCCTTTGTACGTTCTGGAGATATTTCCTGTACTCCTTTGTGCGCTGTAGAGATACCTTCTGTACTCCTTTGTGCGCTGTAGAGATACCTTCTGTACTCCTTTGTGCGCTGTAGAGATACCTTCTGTACTCCTTTGTGCGCTGTAGAGATACCTTCTGTACTCCTTTGTGCGCTGTAGAGATACCTTCTGTACTCCTTTGTACGCTGTAGAGATACCTCGTGTACTTCTTTGTACGTTCTAGAGATATTTCCTGTACTCCTTTGTGCGCTGTAGAGATACCTTCTGTACTCCCTTATGCGCTGTAGAGATACCTTCTGTACTCCTTTTTGCGCTGTAGAGATACCTTCTGTACTCCTTTGTGCGCTGTAGAGATACCTCGTGTACTTCTTTGTACGTTCTAGAGATATTTCCTGTACTCCTTTGTGCGCTGTAGAGATACCTTCTGTACTCCTTTGTGCGCTGTAGAGATACCTTCTGTACTCCTTTGTTCGCTGTAGAGATACCTTCTGTACTCCTTTGTGCGCTGTAGAGATAACTTCTGTACTCCTTTGTACGCTGTAGAGATACCTCGTGTACTCCTTTGTACGTTCTAGAGATATTTCCTGTACTCCTTTGTGCGCTGTAGAGATACCTTCTGTACTCCTTTGTGCGCTGTAGAGATACCTTCTGTACTCCTTTGTGCGCTGTAGAGATACCTTCTGTACTCCTTTGTACGCTGTACAGATACCCCGTGTACTCCTTTGTACGTTCTAGAGATATTTCCTGTACTCCTTTGTGCGCTGTAGAGATACCTTCTGTACTCCTTTGTGCGCTGTAGAGATACCTTCTGTACTCCTTTGTGCGCTGTAGAGATACCTTCTGTACTCCTTTGTGCGCTGTAGAGATACCTTCTGTACTCCTTTGTGCGCTGTAGAGAAACCTTCTGTTCTCCTTTGTGCGCTGTAGAGATACCTTCTCTAGTCCTTTGTGCGCTGTAGAGATACCTTCTGTACTCTTTTGTGCGCTGTAGAGATACCTCGTGTACTCCTTTGTACGTTCTAGAGATATTTCCTGTACTCCTTTGTGCGCTGTAGAGATACCTTCTGTACTCCTTTGTGCGCTGTAGAGATACCTTCTGTACTCCTTTGTGCTCTGTAGAGATACCTTCTGTACTCCTTTGTGCGCTGTAGAGATACCTTCTGTACTCCTTTGTGCGCTGTAGAGATACCTTCTGTACTCCTTTGTGCGCTGTAGAGATACCTTCTGTACTCCTTTGTGCGCTGTAGAGATACCTTCTGTACTTCTTTGTGCGCTGTAGAGATACCTTCTGTTCTCCTTTGTGCGCTGTAGAGATACCTTCTGTACTCCTTTGTGCGCTGTAGAGATACCTTCTGTACTCCTTTGTGCGCTGTAGAGATACCTTCTTTACTCCTTTGTGCGCTGTAGAGATACCTTCTGTACTCCTTTGTGCGCTGTAGAGATACCTTCTGTGCTCCTTTGTGCGCTGTAGAGATACCTTCTGTACTCCTTTGTACGCTGTAGAGATACCTCGTGTACTCCTTTGTACGTTCTAGAGATATTTCCTGTACTCCTTTGTGCGCTGTAGAGATACCTTCTGTACTCCTTTGTGCGCTGTAGAGATACCTTCTGTACTTCTTTGTGCGCTGTAGAGATACCTTCTGTACTCCTTTGTGCGCTGTAGAGATACCTTCTGTACTCCTTTGTACGCTGTAGAGATACCTCGTGTACTCCTTTGTACGTTCTAGAGATATTTCCTGTACTCCTTTGTGCGCTGTAGAGATACCTTCTGTACTCCTTTGTGCGCTGTAGAGATACCTTCTGTACTCCTTTGTGCGCTGTAGAGATACCTTCTGTACTCCTTCGTGCGCTGTAGAGATACCTTCTGTACTCCTTTGTGCGCTGTAGAGATACCTTCTGTACTCCTTTGTGCGCTGTAGAGATACCTTCTGTACTCCTTTGTGCGCTGTAGAGATACCTTCTGTACTCCTTTGTGCGCTGTAGAGATACCTTCTGTACTCCTTTGTGCGCTGTAGAGATACCTTCTGTACTCCTTTGTACGCTGTAGAGATACCTCGTGTACTCCTTTGTACGTTCTAGAGATATTTCCTGTACTCCTTTGTGCGCTGTAGAGATACCTTCTGTACTCCTTTGTGCGCTGTAGAGATACCTTCTGTACTCCTTTGTACGCTGTAGAGATACCTCGTGTACTCCTTTGTACGTTCTAGAGATATTTCCTGTACTCCTTTGTGCGCTGTAGAGATACCTTCTGTACTCCTTTGTGCGCTGTAGAGATACCTTCTGTACTCTTTTGTACGCTGTAGAGATACCTCGTGTACTCCTTTGTACGTTCTAGAGATATTTCCTGTACTCCTTTGTGCGCTGTAGAGATACCTCGTGTACTCCTTTGTACGTTCTAGAGATATTTCCTGTACTCCTTTGTGCGCTGTAGAAATACCTTCTGTACTCCTTTGTGCGCTGTAGAGATACCTTCTGTACTCCTTTGTGCGCTGTAGAGATACCTTCTGTACTCCTTTGTACGCTGTAGAGATACCTCGTGTACTCCTTTGTACGTTCTAGAGATATTTCCTGTACTCCTTTGTGCGCTGTAGAGATACCTTCTGTACTCCTTTGTGCGCTGTAGAGATACCTTCTGTACTCCTTTGTGTGCTGTAGAGATACCTTCTGTACTCCTTTGTGCGCTGTAGAGATACCTTCTCTACTCCTTTGTGCGCTGTAGAGATACCTTCTGTACTCCTTTGTGCGCTGTAGAGAAACCTTCTGTACTCCTTTCTGCGCTGTAGAGATACCTTCTGTACTCCTTTGTACGCTGTAGAGATACCTCGTGTACTCCTTTGTACGTTCTGGAGATATTTCCTGTACTCCTTTGTGCGCTGTAGAGATACCTTCTGTACTCCTTTGTGCGCTGTAGAGATACCTTCTGTACTCCTTTGTGCGCTGTAGAGATACCTTCTGTACTCCTTTGTGCGCTGTAGAGATACCTTCTGTACTCCTTTGTGCGCTGTAGAGATACCTTCTGTACTCCTTTGTACGCTGTAGAGATACCTCGTGTACTTCTTTGTACGTTCTAGAGATATTTCCTGTACTCCTTTGTGCGCTGTAGAGATACCTTCTGTACTCCCTTATGCGCTGTAGAGATACCTTCTGTACTCCTTTTTGCGCTGTAGAGATACCTTCTGTACTCCTTTGTGCGCTGTAGAGATACCTCGTGTACTTCTTTGTACGTTCTAGAGATATTTCCTGTACTCCTTTGTGCGCTGTAGAGATACCTTCTGTACTCCTTTGTGCGCTGTAGAGATACCTTCTGTACTCCTTTGTTCGCTGTAGAGATACCTTCTGTACTCCTTTGTGCGCTGTAGAGATAACTTCTGTACTCCTTTGTACGCTGTAGAGATACCTCGTGTACTCCTTTGTACGTTCTAGAGATATTTCCTGTACTCCTTTGTGCGCTGTAGAGATACCTTCTGTACTCCTTTGTGCGCTGTTGAGATACCTTCTGTACTCCTTTGTGCGCTGTAGAGATACCTTCTGTACTCCTTTGTACGCTGTACAGATACCCCGTGTACTCCTTTGTACGTTCTAGAGATATTTCCTGTACTCCTTTGTGCGCTGTAGAGATACCTTCTGTACTCCTTTGTGCGCTGTAGAGATACCTTCTGTACTCCTTTGTGCGCTGTAGAGATACCTTCTGTACTCCTTTGTGCGCTGTAGAGATACCTTCTGTACTCCTTTGTGCGCTGTAGAGATACCTTCTGTTCTCCTTTGTGCGCTGTAGAGATACCTTCTCTAGTCCTTTGTGCGCTGTAGAGATACCTTCTGTACTCTTTTGTGCGCTGTAGAGATACCTCGTGTACTCCTTTGTACGTTCTAGAGATATTTCCTGTACTCCTTTGTGCGCTGTAGAGATACCTTCTGTACTCCTTTGTGCGCTGTAGAGATACCTTCTGTACTCCTTTGTGCTCTGTAGAGATACCTTCTGTACTCCTTTGTGCGCTGTAGAGATACCTTCTGTACTCCTTTGTGCGCTGTAGAGATACCTTCTGTACTCCTTTGTGCGCTGTAGAGATACCTTCTGTACTCCTTTGTGCGCTGTAGAGATACCTTCTGTACTTCTTTGTGCGCTGTAGAGATACCTTCTGTTCTCCTTTGTGCGCTGTAGAGATACCTTCTGTACTCCTTTGTGCGCTGTAGAGATACCTTCTGTACTCCTTTGTGCGCTGTAGAGATACCTTCTTTACTCCTTTGTGCGCTGTAGAGATACCTTCTGTACTCCTTTGTGCGCTGTAGAGATACCTTCTGTGCTCCTTTGTGCGCTGTAGAGATACCTTCTGTACTCCTTTGTACGCTGTAGAGATACCTCGTGTACTCCTTTGTACGTTCTAGAGATATTTCCTGTACTCCTTTGTGCGCTGTAGAGATACCTTCTGTACTCCTTTGTGCGCTGTAGAGATACCTTCTGTACTTCTTTGTGCGCTGTAGAGATACCTTCTGTACTCCTTTGTGCGCTGTAGAGATACCTTCTGTACTCCTTTGTACGCTGTAGAGATACCTCGTGTACTCCTTTGTACGTTCTAGAGATATTTCCTGTACTCCTTTGTGCGCTGTAGAGATACCTTCTGTACTCCTTTGTGCGCTGTAGAGATACCTTCTGTACTCCTTTGTGCGCTGTAGAGATACCTTCTGTACTCCTTCGTGCGCTGTAGAGATACCTTCTGTACTCCTTTGTGCGCTGTAGAGATACCTTCTGTACTCCTTTGTGCGCTGTAGAGATACCTTCTGTACTCCTTTGTGCGCTGTAGAGATACCTTCTGTACTCCTTTGTGCGCTGTAGAGATACCTTCTGTACTCCTTTGTGCGCTGTAGAGATACCTTCTGTACTCCTTTGTACGCTGTAGAGATACCTCGTGTACTCCTTTGTACGTTCTAGAGATATTTCCTGTACTCCTTTGTGCGCTGTAGAGATACCTTCTGTACTCCTTTGTGCGCTGTAGAGATACCTTCTGTACTCCTTTGTACGCTGTAGAGATACCTCGTGTACTCCTTTGTTCGTTCTAGAGATATTTCCTGTACTCCTTTGTGCGCTGTAGAGATACCTTCTGTACTCCTTTGTGCGCTGTAGAGATACCTTCTGTACTCTTTTGTACGCTGTAGAGATACCTCGTGTACTCCTTTGTACGTTCTAGAGATATTTCCTGTACTCCTTTGTGCGCTGTAGAGATACCTCGTGTACTCCTTTGTACGTTCTAGAGATATTTCCTGTACTCCTTTGTGCGCTGTAGAAATACCTTCTGTACTCCTTTGTGCGCTGTAGAGATACCTTCTGTACTCCTTTGTGCGCTGTAGAGATACCTTCTGTACTCCTTTGTACGCTGTAGAGATACCTCGTGTACTCCTTTGTACGTTCTAGAGATATTTCCTGTACTCCTTTGTGCGCTGTAGAGATACCTTCTGTACTCCTTTGTGCGCTGTAGAGATACCTTCTGTACTCCTTTGTGTGCTGTAGAGATACCTTCTGTACTCCTTTGTGCGCTGTAGAGATACCTTCTCTACTCCTTTGTGCGCTGTAGAGATACCTTCTGTACTCCTTTGTGCGCTGTAGAGAAACCTTCTGTACTCCTTTCTGCGCTGTAGAGATACCTTCTGTACTCCTTTGTACGCTGTAGAGATACCTCGTGTACTCCTTTGTACGTTCTGGAGATATTTCCTGTACTCCTTTGTGCGCTGTAGAGATACCTTCTGTACTCCTTTGTGCGCTGTAGAGATACCTTCTGTACTCCTTTGTGCGCTGTAGAGATACCTTCTGTACTCCTTTGTGCGCTGTAGAGATACCTTCTGTACTCCTTTGTGCGCTGTAGAGATACCTTCTGTACTCCTTTGTACGCTGTAGAGATACCTCGTGTACTTCTTTGTACGTTCTAGAGATATTTCCTGTACTCCTTTGTGCGCTGTAGAGATACCTTCTGTACTCCCTTATGCGCTGTAGAGATACCTTCTGTACTCCTTTTTGCGCTGTAGAGATACCTTCTGTACTCCTTTGTGCGCTGTAGAGATACCTCGTGTACTTCTTTGTACGTTCTAGAGATATTTCCTGTACTCCTTTGTGCGCTGTAGAGATACCTTCTGTACTCCTTTGTGCGCTGTAGAGATACCTTCTGTACTCCTTTGTTCGCTGTAGAGATACCTTCTGTACTCCTTTGTGCGCTGTAGAGATAACTTCTGTACTCCTTTGTACGCTGTAGAGATACCTCGTGTACTCCTTTGTACGTTCTAGAGATATTTCCTGTACTCCTTTGTGCGCTGTAGAGATACCTTCTGTACTCCTTTGTGCGCTGTAGAGATACCTTCTGTACTCCTTTGTGCGCTGTAGAGATACCTTCTGTACTCCTTTGTACGCTGTACAGATACCCCGTGTACTCCTTTGTACGTTCTAGAGATATTTCCTGTACTCCTTTGTGCGCTGTAGAGATACCTTCTGTACTCCTTTGTGCGCTGTAGAGATACCTTCTGTACTCCTTTGTGCGCTGTAGAGATACCTTCTGTACTCCTTTGTGCGCTGTAGAGATACCTTCTGTACTCCTTTGTGCGCTGTAGAGATACCTTCTGTTCTCGTTTGTGCGCTGTAGAGATACCTTCTCTAGTCCTTTGTGCGCTGTAGAGATACCTTCTGTACTCTTTTGTGCGCTGTAGAGATACCTCGTGTACTCCTTTGTACGTTCTAGAGATATTTCCTGTACTCCTTTGTGCGCTGTAGAGATACCTTCTGTACTCCTTTGTGCGCTGTAGAGATACCTTCTGTACTCCTTTGTGCTCTGTAGAGATACCTTCTGTACTCCTTTGTGCGCTGTAGAGATACCTTCTGTACTCCTTTGTGCGCTGTAGAGATACCTTCTGTACTCCTTTGTGCGCTGTAGAGATACCTTCTGTACTCCTTTGTGCGCTGTAGAGATACCTTCTGTACTTCTTTGTGCGCTGTAGAGATACCTTCTGTTCTCCTTTGTGCGCTGTAGAGATACCTTCTGTACTCCTTTGTGCGCTGTAGAGATACCTTCTGTACTCCTTTGTGCGCTGTAGAGATACCTTCTTTACTCCTTTGTGCGCTGTAGAGATACCTTCTGTACTCCTTTGTGCGCTGTAGAGATACCTTCTGTGCTCCTTTGTGCGCTGTAGAGATACCTTCTGTACTCCTTTGTACGCTGTAGAGATACCTCGTGTACTCCTTTGTACGTTCTAGAGATATTTCCTGTACTCCTTTGTGCGCTGTAGAGATACCTTCTGTACTCCTTTGTGCGCTGTAGAGATACCTTCTGTACTTCTTTGTGCGCTGTAGAGATACCTTCTGTACTCCTTTGTGCGCTGTAGAGATACCTTCTGTACTCCTTTGTACGCTGTAGAGATACCTCGTGTACTCCTTTGTACGTTCTAGAGATATTTCCTGTACTCCTTTGTGCGCTGTAGAGATACCTTCTGTACTCCTTTGTGCGCTGTAGAGATACCTTCTGTACTCCTTTGTGCGCTGTAGAGATACCTTCTGTACTCCTTCGTGCGCTGTAGAGATACCTTCTGTACTCCTTTGTGCGCTGTAGAGATACCTTCTGTACTCCTTTGTGCGCTGTAGAGATACCTTCTGTACTCCTTTGTGCGCTGTAGAGATACCTTCTGTACTCCTTTGTGCGCTGTAGAGATACCTTCTGTACTCCTTTGTGCGCTGTTGAGATACCTTCTGTACTCCTTTGTACGCTGTAGAGATACCTCGTGTACTCCTTTGTACGTTCTAGAGATATTTCCTGTACTCCTTTGTGCGCTGTAGAGATATCTTCTGTACTCCTTTGTGCGCTGTAGAGATACCTTCTGTACTCCTTTGTACGCTGTAGAGATACCTCGTGTACTCCTTTGTACGTTCTAGAGATATTTCCTGTACTCCTTTGTGCGCTGTAGAGATACCTTCTGTACTCCTTTGTGCGCTGTAGAGATACCTTCTGTACTCCTTTGTGCGCTGTAGAGATACCTTCTGTACTCCTTTGAGCGCTGTAGAGATACCTTCTGTACTCCTTTGTGCGCTGTAGAGATACCTTCTGTACTCCTTTGTACGCTGTAGAGATACCTCGTGTACTCCTTTGTACGTTCTAGAGATATTTCCTGTACTCCTTTGTGCGCTGTAGAGATACCTTCTGTACTCCTTTGTGCGCTGTAGAGATGCCTTCTGTACTCCTTTGTACGCTGTAGAGATACCTCGTGTACTCCTTTGTACGTTCTGGAGATATTTCCTGTACTCCTTTGTGCGCTGTAGAGATACCTTCTGTACTCCTTTGTGCGCTGTAGAGATACCTTCTGTACTCCTTTGTGCGCTGTAGAGATACCTTCTGTACTCCTTTGTGCGCTGTAGAGATACCTTCTGTACTCCTTTGTACGCTGTAGAGATACCTCGTGTACTCCTTTGTACGTTCTAGAGATATTTCCTGTACTCCTTTGTGCGCTGTAGAGATACCTTCTGTACTCCTTTGTGCGATGTAGAGATACCTTCTGTACTCCTTTGTGCGCTGTAGAGATACCTTCTGTACTCTTTTGTGCGCTATAGAGATACCTTCTGTACTCCTTTGTGCGCTGTAGAGATACCTTCTGTACTCCTTTGTGCGCTGTAGAGGTACCTTCTGTACTCCTTTGTACGCTGTAGAGAAACCTCGTGTACTCCTTTGTACGTTCTAGAGATATTTCCTGTACTCCTTTGTGCGCTGTAGAGATACCTTCTGTACTCCTTTGTGGGCTGTAGAGATACCTTCTGTACTACTTTGTGCGCTGTAGTGATACCTTCTGTACTCCTTTGTGCGCTGTAGAGATACCTTTTGTACTCCTTTGTGCGCTGTAGAGATACCTTCTGTACTCCTTTGTACGCTGTAGAGAGACCTCGTGTACTCCTTTGTACGTTCTAGAGATATTTCCTGTACTCCTTTGTGCGCTGTGGAGATACCTTCTGTACTCCTTTGTGCGCTGTAGAGATACCTTCTGTACTTCTTTGTACGCTGTAGAGATACCTCGTGTACTCCTTTGTACGTTCTAGAGATATTTCCTGTACTCCTTTGTGCGCTGTAGAGATACCTTCTGTACTCCTTTGTGCGCTGTAGAGATACCTTCTGTACCCCTTTGTGCGCTGTAGAGATACCTTCTGTACTCCTTTGTGCGCTGTAGAGATACCTTCTGTACTCCTTTGTGCGCTGTAGAGATACCTTCTGTACTCCTTTGTTCGCTGTAGAGATACCTTCTGTACTCCTTTGTGCGCTGTAGAGATACCTTCTGTACTCCTTTGTACGCTGTAGAGATACCTCGTGTACTCCTTTGTACGTTCTAGAGACATTTCCTGTACTCCTTTGTGCGCTGTAGAGATACCTTTTGTACTCCTTTGTGCGCTGTAGAGATACCTTCTGTACTCCTTTGTGCGCTGTAGAGATATCTTCTGTACTCCTTTGTGCGCTGTAGAGATACCTTCTGTACTCCTTTGTGCGCTGTAGAGATACCTTCTGTACTCCTTTGTGCGCTGTAGAGATACCTCGTGTACTCCTTTGTACGTTCTAGAGATATTTCCTGTACTCCTTTGTGCGCTGTAGAGATACCTTCTGTACTTCTTTGTGCGCTGTAGAGATACCTTCTGTACTTCTTTGTGCGCTGTAGATATACCTTCTGTACTCCTTTGTGCGCTGTAGAGATACCTTCTGTACTCCTTTGTGCGCTGTAGAGATACCTTCTGTACTCCTTTGTGCGCTGTAGAGATACCTTCTGTATTCCTTTGTACGCTGTAGAGATACCTCGTGTACTCCTTTGTACGTTCTAGAGATTTTTCCTGTACTCCTTTGTGCGCTGTAATGATACCTTCTGTACTCCTTTGTGCGCTGTAGAGATACCTTCTGTACTCCTTTGTGCGCTGTAGAGATACCTTCTGTACTCCTTTGTGCGCTGTAGAGATACCTTCTGTACTCCTTTGTGCGCTGTAGAGATACCTTCTGTACTCCTTTGTGCGCTGTAGAGATACCTTCTGTACTCCTTTGTGCGCTGTAGAGATACCTTCTGTACTCCTTTGTGCGCTGTAGAGATACCTTCTGTACTCCTTTGTGCGCTGTAGAGATACCTTCTGTACTCCTTTGTACGCTGTAGAGATACCTCGTGTACTCCTTTGTACGTTCTAGAGATATATCCTGTACTCCTTTGTGCGCTGTAGAGATACCTTCTGTACTCCTTTGTGCGCTGTAGAGATACCTTCTGTACTTCTTTGTGCGCTGTAGAGATACCTTCTGTACTCCTTTGTGCGCTGTAGAGATACCTTCTGTACTCCTTTGTGCGCTGTAGAGATACCTTCTGTACTCCTTTGTGCGCTGTAGAGATACCTTCTGTACTCCTTTGTGCGCTGTAGAGATACCTTCTGTACTCCTTTGTGCGCTGTAGAGATACCTTCTGTACTCCTTTGTACGCTGTAGAGATACCTCGTGTACTCCTTTGTACGTTCTAGAGATATTTCCTGTACTCCTCTGTGCGCTGTAGAGATACCTTCTTTACTCCTTTGTGCGCTGTAGAGATACCTTCTGTACTCCTTTGTGCGCTGTAGAGATACCTTCTGTACTTCTTTGTACGCTGTAGAGATACCTCGTGTACTCCTTTGTACGTTCTAGAGATATTTCCTGTACTCCTTTGTGCGCTGTAGAGATACCTTCTGTACTCCTTTGTGCGCTGTAGAGATACCTTCTGTACTCCTTTGTGCGCTGTAGAGATACCTTCTGTACTCCTTTGTGCGCTGTAGAGATACCTTCTGTACTCCTTTGTGCGCTGTAGAGATACCTTCTGTTCTCCTTTGTGCGCTGTAGAGATACCTTCTCTACTCCTTTGTGCGCTGTAGAGATCCCTTCTGTACTCTTTTGTGCGCTGTAGAGATACCTCGTGTACTCCTTTGTACGTTCTAGAGATATTTCCTGTACTCCTTTGTGCGCTGTAGAGATACCTTCTGTACTCCTTTGTGCGCTGTAGAGATACCTTCTGTACTCCTTTGTGCGCTGTAGAGATACCTTCTGTACTCCTTTGTGCGCTGTAGAGATACCTTCTTTACTCCTTTGCGTGCTGTAGAGATACCTTCTGTACTCCTTTGTGCGCTGTAGAGATACCTTCTGTGCTCCTTTGTGCGCTGTAGAGATACCTTCTGTACTCCTTTGTACGCTGTAGAGATACCTCGTGTACTCCTTTGTACGTTCTAGAGATATTTCCTGTACTCCTTTGTGCGCTGTAGATATACCTTCTGTACTCCTTTGTGCGCTGTAGAGATACCTTCTGTACTTCTTTGTGCGCTGTAGAGATACCTTCTGTACTCCTTTGTGCGCTGTAGAGATACCTTCTGTACTCCTTTGTACGCTGTAGAGATACCTCGTGTACTCCTTTGTACGTTCTAGAGATATTTCCTGTACTCCTTTGTGCGCTGTAGAGATACCTTCTGTACTCCTTTGTGCGCTGTAGAGATACCTTCTGTACTTCTTTGTGCGCTGTAGAGATACCTTCTGTACTCCTTCGTGCGCTGTAGAGATACCTTCTGTACTCCTTTGTGCGCTGTAGAGATACCTTCTGTACTCCTTTGTGCGCTGTAGAGATACATTCTGTACTCCTTTGTGCGCTGTAGAGATACCTTCTGTACTCCTTTGTGCGCTGTAGAGATACCTTCTGTACTCCTTTGTGCGCTGTAGAGATACCTTCTGTACTCCTTTGTACGCTGTAGAGATACCTCGTGTACTCCTTTGTACGTTCTAGAGATATTTCCTGTACTCTTTTGTGCGCTGTAGAGATACCTTCTGTACTCCTTTGTGCGCTGTAGAGATACCTTCTGTACTCCTTTGTACGCTGTAGAGATACCTCGTGTACTCCTTTGTACGTTCTAGAGATATTTCCTGTACTCCTTTGTGCGCTGTAGAGATACCTTCTGTACTCCTTTGTGCGCTGTAGAGATACCTTCTGTACTCTTTTGTGCGCTGTAGAGATACCTTCTGTACTCCTTTGTGCGCTGTAGATAGACCTTCTGTACTCCTTTGTACGCTGTAGAGATACCTCGTGTACTCCTTTGTACGTTCTAGAGATATTTCCTGTACTCCTTTGTGCGCTGTAGAGATACCTTCTGTACTCCTTTGTGCGCTGTAGAGATACCTTCTGTACTCCTTTGTGCGCTGTAGAGATACCTTCTGTACTCCTTTGTGCGCTGTAGAGATACCTTCTGTACTCCTTTGTGCGCTGTAGAGATACCTTCTGTACTCCTTTGTACGCTGTAGAGATACCTCGTGTACTCCTTTGTACGTTCTAGAGATATTTCCTGTACTCCGCTGTGCGCTGTAGAGATACCTTCTGTACTCCTTTGTGCGCTGTAGAGATACCTTCTGTACTCCTTTGTACGCTGTAGAGATACCTCGTGTACTCCTTTGTACGTTCTGGAGATATTTCCTGTACTCCTTTGTGCGCTGTAGAGATACCTTCTGTACTCCTTTGTGCGCTGTAGAGATACCTTCTGTACTCCTTTGTGCGCTGTAGAGATACCTTCTGTACTCCTTTGTGCGCTGTAGAGATACCTTCTGTACTCCTTTGTACGCTGTAGAGATACCTCGTGTACTCCTTTGTACGTTCTAGAGATATTTCCTGTACTCCTTTGTGCGCTGTAGAGATACCTTCTGTACTCCTTTGTGCGCTGTAGAGATACCTTCTGTACTCCTTTGTGCGCTGTCGAGATACCTTCTGTACTCCTTTGTGCGCTGTAGAGATACCTTCTGTACTCCTTTGTGCGCTGTAGAGATACCTTCTGTACTCCTTTGTGCGCTGTAGAAATACCTTCTGTACTCCTTTGTGCGCTGTAGAGATACCTTCTGTACTCCTTTGTGCGCTGTAGAGATACCTTCTGTACTCCTTTGTACGCTGTAGAGATACCTCGTGTACTCCTTTGTACGTTTTAGAGATATTTCCTGTACTCCTTTGTGCGCTGTAGAGATACCTTCTGTACTCCTTTGTGCGCTGTAGAGATACCTTCTGTACTCCTTTGAGCGCTGAAGTGATACCTTCTGTACTCCTTTGTGCGCTGTAGAGATACCTTCTGTACTCCTTTGTTCGCTGTAGAGATACCTTCTGTACTGCTTCGTGCGCTGTAGAGATACCTTCTGTACTCCTTTGTACGCTGTAGAGATACCTCGTGTACTCCTTTGTACGTTCTAGAGATATTTCCTGTACTCCTTTGTGCGCTGTAGAGATACCTCGTGTACTCCTTTGTACGTTCTAGAGATATTTCCTGTACTCCTTTGTGCGCTGTAGAGATACCTTCTGTACTCCTTTGTGCGCTGTAGAGATACCTTCTGTACTCCTTTGTGCGCTGTAGAGATACCTTCTGTACTCCTTTGTGCGCTGTAGAGATACCTTCTGTACTCCTTTGTGCGCTGTAGAGATACCTTCTCTACTCCTTTGTGCGCTGTAGAGATACCTTCTGTACTCCTTTGTGCGCTGTAGAGAAACCTTCTGTACTCCTTTCTGCGCTGTAGAGATACCTTCTGTACTCCTTTGTACGCTGTAGAGATACCTCGTGTACTCCTTTGTACGTTCTGGAGATATTTCCTGTACTCCTTTGTGCGCTGTAGAGATACCTTCTGTACTCCTTTGTGCGCTGTAAAGATACCTTCTGTACTCCTTTGTGCGCTGTAGAGATACCTTCTGTACTCCCTTGTGCGCTGTAGAGATACCTTCTGTACTCCTTTGTGCGCTGTAGAGATACCTTCTGTACTCCTTTGTACGCTGTAGAGATACCTCGTGTACTTCTTTGTACGTTCTAGAGATATTTCCTGTACTCCTTTGTGCGCTGTAGAGATACCTTCTGTACTCCTTTATGCGCTGTAGAGATACCTTCTGTACTCCTTTTTGCGCTGTAGAGATACCTTCTGTACTCCTTTGTGCGCTGTAGAGATACCTCGTGTACTTCTTTGTACGTTCTAGAGATATTTCCTGTACTCCTTTGTGCGCTGTAGAGATACCTTCTGTACTCCTTTGTGCGCTGTAGAGATACCTTCTGTACTCCTTTGTGCGCTGTAGAGATACCTTCTGTACTCCTTTGTGCGCTGTAGAGATACCTTCTGTACTCCTTTGTACGCTGTAGAGATACCTCGTGTACTCCTTTGTACGTTCTAGAGATATTTCCTGTACTCCTTTGTGCGCTGTAGAGATACCTTCTGTACTCCTTTGTGCGCTGTAGAGATACCTTCTGTACTCCTTTGTGCGCTGTAGAGATACCTTCTGTACTCCTTTGTACGCTGCACAGATACCCCGTGTACTCCTTTGTACGTTCTAGAGATATTTCCTGTACTCCTTTGTGCGCTGTAGAGATACCTTCTGTACTCCTTTGTGCGCTGTAGAGATACCTTCTGTACTCCTTTGTGCGCTGTAGAGATACCTTCTGTACTCCTTTGTGCGCTGTAGAGATACCTTCTGTACTCCTTTGTGCGCTGTAGAGATACCTTCTGTTCTCCTTTGTGCGCTGTAGAGATACCTTCTCTACTCCTTTGTGCGCTGTAGAGATACCTTCTGTACTCTTTTGTGCGCTGTAGAGATACCTCGTGTACTCCTTTGTACGTTCTAGAGATATTTCCTGTACTCCTTTGTGCGCTGTAGAGATACCTTCTGTACTCCTTTGTGCGCTGTAGAGATACCTTCTGTACTCCTTTGTGCTCTGTAGAGATACCTTCTGTACTCCTTTGTGCGCTGTAGAGATACCTTCTGTACTCCTTTGTTCGCTGTAGAGATACCTTCTGTACTCCTTTGTGCGCTGCAGAGATACCTTCTGTACTCCTTTGTGCGCTGTAGAGATACCTTCTGTACTTCTTTGTGCGCTGTAGAGATATCTTCTGTACTCCTTTGTGCGCTGTAGAGATACCTTCTGTACTCCTTTGTGCGCTGTAGAGATACCTTCTGTACTCCTTTGTGCGCTGTAGAGATACCTTCTTTACTCCTTTGTGCGCTGTAGAGATACCTTCTGTACTCCTTTGTGCGCTGTAGAGATACCTTCTGTGCTCCTTTGTGCGCTGTAGAGATACCTTCTGTACTCCTTTGTACGCTGTAGAGATACCTCGTGTACTCCTTTGTACGTTCTAGAGATATTTCCTGTACTCCTTTGTGCGCTGTAGAGATACCTTCTGTACTCCTTTGTGCGCTGTAGAGATACCTTCTGTACTTCTTTGTGCGCTGTAGAGATACCTTCTGTACTCCTTTGTGCGCTGTAGAGATACCTTCTGTACTCCTTTGTACGCTGTAGAGATACCTCGTGTACTCCTTTGTACGTTCTAGAGATATTTCCTGTACTCCTTTGTGCGCTGTAGAGATACCTTCTGTACTCCTTTGTGCGCTGTAGAGATACCTTCTGTACTCCTTTGTGCGCTGTAGAGATACCTTCTGTACTCCTTCGTGCGCTGTAGAGATACCTTCTGTACTCCTTTGTGCGCTGTAGAGATACCTTCTGAACTCCTTTGTGCGCTGTAGAGATACCTTCTGTACTCCTTTGTGCGCTGTAGAGATACCTTCTGTACTCCTTTTTGCGCTGTAGAGATACCTTCTGTACTCCTTTGTGCGCTGTTGAGATACCTTCTGTACTCCTTTGTACGCTGTAGAGATACCTCGTGTACTCCTTTGTACGTTCTAGAGATATTTCCTGTACTCCTTTGTGCGCTGTAGAGATACCTTCTGTACTCCTTTGTGCGCTGTAGAGATACCTTCTGTACTCCTTTGTACGCTGTAGAGATACCTCGTGTACTCCTTTGTACGTTCTAGAGATATTTCCTGTACTCCTTTGTGCGCTGTAGAGATACCTTCTGTACTCCTTTGTGCGCTGTAGAGATACCTTCTGAACTCCTTTGTGCGCTGTAGAGATACCTTCTGTACTCCTTTGTGCGCTGTAGAGATACCTTCTGTACTCCTTTGTACGCTGTAGAGATACCTCGTGTACTCCTTTGTACGTTCTAGAGATATTTCCTGTACTCCTTTGTGCGCTGTAGAGATACCTTCTGTACTCCTTTGTGCGCTGTAGAGATACCTTCTGTACTCCTTTGTGCGCTGTAGAGATACCTTCTGTACTCCTTTGTGCGCTGTAGAGATACCTTCTGTACTCCTTTGTGCGCTGTAGAGATACCTTCTGTACTCCTTTGTGCGCTGTAGAGATACCTTCTGTACTCCTTTGTGCGCAGTAGAGATACCTTCTGTACTCCTTTGTACGCTGTAGAGATACCTCGTGTACTCCTTTGTACGTTCTAGAGATATTTCCTGTACTCCTTTGTGCGCTGTAGAGATACCTTCTGTACTCCTTTGTGCGCTGTAGAGATACCTTCTGTACTCCTTTGTGCACTGTAGAGATACCTTCTGTACTCCTTTGTGCGCTGTAGAGATACCTTCTGTACTCTTTTGTGCGCTGTAGAGATACCTTCTGTACTCCTTTGTACGCTGTAGAGATACCTCGTGTACTTCTTTGTACGTTCTAGAGATATTTCCTGTACTCCTTTGTGCGCTGTAGAGATACCTTCTGTACTCCTTTGTGCGCTGTAGAGATACCTTCTGTACTCCTTTTTGCGCTGTAGAGATACCTTCTGTACTCCTTTGTGCGCTGTAGAGATACCTCGTGTACTTCTTTGTACGTTCTAGAGATATTTCCTGTACTCCTTTGTGCGCTGTAGAGATACCTTCTGTACTCCTTTGTGCGCTGTAGAGATACCTTCTGTACTCCTTTGTGCGCTGTAGAGATACCTTCTGTACTCCTTTGTGCGCTGTAGAGATACCTTCTGTACTCCTTTGTACGCTGTAGAGATACCTCGTGTACTCCTTTGTACGTTCTAGAGATATTTCCTGTACTCCTCTGTGCGCTGTAGAGATACCTTCTGTACTCCTTTGTGCGCTGTAGAGATACCTTCTGTACTCCTTTGTGCGCTGTAGAGATACCTTCTGTACTCCTTTGTACGCTGTAGAGATACCTCGTGTACTCCTTTGTACGTTCTAGAGATATTTCCTGTACTCCTTTGTGCGCTGTAGAGATACCTTCTGTACTCCTTTGTGCGCTGTAGAGATACCTTCTGTACTCCTTTGTGCGCTGTAGAGATACCTTCTGTACTCCTTTGTGCGCTGTAGAGATACCTTCTGTACTCCTTTGTGCGCTGTAGAGATACCTTCTGTTCTCCTTTGTGCGCTGTAGAGATACCTTCTCTACTCCTTTGTGCGCTGTAGAGATACCTTCTGTACTCTTTTGTGCGCTGTAGAGATACCTCGTGTACTCCTTTGTACGTTCTAGAGATATTTCCTGTACTCCTTTGTGCGCTGTAGAGATACCTTCTGTACTCCTTTGTGCGCTGTAGAGATACCTTCTGTACTCCTTTGTGCGCTGTAGAGATACCTTCTGTACTCCTTTGTGCGCTGTAGAGATACCTTCTTTACTCCTTTGTGCGCTGTAGAGATACCTTCTGTACTCCTTTGTGCGCTGTAGAGATACCTTCTGTGCTCCTTTGTGCGCTGTAGAGATACCTTCTGTACTCCTTTGTACGCTGTAGAGATACCTCGTGTACTCCTTTGTACGTTCTAGAGATATTTCCTGTACTCCTTTGTGCGCTGTAGAGATACCTTCTGTACTCCTTTGTGCGCTGTAGAGATACCTTCTGTACTTCTTTGTGCGCTGTAGAGATACCTTCTGTACTCCTTTGTGCGCTGTAGAGATACCTTCTGTACTCCTTTGTACGCTGTAGAGATACCTCGTGTACTCCTTTGTACGTTCTAGAGATATTTCCTGTACTCCTTTGTGCGCTGTAGAGATACCTTCTGTACTCCTTTGTGCGCTGTAGAGATACCTTCTGTACTTCTTTGTGCGCTGTAGAGATACCTTCTGTACTCCTTCGTGCGCTGTAGAGATACCTTCTGTACTCCTTTGTGCGCTGTAGAGATACCTTCTGTACTCCTTTGTGCGCTGTAGAGATACCTTCTGTACTCCTTTGTGCGCTGTAGAGATACCTTCTGTACTCCTTTGTGCGCTGTAGAGATACCTTCTGTACTCCTTTGTGCGCTGTAGAGATACCTTCTGTACTCCTTTGTACGCTGTAGAGATACCTCGTGTACTCCTTTGTACGTTCTAGAGATATTTCCTGTACTCCTTTGTGCGCTGTAGAGATACCTTCTGTACTCCTTTGTGCGCTGTAGAGATACCTTCTGTACTCCTTTGTACGCTGTAGAGATACCTCGTGTACTCCTTTGTACGTTCTAGAGATATTTCCTGTACTCCTTTGTGCGCTGTAGAGATACCTTCTGTACTCCTTTGTGCGCTGTAGAGATACCTTCTGTACTCTTTTGTGCGCTGTAGAGATACCTTCTGTACTCCTTTGTGCGCTGTAGAGATACCTTCTGTACTCCTTTGTACGCTGTAGAGATACCTCGTGTACTCCTTTGTGCGGTCTAGAGATATTTCCTGTACTCCTTTGTGCGCTGTAGAGATACCTTCTGTACTCCTTTGTGCGCTGTAGAGATACCTTCTGTACTCCTTTGTGCGCTGTAGAGATACCTTCTGTACTCCTTTGTGCGCTGTAGAGATACCTTCTGTACTCCTTTGTGCGCTGTAGAGATACCTTCTGTACTCCTTTGTACGCTGTAGAGATACCTCGTGTACTCCTTTGTACGTTCTAGAGATATTTCCTGTACTCCGCTGTGTGCTGTAGAGATACCTTCTGTACTCCTTTGTGCGCTGTAGAGATACCTTCTGTACTCCTTTGTACGCTGTAGAGATACCTCGTGTACTCCTTTGTACGTTCTGGAGATATTTCCTGTACTCCTTTGTGCGCTGTAGAGATACCTTCTGTACTCCTTTGTGCGCTGTAGAGATACCTTCTGTACTCCTTTGTGCGCTGTAGAGATACCTTCTGTACTCCTTTGTGCGCTGTAGAGATACCTTCTGTACTCCTTTGTACGCTGTAGAGATACCTCGTGTACTCCTTTGTACGTTCTAGAGATATTTCCTGTACTCCTTTGTGCGCTGTAGAGATACCTTCTGTACTCCTTTGTGCGCTGTAGAGATACCTTCTGTACTCCTTTGTGCGCTGTCGAGATACCTTCTGTACTCCTTTGTGCGCTGTAGAGATACCTTCTGTACTCCTTTGTGCGCTGTAGAGATACCTTCTGTACTCCTTTGTGCGCTGTAGAGATACCTTCTGTACTCCTTTGTGCGCTGTAGAGATACCTTCTGTACTCCTTTGTGCGCTGTAGAGATACCTTCTGTACTCCTTTGTACGCTGTAGAGATACCTCGTGTACTCCTTTGTACGTTTTAGAGATATTTCCTGTACTCCTTTGTGCGCTGTAGAGATACCTTCTGTACTCCTTTGTGCGCTGTAGAGATACCTTCTGTACTCCTTTGTGCGCTGAAGTGATACCTTCTGTACTCCTTTGTGCGCTGTAGAGATACCTTCTGTACTCCTTTGTGCGCTGTAGAGATACCTTCTGTACTGCTTCGTGCGCTGTAGAGATACCTTCTGTACTCCTTTGTACGCTGTAGAGATACCTCGTGTACTCCTTTGTACGTTCTAGAGATATTTCCTGTACTCCTTTGTGCGCTGTAGAGATACCTCGTGTACTCCTTTGTACGTTCTAGAGACATTTCCTGTACTCCTTTGTGCGCTCTAGAGATACCTTCTGTACTCCTTTGTGCGCTGTAGAGATACCTTCTGTACTCCTTTGTGCGCTGTAGAGATACCTTCTGTACTCCTTTGTACGCTGTAGAGATACCTCGTGTACTCCTTTGTACGTTCTAGAGATATTTCCTGTACTCCTTTGTGCGCTGTAGAGATACCTTCTGTACTCCTCTGTGCGCTGTAGAGATACCTTCTGTACTCCTTTGTGCGCTGTAGAGATACCTTCTGTACTCCTTTGTGCGCTGTAGAGATACCTTCTCTACTCCTTTGTGCGCTGTAGAGATACCTTCTGTACTCCTTTGTGCGCTGTAGAGAAACCTTCTGTACTCCTTTCTGCGCTGTAGAGATACCTTCTGTACTCCTTTGTACGCTGTAGAGATACCTCGTGTACTCCTTTGTACGTTCTGGAGATATTTCCTGTACTCCTTTGTGCGCTGTAGAGATACCTTCTGTACTCCTTTGTGCGCTGTAGAGATACCTTCTGTACTCCTTTGTGCGCTGTAGAGATACCTTCTGTACTCCTTTGTGCGCTGTAGAGATACCTTCTGTACTCCTTTGTGCGCTGTAGAGATACCTTCTGTACTCCTTTGTACGCTGTAGAGATACCTCGTGTACTTCTTTGTACGTTCTAGAGATATTTCCTGTACTCCTTTGTGCGCTGTAGAGATACCTTCTGTACTCCCTTATGCGCTGTAGAGATACCTTCTGTACTCCTTTTTGCGCTGTAGAGATACCTTCTGTACTCCTTTGTGCGCTGTAGAGATACCTCGTGTACTTCTTTGTACGTTCTAGAGATATTTCCTGTACTCCTTTGTGCGCTGTAGAGATACCTTCTGTACTCCTTTGTGCGCTGTAGAGATACCTTCTGTACTCCTTTGTGCGCTGTAGAGATACCTTCTGTACTCCTTTGTGCGCTGTAGAGATAACTTCTGTACTCCTTTGTACGCTGTAGAGATACCTCGTGTACTCCTTTGTACGTTCTAGAGATATTTCCTGTACTCCTTTGTGCGCTGTAGAGATACCTTCTGTACTCCTTTGTGCGCTGTAGAGATACCTTCTGTACTCCTTTGTGCGCTGTAGAGATACCTTCTGTACTCCTTTGTACGCTGTACAGATACCCCGTGTACTCCTTTGTACGTTCTAGAGATATTTCCTGTACTCCTTTGTGCGCTGTAGAGATACCTTCTGTACTCCTTTGTGCGCTGTAGAGATACCTTCTGTACTCCTTTGTGCGCTGTAGAGATACCTTCTGTACTCCTTTGTGCGCTGTAGAGATACCTTCTGTACTCCTTTGTGCGCTGTAGAGATACCTTCTGTTCTCCTTTGTGCGCTGTAGAGATACCTTCTCTAGTCCTTTGTGCGCTGTAGAGATACCTTCTGTACTCTTTTGTGCGCTGTAGAGATACCTCGTGTACTCCTTTGTACGTTCTAGAGATATTTCCTGTACTCCTTTGTGCGCTGTAGAGATACCTTCTGTACTCCTTTGTGCGCTGTAGAGATACCTTCTGTACTCCTTTGTGCTCTGTAGAGATACCTTCTGTACTCCTTTGTGCGCTGTAGAGATACCTTCTGTACTCCTTTGTGCGCTGTAGAGATACCTTCTGTACTCCTTTGTGCGCTGTAGAGATACCTTCTGTACTCCTTTGTGCGCTGTAGAGATACCTTCTGTACTTCTTTGTGCGCTGTAGAGATACCTTCTGTACTCCTTTGTGCGCTGTAGAGATACCTTCTGTACTCCTTTGTGCGCTGTAGAGATACCTTCTGTACTCCTTTGTGCGCTGTAGAGATACCTTCTTTACTCCTTTGTGCGCTGTAGAGATACCTTCTGTACTCCTTTGTGCGCTGTAGAGATACCTTCTGTGCTCCTTTGTGCGCTGTATAGATACCTTCTGTACTCCTTTGTACGCTGTAGAGATACCTCGTGTACTCCTTTGTACGTTCTAGAGATATTTCCTGTACTCCTTTGTGCGCTGTAGAGATACCTTCTGTACTCCTTTGTGCGCTGTAGAGATACCTTCTGTACTTCTTTGTGCGCTGTAGAGATACCTTCTGTACTCCTTTGTGCGCTGTAGAGATACCTTCTGTACTCCTTTGTACGCTGTAGAGATACCTCGTGTACTCCTTTGTACGTTCTAGAGATATGTCCTGTACTCCTTTGTGCGCTGTAGAGATACCTTCTGTACTCCTTTGTGCGCTGTAGAGATACCTTCTGTACTCCTTTGTGCGCTGTAGAGATACCTTCTGTACTCCTTCGTGCGCTGTAGAGATACCTTCTGTACTCCTGTGTGCGCTGTAGAGATACCTTCTGTACTCCTTTGTGCGCTGTAGAGATACCTTCTGTACTCCTTTGTGCGCTGTAGAGATACCTTCTGTACTCCTTTGTGCGCTGTAGAGATACCTTCTGTACTCCTTTGTGCGCTGTAGAGATACCTTCTGTACTCCTTTGTACGCTGTAGAAAAACCTCGTGTACTCCTTTGTACGTTCTAGAGATATTTCCTGTACTCCTTTGTGCGCTGTAGAGATACCTTCTGTACTCCTTTGTGCGCTGTAGAGATACCTTCTGTACTCCTTTGTGCGCTGTAGAGATACCTTCTGTACTCCTTTGTGCGCTGTAGAGATACCTTCTGTACTCCTTTGTGCGCTGTAGAGATACCTTCTGTTCTCCTTTGTGCGCTGTAGAGATACCTTCCCTACTCCTTTGTGCGCTGTAGAGATACCTTCTGTACTCTTTTGTGCGCTGTAGAGATACCTCGTGTACTCCTTTGTACGTTCTAGAGATATTTCCTGTACTCCTTTGTGCGCTGTAGAGATACCTTCTGTACTCCTTTGTGCGCTGTAGAGATACCTTCTGTACTCCTTTGTGCGCTGTAGAGATACCTTCTGTACTCCTTTGTGCGCTGTAGAGATACCTTCTTTACTCCTTTGTGCGCTGTAGAGATACCTTCTGTACTCCTTTGTGCGCTGTAGAGATACCTTCTGTGCTCCTTTGTGCGCTGTAGAGATACCTTCTGTACTCCTTTGTACGCTGTAGAGATACCTCGTGTACTCCTTTGTACGTTCTAGAGATATTTCCTGTACTCCTTTGTGCGCTGTAGAGATACCTTCTGTACTCCTTTGTGCGCTGTAGAGATACCTTCTGTACTTCTTTGTGCGCTGTAGAGATACCTTCTGTACTCCTTTGTGCGCTGTAGAGATACCTTCTGTACTCCTTTGTACGCTGTAGAGATACCTCGTGTACTCCTTGTACGTTCTAGAGATATTTCCTGTACTCCTTTGTGCGCTGTAGAGATACCTTCTGTACTCCTTTGTGCGCTGTAGAGATACCTTCTGTACTTCTTTGTGCGCTGTAGAGATACCTTCTGTACTCCTTCGAGCGCTGTAGAGATACCTTCTGTACTCCTTTGTGCGCTGTAGAGATACCTTCTGTACTCCTTTGTGCGCTGTAGAGATACCTTCTGTACTCCATTGTGCGCTGTAGGGATACCTTCTGTACTCCTTTGTGCGCTGTAGAGATACCTTCTGTACTCCTTTGTGCGCTGTAGAGATACCTTCTGTACTCCTTTGTACGCTGTAGAGATACCTCGTGTACTCCTTTGTACGTTCTAGAGATATTTCCTGTACTCCTTTGTGCGCTGTAGAGATACCTTCTGTACTCCTTTGTGCGCTGTAGAGATACCTTCTGTACTCCTTTGTACGCTGTAGAGATACCTCGTGTACTCCTTTGTACGTTCTAGAGATATTTCCTGTACTCCTTTGTGCGCTGTAGAGATACCTTCTGTACTCCTTTGTGCGCTGTAGAGATACCTTCTGTACTCTTTTGTGCGCTGTAGAGATACCTTCTGTACTCCTTTGTGCGCTGTAGAGATACCTTCTGTACTCCTTTGTACGCTGTAGAGATACCTCGTGTACTCCTTTGTACGTTCTAGAGATATTTCCTGTACTCCTTTGTGCGCTGTAGAGATACCTTCTGTACTCCTTTGTGCGCTGTAGAGATACCTTCTGTACTCCTTTGTGCGCTGTAGAGATACCTTCTGTACTCCTTTGTGCACTGTAGAGATACCTTCTGTACTCCTTTGTGCGCTGTAGAGATACCTTCTGTACTCCTTTGTACGCTGTAGAGATACCTCGTGTACTCCTTTGTACGTTCTAGAGATATTTCCTGTACTCCGCTGTGCGCTGTAGAGATACCTTCTGTACTCCTTTGTGCGCTGTAGAGATACCTTCTGTACTCCTTTGTACGCTGTAGAGATACCTCGTGTACTCCTTTGTACGTTCTGGAGATATTTCCTGTACTCCTTTGTGCGCTGTAGAGATACCTTCTGTACTCCTTTGTGCGCTGTAGAGATACCTTCTGTACTCCTTTGTGCGCTGTAGAGATACCTTCTGTACTCCTTTGTGCGCTGTAGAGATACCTTCTGTACTCCTTTGTACGCTGTAGAGATACCTCGTGTACTCCTTTGTACGTTCTAGAGATATTTCCTGTACTCCTTTGTGCGCTGTAGAGATACCTTCTGTACTCCTTTGTGCGCTGTAGAGATACCTTCTGTACTCCTTTGTGCGCTGTCGAGATACCTTCGGTACTCCTTTGTGCGCTGTAGAGATACCTTCTGTACTCCTTTGTGCGCTGTAGAGATACCTTCTGTACTCCTTTGTGCGCTGTAGAGATACCTTCTGTACTCCTTTGTGCGCTGTAGAGATACCTTCTGTACTCCTTTGTGCGCTGTAGAGATACCTTCTGTACTCCTTTGTACGCTGTAGAGATACCTCGTGTACTCCTTTGTACGTTTTAGAGATATTTCCTGTACTCCTTTGTGCGCTGTAGAGATACCTTCTGTACTCCTTTGTGCGCTGTAGAGATACCTTCTGTACTCCTTTGTGCGTTGAAGTGGTACCTTCTGTACTCCTTTGTGCGCTGTAGAGATACCTTCTGTACTCCTTTGTGCGCTGTAGAGATACCTTCTGTACTGCTTCGTGCGCTGTAGAGATACCTTCTGTACTCCTTTGTACGCTGTAGAGATACCTCGTGTACTCCTTTGTACGTTCTAGAGATATTTCCTGTACTCCTTTGTGCGCTGTAGAGATACCTCGTGTACTCCTTTGTACGTTCTAGAGATATTTCCTGTACTCCTTTGTGCGCTCTAGAGATACCTTCTGTACTCCTTTGTGCGCTGTAGAGATACCTTCTGTACTCCTTTGTGCGCTGTAGAGATACCTTCTGTACTCCTTTGTACGCTGTAGAGATACCTCGTGTACTCCTTTGTACGTTCTAGAGATATTTCCTGTACTCCTTTGTGCGCTGTAGAGATACCTTCTGTACTCCTCTGTGCGCTGTAGAGATACCTTCTGTACTCCTTTGTGCGCTGTAGAGATACCTTCTGTACTCCTTTGTGCGCTGTAGAGATACCTTCTCTACTCCTTTGTGCGCTGTAGAGATACCTTCTGTACTCCTTTGTGCGCTGTAGAGAAACCTTCTGTACTCCTTTCTGCGCTGTAGAGATACCTTCTGTACTCCTTTGTACGCTGTAGAGATACCTCGTGTACTCCTTTGTACGTTCTGGAGATATTTCCTGTACTCCTTTGTGCGCTGTAGAGATACCTTCTGTACTCCTTTGTGCGCTGTAGAGATACCTTCTGTACTCCTTTGTGCGCTGTAGAGATACCTTCTGTACTCCTTTGTGCGCTGTAGAGATACCTTCTGTACTCCTTTGTGCGCTGTAGAGATACCTTCTGTACTCCTTTGTACGCTGTAGAGATACCTCGTGTACTTCTTTGTACGTTCTAGAGATATTTCCTGTACTCCTTTGTGCGCTGTAGAGATACCTTCTGTACTCCCTTATGCGCTGTAGAGATACCTTCTGTACTCCTTTTTGCGCTGTAGAGATACCTTCTGTACTCCTTTGTGCGCTGTAGAGATACCTCGTGTACTTCTTTGTACGTTCTAGAGATATTTCCTGTACTCCTTTGTGCGCTGTAGAGATACCTTCTGTACTCCTTTGTGCGCTGTAGAGATACCTTCTGTACTCCTTTGTGCGCTGTAGAGATACCTTCTGTACTCCTTTGTGCGCTGTAGAGATAACTTCTGTACTCCTTTGTACGCTGTAGAGATACCTCGTGTACTCCTTTGTACGTTCTAGAGATATTTCCTGTACTCCTTTGTGCGCTGTAGAGATACCTTCTGTACTCCTTTGTGCGCTGTAGAGATACCTTCTGTACTCCTTTGTGCGCTGTAGAGATACCTTCTGTACTCCTTTATACGCTGTACAGATACCCCGTGTACTCCTTTGTACGTTCTAGAGATATTTCCTGTACTCCTTTGTGCGCTGTAGAGATACCTTCTGTACTCCTTTGTGCGCTGTAGAGATACCTTCTGTACTCCTTTGTGCGCTGTAGAGATACCTTCTGTACTCCTTTGTGCGCTGTAGAGATACCTTCTGTACTCCTTTGTGCGCTGTAGAGATACCTTCTGTTCTCCTTTGTGCGCTGTAGAGATACCTTCTCTAGTCCTTTGTGCGCTGTAGAGATACCTTCTGTACTCTTTTGTGCGCTGTAGAGATACCTCGTGTACTCCTTTGTACGTTCTAGAGATATTTCCTGTACTCCTTTGTGCGCTGTAGAGATACCTTCTGTACTCCTTTGTGCGCTGTAGAGATACCTTCTGTACTCCTTTGTGCTCTGTAGAGATACCTTCTGTACTCCTTTGTGCGCTGTAGAGATACCTTCTGTACTCCTTTGTGCGCTGTAGAGATACCTTCTGTACTCCTTTGTGCGCTGTAGAGATACCTTCTGTACTCCTTTGTGCGCTGTAGAGATACCTTCTGTACTTCTTTGTGCGCTGTAGAGATACCTTCTGTACTCCTTTGTGCGCTGTAGAGATACCTTCTGTACTCCTTTGTGCGCTGTAGAGATACCTTCTGTACTCCTTTGTGCGCTGTAGAGATACCTTCTTTACTCCTTTGTGCGCTGTAGAGATACCTTCTGTACTCCTTTGTGCGCTGTAGAGATACCTTCTGTGCTCCTTTGTGCGCTGTAGAGATACCTTCTGTACTCCTTTGTACGCTGTAGAGATACCTCGTGTACTCCTTTGTACGTTCTAGAGATATTTCCTGTACTCCTTTGTGCGCTGTAGAGATACCTTCTGTACTCCTTTGTGCGCTGTAGAGATACCTTCTGTACTTCTTTGTGCGCTGTAGAGATACCTTCTGTACTCCTTTGTGCGCTGTGGAGATACCTTCTGTACTCCTTTGAACGCTGTAGAGATACCTCGTGTACTCCTTTGTACGTTCTAGAGATATTTCCTGTACTCCTTTGTGCGCTGTAGAGATACCTTCTGTACTCCTTTCTGCGCTGTAGAGATACCTTCTGTACTCCTTTGTGCGCTGTAGAGATACCTTCTGTACTCCTTCGTGCGCTGTAGAGATACCTTCTGTACTCCTTTGTGCGCTGTAGAGATACCTTCTGTACTCCTTTGTGCGCTGTAGAGATACCTTCTGTACTCCTTTGTGCGCTGTTGAGATACCTTCTGTACTCCTTTGTGCGCTGTAGAGATACCTTCTGTACTCCTTTGTGCGCTGTTGAGATACCTTCTGTACTCCTTTGTACGCTGTAGAGATACCTCGTGTACTCCTTTGTACGTTCTAGAGATATTTCCTGTACTCCTTTGTGCGCTGTAGAGATACCTTCTGTACTCCTTTGTGCGCTGTAGAGATACCTTCTGTACTCCTTTGTACGCTGTAGAGATACCTCGTGTACTCCTTTGTACGTTCTAGAGATATTTCCTGTACTCCTTTGTGCGCTGTAGAGATACCTTCTGTACTCCTTTGTGCGCTGTAGAGATACCTTCTGTACTCCTTTGTGCGCTGTAGAGATACCTTCTGTACTCCTTTGTGCGCTGTAGAGATACCTTCTGTACTCCTTTGTGCGCTGTAGAGATGCCTTCTGTACTCCTTTGTACGCTGTAGAGATACCTCGTGTACTCCTTTGTACGTTCTGGAGATATTTCCTGTACTCCTTTGTGCGCTGTAGAGATACCTTCTGTACTCCTTTGTGCGCTGTAGAGATACCTTCTGTACTCCTTTGTGCGCTGTAGAGATACCTTCTGTACTCCTTTGTGCGCTGTAGAGATACCTTCTGTACTCCTTTGTACGCTGTAGAGATACCTCGTGTACTCCTTTGTACGTTCTAGAGATATTTCCTGTACTCCTTTGTGCGCTGTAGAGATACCTTCTGTACTCCTTTGTGCGATGTAGAGATACCTTCTGTACTCCTTTGTGCGCTGTAGAGATACCTTCAGTACTCTTTTGTGCGCTATAGAGATACCTTCTGTACTCCTTTGTGCGCTGTAGAGATACCTTCTGTACTCCTTTGTGCGCTGTAGAGGTACCTTCTGTACTCCTTTGTACGCTGTAGAGAAACCTCGTGTACTCCTTTGTACGTTCTAGAGATATTTCCTGTACTCCTTTGTGCGCTGTAGAGATACCTTCTGTACTCCTTTGTGGGCTGTAGAGATACCTTCTGTACTACTTTGTGCGCTGTAGTGATACCTTCTGTACTCCTTTGTGCGCTGTAGAGATACCTTTTGTACTCCTTTGTGCGCTGTAGAGATACCTTCTGTACTCCTTTGTACGCTGTAGAGATACCTCGTGTACTCCTTTGTACGTTCTAGAGATATTTCCTGTACTCCTTTGTGCGCTGTGGAGATACCTTCTGTACTCCTTTGTGCGCTGTAGAGATACCTTCTGTACTTTTTTGTACGCTGTAGAGATACCTCGGGTACTCCTTTGTACGTTCTAGAGATATTTCCTGTACTCCTTTGTGCGCTGTAGAGATACCTTCTGTACTCCTTTGTGCGCTGTAGAGATACCTTCTGTACTCCTTTGTGCGCTGTAGAGATACCTTCTGTACTCCTTTGTGCGCTGTAGAGATACCTTCTGTACTCCTTTGTGCGCTATAGAGGTACCTTCTGTACTCCTTTGTTCGCTGTAGAGATACCTTCTGTACTCCTTTGTGCGCTGTAGAGATACCTTCTGTACTCCTTTGTACGCTGTAGAGATACCTCGTGTACTCCTTTGTACGTTCTAGAGATATTTCCTGTACTCCTTTGTGCGCTGTAGAGATACCTTCTGTACTCCTTTGTGCGCTGTAGAGATACCTTCTGTACTCCTTTGTGCGCTGTAGAGATACCTTCTGTACTCCTTTGTACGCTGTACAGATACCCCGTGTACTCCTTTGTACGTTCTAGAGATATTTCCTGTACTCCTTTGTGCGCTGTAGAGATACCTTCTGTACTCCTTTGTGCGCTGTAGAGATACCTTCTGTACTCCTTTGTGCGCTGTAGAGATACCTTCTGTACTCCTTTGTGCGCTGTAGAGATACCTTCTGTACTCCTTTGTGCGCTGTAGAGATACCTTCTGTTCTCCTTTGTGCGCTGTAGAGATACCTTCTCTTGTCCTTTGTGCGCTGTAGAGATACCTTCTGTACTCTTTTGTGCGCTGTAGAGATACCTCGTGTACTCCTTTGTACGTTCTAGAGATATTTCCTGTACTCCTTTGTGCGCTGTAGAGATACCTTCTGTACTCCTTTGTGCGCTGTAGAGATACCTTCTGTACTCCTTTGTGCTCTGTAGAGATACCTTCTGTACTCCTTTGTGCGCTGTAGAGATACCTTCTGTACTCCTTTGTGCGCTGTAGAGATACCTTCTGTACTCCTTTGTGCGCTGTAGAGATACCTTCTGTACTCCTTTGTGCGCTGTAGAGATACCTTCTGTACTTCTTTGTGCGCTGTAGAGATACCTTCTGTACTCCTTTGTGCGCTGTAGAGATACCTTCTGTACTCCTTTGTGCGCTGTAGAGATACCTTCTGTACTCCTTTGTGCGCTGTAGAGATACCTTCTTTACTCCTTTGTGCGCTGTAGAGATACCTTCTGTACTCCTTTGTGCGCTGTAGAGATACCTTCTGTGCTCCTTTGTGCGCTGTAGAGATACCTTCTGTACTCCTTTGTACGCTGTAGAGATACCTCGTGTACTCCTTTGTACGTTCTAGAGATATTTCCTGTACTCCTTTGTGCGCTGTAGAGATACCTTCTGTACTCCTTTGTGCGCTGTAGAGATACCTTCTGTACTTCTTTGTGCGCTGTAGAGATACCTTCTGTACTCCTTTGTGCGCTGTAGAGATACCTTCTGTACTCCTTTGTACGCTGTAGAGATACCTCGTGTACTCCTTTGTACGTTCTAGAGATATTTCCTGTACTCCTTTGTGCGCTGTAGAGATACCTTCTGTACTCCTTTGTGCGCTGTAGAGATACCTTCTGTACTCCTTTGTGCGCTGTAGAGATACCTTCTGTACTCCTTCGTGCGCTGTAGAGATACCTTCTGTACTCCTTTGTGCGCTGTAGAGATACCTTCTGTACTCCTTTGTGCGCTGTAGAGATACCTTCTGTACTCCTTTGTGCGCTGTAGAGATACCTTCTGTACTCCTTTGCGCTGTAGAGATACCTTCTGTACTCCTTTGTGCGCTGTAGAGATACCTTCTGTACTCCTTTGTACGCTGTAGAAAAACCTCGTGTACTCCTTTGTACGTTCTAGAGATATTTCCTGTACTCCTTTGTGCGCTGTAGAGATACCTTCTGTACTCCTTTGTGCGCTGTAGAGATACCTTCTGTACTCCTTTGTGCGCTGTAGAGATACCTTCTGTACTCCTTTGTGCGCTGTAGAGATACCTTCTGTACTCCTTTGTGCGCTGTAGAGATACCTTCTGTTCTCCTTTGTGCGCTGTAGAGATACCTTCCCTACTCCTTTGTGCGCTGTAGAGATACCTTCTGTACTCTTTTGTGCGCTGTAGAGATACCTCGTGTACTCCTTTGTACGTTCTAGAGATATTTCCTGTACTCCTTTGTGCGCTGTAGAGATACCTTCTGTACTCCTTTGTGCGCTGTAGAGATACCTTCTGTACTCCTTTGTGCGCTGTAGAGATACCTTCTGTACTCCTTTGTGCGCTGTAGAGATACCTTCTTTACTCCTTTGTGCGCTGTAGAGATACCTTCTGTACTCCTTTGTGCGCTGTAGAGATACCTTCTGTGCTCCTTTGTGCGCTGTAGAGATACCTTCTGTACTCCTTTGTACGCTGTAGAGATACCTCGTGTACTCCTTTGTACGTTCTAGAGATATTTCCTGTACTCCTTTGTGCGCTGTAGAGATACCTTCTGTACTCCTTTGTGCGCTGTAGAGATACCTTCTGTACTTCTTTGTGCGCTGTAGAGATACCTTCTGTACTCCTTTGTGCGCTTTAGAGATACCTTCTGTACTCCTTTGTACGCTGTAGAGATACCTCGTGTACTCCTTTGTACGTTCTAGAGATATTTCCTGTACTCCTTTGTGCGCTGTAGAGATACCTTCTGTACTCCTTTGTGCGCTGTAGAGATACCTTCTGTACTTCTTTGTGCGCTGTAGAGATACCTTCTGTACTCCTTCGTGCGCTGTAGAGATACCTTCTGTACTCCTTTGTGCGCTGTAGAGATACCTTCTGTACTCCTTTGTGCGCTGTAGAGATACCTTCTGTACTCCTTTGTGCGCTGTAGGGATACCTTCTGTACTCCTTTGTGCGCTGTAGAGATACCTTCTGTACTCCTTTGTGCGCTGTAGAGATACCTTCTGTACTCCTTTGTACGCTGTAGAGATACCTCGTGTACTCCTTTGTACGTTCTAGAGATATTTCCTGTACTCCTTTGTGCGCTGTAGAGATACCTTCTGTACTCCTTTGTGCGCTGTAGAGATACCTTCTGTACTCCTTTGTACGCTGTAGAGATACCTCGTGTACTCCTTTGTACGTTCTAGAGATATTTCCTGTACTCCTTTGTGCGCTGTAGAGATACCTTCTGTACTCCTTTGTGCGCTGTAGAGATACCTTCTGTACTCTTTTGTGCGCTGTAGAGATACCTTCTGTACTCCTTTGTGCGCTGTAGAGATACCTTCTGTACTCCTTTGTACGCTGTAGAGATACCTCGTGTACTCCTTTGTACGTTCTAGAGATATTTCCTGTACTCCTTTGTGCGCTGTAGAGATACCTTCTGTACTCCTTTGTGCGCTGTAGAGATACCTTCTGTACTCCTTTGTGCGCTGTAGAGATACCTTCTGTACTCCTTTGTGCGCTGTAGAGATACCTTCTGTACTCCTTTGTGCGCTGTAGAGATACCTTCTGTACTCCTTTGTACGCTGTAGAGATACCTCGTGTACTCCTTTGTACGTTCTAGAGATATTTCCTGTACTCCGCTGTGCGCTGTAGAGATACCTTCTGTACTCCTTTGTGCGCTGTAGAGATACCTTCTGTACTCCTTTGTACGCTGTAGAGATACCTCGTGTACTCCTTTGTACGTTCTGGAGATATTTCCTGTACTCCTTTGTGCGCTGTAGAGATACCTTCTGTACTCCTTTGTGCGCTGTAGAGATACCTTCTGTACTCCTTTGTGCGCTGTAGAGATACCTTCTGTACTCCTTTGTGCGCTGTAGAGATACCTTCTGTACTCCTTTGTACGCTGTAGAGATACCTCGTGTACTCCTTTGTACGTTCTAGAGATATTTCCTGTACTCCTTTGTGCGCTGTAGAGATACCTTCTGTACTCCTTTGTGCGCTGTAGAGATACCTTCTGTACTCCTTTGTGCGCTGTCGAGATACCTTCTGTACTCCTTTGTGCGCTGTAGAGATACCTTCTGTACTCCTTTGTGCGCTGTAGAGATACCTTCTGTACTCCTTTGTGCGCTGTAGAGATACCTTCTGTACTCCTTTGTGCGCTGTAGAGATACCTTCTGTACTCCTTTGTGCGCTGTAGAGATAACCTTCTGTACTCCTTTGTACGCTGTAGAGATACCTCGTGTACTCCTTTGTACGTTTTAGAGATATTTCCTGTACTCCTTTGTGCGCTGTAGAGATACCTTCTGTACTCCTTTGTGCGCTGTAGAGATACCTTCTGTACTCCTTTGTGCGCTGAAGTGATACCTTCTGTACTCCTTTGTGCGCTGTAGAGATACCTTCTGTACTCCTTTGTGCGCTGTAGAGATACCTTCTGTACTGCTTCGTGCGCTGTAGAGATACCTTCTGTACTCCTTTGTACGCTGTAGAGATACCTCGTGTACTCCTTTGTACGTTCTAGAGATATTTCCTGTACTCCTTTGTGCGCTGTAGAGATACCTTGTGTACTCCTTTGTACGTTCTAGAGATATTTCCTGTACTCCTTTGTGCGCTCTAGAGATACCTTCTGTACTCCTTTGTGCGCTGTAGAGATACCTTCTGTACTCCTTTGTGCGCTGTAGAGATACCTTCTGTACTCCTTTGTACGCTGTAGAGATACCTCGTGTACTCCTTTGTACGTTCTAGAGATATTTCCTGTACTCCTTTGTGCGCTGTAGAGATACCTTCTGTACTCCTCTGTGCGCTGTAGAGATACCTTCTGTACTCCTTTGTGCGCTGTAGAGATACCTTCTGTACTCCTTTGTGCGCTGTAGAGATACCTTCTCTACTCCTTTGTGCGCTGTAGAGATACCTTCTGTACTCCTTTGTGCGCTGTAGAGAAACCTTCTGTACTCCTTTCTGCGCTGTAGAGATACCTTCTGTACTCCTTTGTACGCTGTAGAGATACCTCGTGTACTCCTTTGTACGTTCTGGAGATATTTCCTGTACTCCTTTGTGCGCTGTAGAGATACCTTCTGTACTCCTTTGTGCGCTGTAGAGATACCTTCTGTACTCCTTTGTGCGCTGTAGAGATACCTTCTGTACTCCTTTGTGCGCTGTAGAGATACCTTCTGTACTCCTTTGTGCGCTGTAGAGATACCTTCTGTACTCCTTTGTACGCTGTAGAGATACCTCGTGTACTTCTTTGTACGTTCTAGAGATATTTCCTGTACTCCTTTGTGCGCTGTAGAGATACCTTCTGTACTCCCTTATGCGCTGTAGAGATACCTTCTGTACTCCTTTTTGCGCTGTAGAGATACCTTCTGTACTCCTTTGTGCGCTGTAGAGATACCTCGTGTACTTCTTTGTACGTTCTAGAGATATTTCCTGTACTCCTTTGTGCGCTGTAGAGATACCTTCTGTACTCCTTTGTGCGCTGTAGAGATACCTTCTGTACTCCTTTGTGCGCTGTAGAGATACCTTCTGTACTCCTTTGTGCGCTGTAGAGATAACTTCTGTACTCCTTTGTACGCTGTAGAGATACCTCGTGTACTCCTTTGTACGTTCTAGAGATATTTCCTGTACTCCTTTGTGCGCTGTAGAGATACCTTCTGTACTCCTTTGTGCGCTGTAGAGATACCTTCTGTACTCCTTTGTGCGCTGTAGAGATACCTTCTGTACTCCTTTGTACGCTGTACAGATACCCCGTGTACTCCTTTGTACGTTCTAGAGATATTTCCTGTACTCCTTTGTGCGCTGTAGAGATACCTTCTGTACTCCTTTGTGCGCTGTAGAGATACCTTCTGTACTCCTTTGTGCGCTGTAGAGATACCTTCTGTACTCCTTTGTGCGCTGTAGAGATACCTTCTGTACTCCTTTGTGGCGCTGTAGAGATACCTTCTGTTCTCCTTTGTGCGCTGTAGAGATACCTTCTCTAGTCCTTTGTGCGCTGTAGAGATACCTTCTGTACTCTTTTGTGCGCTGTAGAGATACCTCGTGTACTCCTTTGTACGTTCTAGAGATATTTCCTGTACTCCTTTGTGCGCTGTAGAGATACCTTCTGTACTCCTTTGTGCGCTGTAGAGATACCTTCTGTACTCCTTTGTGCTCTGTAGAGATACCTTCTGTACTCCTTTGTGCGCTGTAGAGATACCTTCTGTACTCCTTTGTGCGCTGTAGAGATACCTTCTGTACTCCTTTGTGCGCTGTAGAGATACCTTCTGTACTCCTTTGTGCGCTGTAGAGATACCTTCTGTACTTCTTTGTGCGCTGTAGAGATACCTTCTGTACACCTTTGTGCGCTGTAGAGATACCTTCTGTACTCCTTTGTGCGCTGTAGAGATACCTTCTGTACTCCTTTGTGCGCTGTAGAGATACCTTCTTTACTCCTTTGTGCGCTGTAGAGATACCTTCTGTACTCCTTTGTGCGCTGTAGAGATACCTTCTGTGCTCCTTTGTGCGCTGTAGAGATACCTTCTGTACTCCTTTGTACGCTGTAGAGATACCTCGTGTACTCCTTTGTACGTTCTAGAGATATTTCCTGTACTCCTTTGTGCGCTGTAGAGATACCTTCTGTACTCCTTTGTGCGCTGTAGAGATACCTTCTGTACTTCTTTGTGCGCTGTAGAGATACCTTCTGTACTCCTTTGTGCGCTGTAGAGATACCTTCTGTACTCCTTTGTACGCTGTAGAGATACCTCGTGTACTCCTTTGTACGTTCTAGAGATATTTCCTGTACTCCTTTGTGCGCTGTAGAGATACCTTCTGTACTCCTTTGTGCGCTGTAGAGATACCTTCTGTACTCCTTTGTGCGCTGTAGAGATACCTTCTGTACTCCTTCGTGCGCTGTAGAGATACCTTCTGTACTCCTTTGTGCGCTGTAGAGATACCTTCTGTACTCCTTTGTGCGCTGTAGAGATACCTTCTGTACTCCTTTGTGCGCTGTTGAGATACCTTCTGTACTCCTTTGTGCGCTGTAGAGATACCTTCTGTACTCCTTTGTGCGCTGTAGAGATACCTTCTGTGCTCCTTTGTGCGCTGTAGAGATACCTTCTGTACTCCTTTGTACGCTGTAGAGATACCTCGTGTACTCCTTTGTACGTTCTAGAGATATTTCCTGTACTCCTTTGTGCGCTGTAGAGATACCTTCTGTACTCCTTTGTGCGCTGTAGAGATACCTTCTGTACTTCTTTGTGCGCTGTAGAGATACCTTCTGTACTCCTTTGTGCGCTGTAGAGATACCTTCTGTACTCCTTTGTACGCTGTAGAGATACCTCGTGTACTCCTTGTACGTTCTAGAGATATTTCCTGTACTCCTTTGTGCGCTGTAGAGATACCTTCTGTACTCCTTTGTGCGCTGTAGAGATACCTTCTGTACTTCTTTGTGCGCTGTAGAGATACCTTCTGTACTCCTTCGAGCGCTGTAGAGATACCTTCTGTACTCCTTTGTGCGCTGTAGAGATACCTTCTGTACTCCTTTGTGCGCTGTAGAGATACCTTCTGTACTCCTTTGTGCGCTGTAGGGATACCTTCTGTACTCCTTTGTGCGCTGTAGAGATACCTTCTGTACTCCTTTGTGCGCTGTAGAGATACCTTCTGTACTCCTTTGTACGCTGTAGAGATACCTCGTGTACTCCTTTGTACGTTCTAGAGATATTTCCTGTACTCCTTTGTGCGCTGTAGAGATACCTTCTGTACTCCTTTGTGCGCTGTAGAGATACCTTCTGTACTCCTTTGTACGCTGTAGAGATACCTCGTGTACTCCTTTGTACGTTCTAGAGATATTTCCTGTACTCCTTTGTGCGCTGTAGAGATACCTTCTGTACTCCTTTGTGCGCTGTAGAGATACCTTCTGTACTCTTTTGTGCGCTGTAGAGATACCTTCTGTACTCCTTTGTGCGCTGTAGAGATACCTTCTGTACTCCTTTGTACGCTGTAGAGATACCTCGTGTACTCCTTTGTACGTTCTAGAGATATTTCCTGTACTCCTTTGTGCGCTGTAGAGATACCTTCTGTACTCCTTTGTGCGCTGTAGAGATACCTTCTGTACTCCTTTGTGCGCTGTAGAGATACCTTCTGTACTCCTTTGTGCACTGTAGAGATACCTTCTGTACTCCTTTGTGCGCTGTAGAGATACCTTCTGTACTCCTTTGTACGCTGTAGAGATACCTCGTGTACTCCTTTGTACGTTCTAGAGATATTTCCTGTACTCCGCTGTGCGCTGTAGAGATACCTTCTGTACTCCTTTGTGCGCTGTAGAGATACCTTCTGTACTCCTTTGTACGCTGTAGAGATACCTCGTGTACTCCTTTGTACGTTCTGGAGATATTTCCTGTACTCCTTTGTGCGCTGTAGAGATACCTTCTGTACTCCTTTGTGCGCTGTAGAGATACCTTCTGTACTCCTTTGTGCGCTGTAGAGATACCTTCTGTACTCCTTTGTGCGCTGTAGAGATACCTTCTGTACTCCTTTGTACGCTGTAGAGATACCTCGTGTACTCCTTTGTACGTTCTAGAGATATTTCCTGTACTCCTTTGTGCGCTGTAGAGATACCTTCTGTACTCCTTTGTGCGCTGTAGAGATACCTTCTGTACTCCTTTGTGCGCTGTCGAGATACCTTCGGTACTCCTTTGTGCGCTGTAGAGATACCTTCTGTACTCCTTTGTGCGCTGTAGAGATACCTTCTGTACTCCTTTGTGCGCTGTAGAGATACCTTCTGTACTCCTTTGTGCGCTGTAGAGATACCTTCTGTACTCCTTTGTGCGCTGTAGAGATACCTTCTGTACTCCTTTGTACGCTGTAGAGATACCTCGTGTACTCCTTTGTACGTTTTAGAGATATTTCCTGTACTCCTTTGTGCGCTGTAGAGATACCTTCTGTACTCCTTTGTGCGCTGTAGAGATACCTTCTGTACTCCTTTGTGCGCTGAAGTGGTACCTTCTGTACTCCTTTGTGCGCTGTAGAGATACCTTCTGTACTCCTTTGTGCGCTGTAGAGATACCTTCTGTACTGCTTCGTGCGCTGTAGAGATACCTTCTGTACTCCTTTGTACGCTGTAGAGATACCTCGTGTACTCCTTTGTACGTTCTAGAGATATTTCCTGTACTCCTTTGTGCGCTGTAGAGATACCTCGTGTACTCCTTTGTACGTTCTAGAGATATTTCCTGTACTCCTTTGTGCGCTCTAGAGATACCTTCTGTACTCCTTTGTGCGCTGTAGAGATACCTTCTGTACTCCTTTGTGCGCTGTAGAGATACCTTCTGTACTCCTTTGTACGCTGTAGAGATACCTCGTGTACTCCTTTGTACGTTCTAGAGATATTTCCTGTACTCCTTTGTGCGCTGTAGAGATACCTTCTGTACTCCTTTGTGCGCTGTAGAGATACCTTCTGTACTCCTTTGTGCGCTGTAGAGATACCTTCTGTACTCCTTCGTGCGCTGTAGAGATACCTTCTGTACTCCTTTGTGCGCTGTAGAGATACCTTCTGTACTCCTTTGTGCGCTGTAGAGATACCTTCTGTACTCCTTTGTGCGCTGTAGAGATACCTTCTGTACTCCTTTGTGCGCTGTAGAGATACCTTCTGTACTCCTTTGTGCGCTGTAGAGATACCTTCTGTACTCCTTTGTACGCTGTAGAAAAACCTCGTGTACTCCTTTGTACGTTCTAGAGATATTTCCTGTACTCCTTTGTGCGCTGTAGAGATACCTTCTGTACTCCTTTGTGCGCTGTAGAGATACCTTCTGTACTCCTTTGTGCGCTGTAGAGATACCTTCTGTACTCCTTTGTGCGCTGTAGAGATACCTTCTGTACTCCTTTGTGCGCTGTAGAGATACCTTCTGTTCTCCTTTGTGCGCTGTAGAGATACCTTCCCTACTCCTTTGTGCGCTGTAGAGATACCTTCTGTACTCTTTTGTGCGCTGTAGAGATACCTCGTGTACTCCTTTGTACGTTCTAGAGATATTTCCTGTACTCCTTTGTGCGCTGTAGAGATACCTTCTGTACTCCTTTGTGCGCTGTAGAGATACCTTCTGTACTCCTTTGTGCGCTGTAGAGATACCTTCTGTACTCCTTTGTGCGCTGTAGAGATACCTTCTTTACTCCTTTGTGCGCTGTAGAGATACCTTCTGTACTCCTTTGTGCGCTGTAGAGATACCTTCTGTGCTCCTTTGTGCGCTGTAGAGATACCTTCTGTACTCCTTTGTACGCTGTAGAGATACCTCGTGTACTCCTTTGTACGTTCTAGAGATATTTCCTGTACTCCTTTGTGCGCTGTAGAGATACCTTCTGTACTCCTTTGTGCGCTGTAGAGATACCTTCTGTACTTCTTTGTGCGCTGTAGAGATACCTTCTGTACTCCTTTGTGCGCTGTAGAGATACCTTCTGTACTCCTTTGTACGCTGTAGAGATACCTCGTGTACTCCTTTGTACGTTCTAGAGATATTTCCTGTACTCCTTTGTGCGCTGTAGAGATACCTTCTGTACTCCTTTGTGCGCTGTAGAGATACCTTCTGTACTTCTTTGTGCGCTGTAGAGATACCTTCTGTACTCCTTCGTGCGCTGTAGAGATACCTTCTGTACTCCTTTGTGCGCTGTAGAGATACCTTCTGTACTCCTTTGTGCGCTGTAGAGATACCTTCTGTACTCCTTTGTGCGCTGTAGGGATACCTTCTGTACTCCTTTGTGCGCTGTAGAGATACCTTCTGTACTCCTTTGTGCGCTGTAGAGATACCTTCTGTACTCCTTTGTACGCTGTAGAGATACCTCGTGTACTCCTTTGTACGTTCTAGAGATATTTCCTGTACTCCTTTGTGCGCTGTAGAGATACCTTCTGTACTCCTTTGTGCGCTGTAGAGATACCTTCTGTACTCCTTTGTACGCTGTAGAGATACCTCGTGTACTCCTTTGTACGTTCTAGAGATATTTCCTGTACTCCTTTGTGCGCTGTAGAGATACCTTCTGTACTCCTTTGTGCGCTGTAGAGATACCTTCTGTACTCTTTTGTGCGCTGTAGAGATACCTTCTGTACTCCTTTGTGCGCTGTAGAGATACCTTCTGTACTCCTTTGTACGCTGTAGAGATACCTCGTGTACTCCTTTGTACGTTCTAGAGATATTTCCTGTACTCCTTTGTGCGCTGTAGAGATACCTTCTGTACTCCTTTGTGCGCTGTAGAGATACCTTCTGTACTCCTTTGTGCGCTGTAGAGATACCTTCTGTACTCCTTTGTGCGCTGTAGAGATACCTTCTGTACTCCTTTGTGCGCTGTAGAGATACCTTCTGTACTCCTTTGTACGCTGTAGAGATACCTCGTGTACTCCTTTGTACGTTCTAGAGATATTTCCTGTACTCCGCTGTGCGCTGTAGAGATACCTTCTGTACTCCTTTGTGCGCTGTAGAGATACCTTCTGTACTCCTTTGTACGCTGTAGAGATACCTCGTGTACTCCTTTGTACGTTCTGGAGATATTTCCTGTACTCCTTTGTGCGCTGTAGAGATACCTTCTGTACTCCTTTGTGCGCTGTAGAGATACCTTCTGTACTCCTTTGTGCGCTGTAGAGATACCTTCTGTACTCCTTTGTGCGCTGTAGAGATACCTTCTGTACTCCTTTGTACGCTGTAGAGATACCTCGTGTACTCCTTTGTACGTTCTAGAGATATTTCCTGTACTCCTTTGTGCGCTGTAGAGATACCTTCTGTACTCCTTTGTGCGCTGTAGAGATACCTTCTGTACTCCTTTGTGCGCTGTCGAGATACCTTCTGTACTCCTTTGTGCGCTGTAGAGATACCTTCTGTACTCCTTTGTGCGCTGTAGAGATACCTTCTGTACTCCTTTGTGCGCTGTAGAGATACCTTCTGTACTCCTTTGTGCGCTGTAGAGATACCTTCTGTACTCCTTTGTGCGCTGTAGAGATACCTTCTGTACTCCTTTGTACGCTGTAGAGATACCTCGTGTACTCCTTTGTACGTTTTAGAGATATTTCCTGTACTCCTTTGTGCGCTGTAGAGATACCTTCTGTACTCCTTTGTGCGCTGTAGAGATACCTTCTGTACTCCTTTGTGCGCTGAAGTGATACCTTCTGTACTCCTTTGTGCGCTGTAGAGATACCTTCTGTACTCCTTTGTGCGCTGTAGAGATACCTTCTGTACTGCTTCGTGCGCTGTAGAGATACCTTCTGTACTCCTTTGTACGCTGTAGAGATACCTCGTGTACTCCTTTGTACGTTCTAGAGATATTTCCTGTACTCCTTTGTGCGCTGTAGAGATACCTTGTGTACTCCTTTGTACGTTCTAGAGATATTTCCTGTACTCCTTTGTGCGCTCTAGAGATACCTTCTGTACTCCTTTGTGCGCTGTAGAGATACCTTCTGTACTCCTTTGTGCGCTGTAGAGATACCTTCTGTACTCCTTTGTACGCTGTAGAGATACCTCGTGTACTCCTTTGTACGTTCTAGAGATATTTCCTGTACTCCTTTGTGCGCTGTAGAGATACCTTCTGTACTCCTCTGTGCGCTGTAGAGATACCTTCTGTACTCCTTTGTGCGCTGTAGAGATACCTTCTGTACTCCTTTGTGCGCTGTAGAGATACCTTCTCTACTCCTTTGTGCGCTGTAGAGATACCTTCTGTACTCCTTTGTGCGCTGTAGAGAAACCTTCTGTACTCCTTTCTGCGCTGTAGAGATACCTTCTGTACTCCTTTGTACGCTGTAGAGATACCTCGTGTACTCCTTTGTACGTTCTGGAGATATTTCCTGTACTCCTTTGTGCGCTGTAGAGATACCTTCTGTACTCCTTTGTGCGCTGTAGAGATACCTTCTGTACTCCTTTGTGCGCTGTAGAGATACCTTCTGTACTCCTTTGTGCGCTGTAGAGATACCTTCTGTACTCCTTTGTGCGCTGTAGAGATACCTTCTGTACTCCTTTGTACGCTGTAGAGATACCTCGTGTACTTCTTTGTACGTTCTAGAGATATTTCCTGTACTCCTTTGTGCGCTGTAGAGATACCTTCTGTACTCCCTTATGCGCTGTAGAGATACCTTCTGTACTCCTTTTTGCGCTGTAGAGATACCTTCTGTACTCCTTTGTGCGCTGTAGAGATACCTCGTGTACTTCTTTGTACGTTCTAGAGATATTTCCTGTACTCCTTTGTGCGCTGTAGAGATACCTTCTGTACTCCTTTGTGCGCTGTAGAGATACCTTCTGTACTCCTTTGTGCGCTGTAGAGATACCTTCTGTACTCCTTTGTGCGCTGTAGAGATAACTTCTGTACTCCTTTGTACGCTGTAGAGATACCTCGTGTACTCCTTTGTACGTTCTAGAGATATTTCCTGTACTCCTTTGTGCGCTGTAGAGATACCTTCTGTACTCCTTTGTGCGCTGTAGAGATACCTTCTGTACTCCTTTGTGCGCTGTAGAGATACCTTCTGTACTCCTTTGTACGCTGTACAGATACCCCGTGTACTCCTTTGTACGTTCTAGAGATATTTCCTGTACTCCTTTGTGCGCTGTAGAGATACCTTCTGTACTCCTTTGTGCGCTGTAGAGATACCTTCTGTACTCCTTTGTGCGCTGTAGAGATACCTTCTGTACTCCTTTGTGCGCTGTAGAGATACCTTCTGTACTCCTTTGTGCGCTGTAGAGATACCTTCTGTTCTCCTTTGTGCGCTGTAGAGATACCTTCTCTAGTCCTTTGTGCGCTGTAGAGATACCTTCTGTACTCTTTTGTGCGCTGTAGAGATACCTCGTGTACTCCTTTGTACGTTCTAGAGATATTTCCTGTACTCCTTTGTGCGCTGTAGAGATACCTTCTGTACTCCTTTGTGCGCTGTAGAGATACCTTCTGTACTCCTTTGTGCTCTGTAGAGATACCTTCTGTACTCCTTTGTGCGCTGTAGAGATACCTTCTGTACTCCTTTGTGCGCTGTAGAGATACCTTCTGTACTCCTTTGTGCGCTGTAGAGATACCTTCTGTACTCCTTTGTGCGCTGTAGAGATACCTTCTGTACTTCTTTGTGCGCTGTAGAGATACCTTCTGTACACCTTTGTGCGCTGTAGAGATACCTTCTGTACTCCTTTGTGCGCTGTAGAGATACCTTCTGTACTCCTTTGTGCGCTGTAGAGATACCTTCTTTACTCCTTTGTGCGCTGTAGAGATACCTTCTGTACTCCTTTGTGCGCTGTAGAGATACCTTCTGTGCTCCTTTGTGCGCTGTAGAGATACCTTCTGTACTCCTTTGTACGCTGTAGAGATACCTCGTGTACTCCTTTGTACGTTCTAGAGATATTTCCTGTACTCCTTTGTGCGCTGTAGAGATACCTTCTGTACTCCTTTGTGCGCTGTAGAGATACCTTCTGTACTTCTTTGTGCGCTGTAGAGATACCTTCTGTACTCCTTTGTGCGCTGTAGAGATACCTTCTGTACTCCTTTGTACGCTGTAGAGATACCTCGTGTACTCCTTTGTACGTTCTAGAGATATTTCCTGTACTCCTTTGTGCGCTGTAGAGATACCTTCTGTACTCCTTTGTGCGCTGTAGAGATACCTTCTGTACTCCTTTGTGCGCTGTAGAGATACCTTCTGTACTCCTTCGTGCGCTGTAGAGATACCTTCTGTACTCCTTTGTGCGCTGTAGAGATACCTTCTGTACTCCTTTGTGCGCTGTAGAGATACCTTCTGTACTCCTTTGTGCGCTGTTGAGATACCTTCTGTACTCCTTTGTGCGCTGTAGAGATACCTTCTGTACTCCTTTGTGCGCTGTAGAGATACCTTCTGTGCTCCTTTGTGCGCTGTAGAGATACCTTCTGTACTCCTTTGTACGCTGTAGAGATACCTCGTGTACTCCTTTGTACGTTCTAGAGATATTTCCTGTACTCCTTTGTGCGCTGTAGAGATACCTTCTGTACTCCTTTGTGCGCTGTAGAGATACCTTCTGTACTTCTTTGTGCGCTGTAGAGATACCTTCTGTACTCCTTTGTGCGCTGTAGAGATACCTTCTGTACTCCTTTGTACGCTGTAGAGATACCTCGTGTACTCCTTGTACGTTCTAGAGATATTTCCTGTACTCCTTTGTGCGCTGTAGAGATACCTTCTGTACTCCTTTGTGCGCTGTAGAGATACCTTCTGTACTTCTTTGTGCGCTGTAGAGATACCTTCTGTACTCCTTCGAGCGCTGTAGAGATACCTTCTGTACTCCTTTGTGCGCTGTAGAGATACCTTCTGTACTCCTTTGTGCGCTGTAGAGATACCTTCTGTACTCCTTTGTGCGCTGTAGGGATACCTTCTGTACTCCTTTGTGCGCTGTAGAGATACCTTCTGTACTCCTTTGTGCGCTGTAGAGATACCTTCTGTACTCCTTTGTACGCTGTAGAGATACCTCGTGTACTCCTTTGTACGTTCTAGAGATATTTCCTGTACTCCTTTGTGCGCTGTAGAGATACCTTCTGTACTCCTTTGTGCGCTGTAGAGATACCTTCTGTACTCCTTTGTACGCTGTAGAGATACCTCGTGTACTCCTTTGTACGTTCTAGAGATATTTCCTGTACTCCTTTGTGCGCTGTAGAGATACCTTCTGTACTCCTTTGTGCGCTGTAGAGATACCTTCTGTACTCTTTTGTGCGCTGTAGAGATACCTTCTGTACTCCTTTGTGCGCTGTAGAGATACCTTCTGTACTCCTTTGTACGCTGTAGAGATACCTCGTGTACTCCTTTGTACGTTCTAGAGATATTTCCTGTACTCCTTTGTGCGCTGTAGAGATACCTTCTGTACTCCTTTGTGCGCTGTAGAGATACCTTCTGTACTCCTTTGTGCGCTGTAGAGATACCTTCTGTACTCCTTTGTGCACTGTAGAGATACCTTCTGTACTCCTTTGTGCGCTGTAGAGATACCTTCTGTACTCCTTTGTACGCTGTAGAGATACCTCGTGTACTCCTTTGTACGTTCTAGAGATATTTCCTGTACTCCGCTGTGCGCTGTAGAGATACCTTCTGTACTCCTTTGTGCGCTGTAGAGATACCTTCTGTACTCCTTTGTACGCTGTAGAGATACCTCGTGTACTCCTTTGTACGTTCTGGAGATATTTCCTGTACTCCTTTGTGCGCTGTAGAGATACCTTCTGTACTCCTTTGTGCGCTGTAGAGATACCTTCTGTACTCCTTTGTGCGCTGTAGAGATACCTTCTGTACTCCTTTGTGCGCTGTAGAGATACCTTCTGTACTCCTTTGTACGCTGTAGAGATACCTCGTGTACTCCTTTGTACGTTCTAGAGATATTTCCTGTACTCCTTTGTGCGCTGTAGAGATACCTTCTGTACTCCTTTGTGCGCTGTAGAGATACCTTCTGTACTCCTTTGTGCGCTGTCGAGATACCTTCGGTACTCCTTTGTGCGCTGTAGAGATACCTTCTGTACTCCTTTGTGCGCTGTAGAGATACCTTCTGTACTCCTTTGTGCGCTGTAGAGATACCTTCTGTACTCCTTTGTGCGCTGTAGAGATACCTTCTGTACTCCTTTGTGCGCTGTAGAGATACCTTCTGTACTCCTTTGTACGCTGTAGAGATACCTCGTGTACTCCTTTGTACGTTTTAGAGATATTTCCTGTACTCCTTTGTGCGCTGTAGAGATACCTTCTGTACTCCTTTGTGCGCTGTAGAGATACCTTCTGTACTCCTTTGTGCGCTGAAGTGGTACCTTCTGTACTCCTTTGTGCGCTGTAGAGATACCTTCTGTACTCCTTTGTGCGCTGTAGAGATACCTTCTGTACTGCTTCGTGCGCTGTAGAGATACCTTCTGTACTCCTTTGTACGCTGTAGAGATACCTCGTGTACTCCTTTGTACGTTCTAGAGATATTTCCTGTACTCCTTTGTGCGCTGTAGAGATACCTCGTGTACTCCTTTGTACGTTCTAGAGATATTTCCTGTACTCCTTTGTGCGCTCTAGAGATACCTTCTGTACTCCTTTGTGCGCTGTAGAGATACCTTCTGTACTCCTTTGTGCGCTGTAGAGATACCTTCTGTACTCCTTTGTACGCTGTAGAGATACCTCGTGTACTCCTTTGTACGTTCTAGAGATATTTCCTGTACTCCTTTGTGCGCTGTAGAGATACCTTCTGTACTCCTCTGTGCGCTGTAGAGATACCTTCTGTACTCCTTTGTGCGCTGTAGAGATACCTTCTGTACTCCTTTGTGCGCTGTAGAGATACCTTCTCTACTCCTTTGTGCGCTGTAGAGATACCTTCTGTACTCCTTTGTGCGCTGTAGAGAAACCTTCTGTACTCCTTTCTGCGCTGTAGAGATACCTTCTGTACTCCTTTGTACGCTGTAGAGATACCTCGTGTACTCCTTTGTACGTTCTGGAGATATTTCCTGTACTCCTTTGTGCGCTGTAGAGATACCTTCTGTACTCCTTTGTGCGCTGTAGAGATACCTTCTGTACTCCTTTGTGCGCTGTAGAGATACCTTCTGTACTCCTTTGTGCGCTGTAGAGATACCTTCTGTACTCCTTTGTGCGCTGTAGAGATACCTTCTGTACTCCTTTGTACGCTGTAGAGATACCTCGTGTACTTCTTTGTACGTTCTAGAGATATTTCCTGTACTCCTTTGTGCGCTGTAGAGATACCTTCTGTACTCCCTTATGCGCTGTAGAGATACCTTCTGTACTCCTTTTTGCGCTGTAGAGATACCTTCTGTACTCCTTTGTGCGCTGTAGAGATACCTCGTGTACTTCTTTGTACGTTCTAGAGATATTTCCTGTACTCCTTTGTGCGCTGTAGAGATACCTTCTGTACTCCTTTGTGCGCTGTAGAGATACCTTCTGTACTCCTTTGTGCGCTGTAGAGATACCTTCTGTACTCCTTTGTGCGCTGTAGAGATAACTTCTGTACTCCTTTGTACGCTGTAGAGATACCTCGTGTACTCCTTTGTACGTTCTAGAGATATTTCCTGTACTCCTTTGTGCGCTGTAGAGATACCTTCTGTACTCCTTTGTGCGCTGTAGAGATACCTTCTGTACTCCTTTGTGCGCTGTAGAGATACCTTCTGTACTCCTTTATACGCTGTACAGATACCCCGTGTACTCCTCTGTACGTTCTAGAGATATTTCCTGTACTCCTTTGTGCGCTGTAGAGATACCTTCTGTACTCCTTTGTGCGCTGTAGAGATACCTTCTGTACTCCTTTGTGCGCTGTAGAGATACCTTCTGTACTCCTTTGTGCGCTGTAGAGATACCTTCTGTACTCCTTTGTGCGCTGTAGAGATACCTTCTGTTCTCCTTTGTGCGCTGTAGAGATACCTTCTCTAGTCCTTTGTGCGCTGTAGAGATACCTTCTGTACTCTTTTGTGCGCTGTAGAGATACCTCGTGTACTCCTTTGTACGTTCTAGAGATATTTCCTGTACTCCTTTGTGCGCTGTAGAGATACCTTCTGTACTCCTTTGTGCGCTGTAGAGATACCTTCTGTACTCCTTTGTGCTCTGTAGAGATACCTTCTGTACTCCTTTGTGCGCTGTAGAGATACCTTCTGTACTCCTTTGTGCGCTGTAGAGATACCTTCTGTACTCCTTTGTGCGCTGTAGAGATACCTTCTGTACTCCTTTGTGCGCTGTAGAGATACCTTCTGTACTTCTTTGTGCGCTGTAGAGATACCTTCTGTACTCCTTTGTGCGCTGTAGAGATACCTTCTGTACTCCTTTGTGCGCTGTAGAGATACCTTCTGTACTCCTTTGTGCGCTGTAGAGATACCTTCTTTACTCCTTTGTGCGCTGTAGAGATACCTTCTGTACTCCTTTGTGCGCTGTAGAGATACCTTCTGTGCTCCTTTGTGCGCTGTAGAGATACCTTCTGTACTCCTTTGTACGCTGTAGAGATACCTCGTGTACTCCTTTGTACGTTCTAGAGATATTTCCTGTACTCCTATGTGCGCTGTAGAGATACCTTCTGTACTCCTTTGTGCGCTGTAGAGATACCTTCTGTACTTCTTTGTGCGCTGTAGAGATACCTTCTGTACTCCTTTGTGCGCTGTGGAGATACCTTCTGTACTCCTTTGTACGCTGTAGAGATACCTCGTGTACTCCTTTGTACGTTCTAGAGATATTTCCTGTACTCCTTTGTGCGCTGTAGAGATACCTTCTGTACTCCTTTCTGCGCTGTAGAGATACCTTCTGTACTCCTTTGTGCGCTGTAGAGATACCTTCTGTACTCCTTCGTGCGCTGTAGAGATACCTTCTGTACTCCTTTGTGCGCTGTAGAGATACCTTCTGTACTCCTTTGTGCGCTGTAGAGATACCTTCTGTACTCCTTTGTGCGCTGTTGAGATACCTTCTGTACTCCTTTGTGCGCTGTAGAGATACCTTCTGTACTCCTTTGTGCGCTGTTGAGATACCTTCTGTACTCCTTTGTACGCTGTAGAGATACCTCGTGTACTCCTTTGTACGTTCTAGAGATATTTCCTGTACTCCTTTGTGCGCTGTAGAGATACCTTCTGTACTCCTTTGTGCGCTGTAGAGATACCTTCTGTACTCCTTTGTACGCTGTAGAGATACCTCGTGTACTCCTTTGTACGTTCTAGAGATATTTCCTGTACTCCTTTGTGCGCTGTAGAGATACCTTCTGTACTCCTTTGTGCGCTGTAGAGATACCTTCTGTACTCCTTTGTGCGCTGTAGAGATACCTTCTGTACTCCTTTGTGCGCTGTAGAGATACCTTCTGTACTCCTTTGTGCGCTGTAGAGATGCCTTCTGTACTCCTTTGTACGCTGTAGAGATACCTCGTGTACTCCTTTGTACGTTCTGGAGATATTTCCTGTACTCCTTTGTGCGCTGTAGAGATACCTTCTGTACTCCTTTGTGCGCTGTAGAGATACCTTCTGTACTCCTTTGTGCGCTGTAGAGATACCTTCTGTACTCCTTTGTGCGCTGTAGAGATACCTTCTGTACTCCTTTGTACGCTGTAGAGATACCTCGTGTACTCCTTTGTACGTTCTAGAGATATTTCCTGTACTCCTTTGTGCGCTGTAGAGATACCTTCTGTACTCCTTTGTGCGATGTAGAGATACCTTCTGTACTCCTTTGTGCGCTGTAGAGATACCTTCAGTACTCTTTTGTGCGCTATAGAGATACCTTCTGTACTCCTTTGTGCGCTGTAGAGATACCTTCTGTACTCCTTTGTGCGCTGTAGAGGTACCTTCTGTACTCCTTTGTACGCTGTAGAGAAACCTCGTGTACTCCTTTGTACGTTCTAGAGATATTTCCTGTACTCCTTTGTGCGCTGTAGAGATACCTTCTGTACTCCTTTGTGGGCTGTAGAGATACCTTCTGTACTACTTTGTGCGCTGTAGTGATACCTTCTGTACTCCTTTGTGCGCTGTAGAGATACCTTTTGTACTCCTTTGTGCGCTGTAGAGATACCTTCTGTACTCCTTTGTACGCTGTAGAGATACCTCGTGTACTCCTTTGTACGTTCTAGAGATATTTCCTGTACTCCTTTGTGCGCTGTGGAGATACCTTCTGTACTCCTTTGTGCGCTGTAGAGATACCTTCTGTACTTTTTTGTACGCTGTAGAGATACCTCGTGTACTCCTTCGTACGTTCTAGAGATATTTCCTGTACTCCTTTGTGCGCTGTAGAGATACCTTCTGTACTCCTTTGTGCGCTGTAGAGATACCTTCTGTACTCCTTTGTGCGCTGTAGAGATACCTTCTGTACTCCTTTGTGCGCTGTAGAGATACCTTCTGTACTCCTTTGTGCGCTATAGAGATACCTTCTGTACTCCTTTGTTCGCTGTAGAGATACCTTCTGTACTCCTTTGTGCGCTGTAGAGATACCTTCTGTACTCCTTTGTACGCTGTAGAGATACCTCGTGTACTCCTTTGTACGTTCTAGAGATATTTCCTGTACTCCTTTGTGCGCTGTAGAGATACCTTCTGTACTCCTTTGTGCGCTGTAGAGATACCTTCTGTACTCCTTTGTGCGCTGTAGAGATACCTTCTGTACTCCTTTGTACGCTGTACAGATACCCCGTGTACTCCTTTGTACGTTCTAGAGATATTTCCTGTACTCCTTTGTGCGCTGTAGAGATACCTTCTGTACTCCTTTGTGCGCTGTAGAGATACCTTCTGTACTCCTTTGTGCGCTGTAGAGATACCTTCTGTACTCCTTTGTGCGCTGTAGAGATACCTTCTGTACTCCTTTGTGCGCTGTAGAGATACCTTCTGTTCTCCTTTGTGCGCTGTAGAGATACCTTCTCTTGTCCTTTGTGCGCTGTAGAGATACCTTCTGTACTCTTTTGTGCGCTGTAGAGATACCTCGTGTACTCCTTTGTACGTTCTAGAGATATTTCCTGTACTCCTTTGTGCGCTGTAGAGATACCTTCTGTACTCCTTTGTGCGCTGTAGAGATACCTTCTGTACTCCTTTGTGCTCTGTAGAGATACCTTCTGTACTCCTTTGTGCGCTGTAGAGATACCTTCTGTACTCCTTTGTGCGCTGTAGAGATACCTTCTGTACTCCTTTGTGCGCTGTAGAGATACCTTCTGTACTCCTTTGTGCGCTGTAGAGATACCTTCTGTACTTCTTTGTGCGCTGTAGAGATACCTTCTGTACTCCTTTGTGCGCTGTAGAGATACCTTCTGTACTCCTTTGTGCGCTGTAGAGATACCTTCTGTACTCCTTTGTGCGCTGTAGAGATACCTTCTTTACTCCTTTGTGCGCTGTAGAGATACCTTCTGTACTCCTTTGTGCGCTGTAGAGATACCTTCTGTGCTCCTTTGTGCGCTGTAGAGATACCTTCTGTACTCCTTTGTACGCTGTAGAGATACCTCGTGTACTCCTTTGTACGTTCTAGAGATATTTCCTGTACTCCTTTGTGCGCTGTAGAGATACCTTCTGTACTCCTTTGTGCGCTGTAGAGATACCTTCTGTACTTCTTTGTGCGCTGTAGAGATACCTTCTGTACTCCTTTGTGCGCTGTAGAGATACCTTCTGTACTCCTTTGTACGCTGTAGAGATACCTCGTGTACTCCTTTGTACGTTCTAGAGATATTTCCTGTACTCCTTTGTGCGCTGTAGAGATACCTTCTGTACTCCTTTGTGCGCTGTAGAGATACCTTCTGTACTCCTTTGTGCGCTGTAGAGATACCTTCTGTACTCCTTCGTGCGCTGTAGAGATACCTTCTGTACTCCTTTGTGCGCTGTAGAGATACCTTCTGTACTCCTTTGTGCGCTGTAGAGATACCTTCTGTACTCCTTTGTGCGCTGTAGAGATACCTTCTGTACTCCTTTGTGCGCTGTAGAGATACCTTCTGTACTCCTTTGTGCGCTGTAGAGATACCTTCTGTACTCCTTTGTACGCTGTAGAAAAACCTCGTGTACTCCTTTGTACGTTCTAGAGATATTTCCTGTACTCCTTTGTGCGCTGTAGAGATACCTTCTGTACTCCTTTGTGCGCTGTAGAGATACCTTCTGTACTCCTTTGTGCGCTGTAGAGATACCTTCTGTACTCCTTTGTGCGCTGTAGAGATACCTTCTGTACTCCTTTGTGCGCTGTAGAGATACCTTCTGTTCTCCTTTGTGCGCTGTAGAGATACCTTCCCTACTCCTTTGTGCGCTGTAGAGATACCTTCTGTACTCTTTTGTGCGCTGTAGAGATACCTCGTGTACTCCTTTGTACGTTCTAGAGATATTTCCTGTACTCCTTTGTGCGCTGTAGAGATACCTTCTGTACTCCTTTGTGCGCTGTAGAGATACCTTCTGTACTCCTTTGTGCGCTGTAGAGATACCTTCTGTACTCCTTTGTGCGCTGTAGAGATACCTTCTTTACTCCTTTGTGCGCTGTAGAGATACCTTCTGTACTCCTTTGTGCGCTGTAGAGATACCTTCTGTGCTCCTTTGTGCGCTGTAGAGATACCTTCTGTACTCCTTTGTACGCTGTAGAGATACCTCGTGTACTCCTTTGTACGTTCTAGAGATATTTCCTGTACTCCTTTGTGCGCTGTAGAGATACCTTCTGTACTCCTTTGTGCGCTGTAGAGATACCTTCTGTACTTCTTTGTGCGCTGTAGAGATACCTTCTGTACTCCTTTGTGCGCTGTAGAGATACCTTCTGTACTCCTTTGTACGCTGTAGAGATACCTCGTGTACTCCTTTGTACGTTCTAGAGATATTTCCTGTACTCCTTTGTGCGCTGTAGAGATACCTTCTGTACTCCTTTGTGCGCTGTAGAGATACCTTCTGTACTTCTTTGTGCGCTGTAGAGATACCTTCTGTACTCCTTCGTGCGCTGTAGAGATACCTTCTGTACTCCTTTGTGCGCTGTAGAGATACCTTCTGTACTCCTTTGTGCGCTGTAGAGATACCTTCTGTACTCCTTTGTGCGCTGTAGGGATACCTTCTGTACTCCTTTGTGCGCTGTAGAGATACCTTCTGTACTCCTTTGTGCGCTGTAGAGATACCTTCTGTACTCCTTTGTACGCTGTAGAGATACCTCGTGTACTCCTTTGTACGTTCTAGAGATATTTCCTGTACTCCTTTGTGCGCTGTAGAGATACCTTCTGTACTCCTTTGTGCGCTGTAGAGATACCTTCTGTACTCCTTTGTACGCTGTAGAGATACCTCGTGTACTCCTTTGTACGTTCTAGAGATATTTCCTGTACTCCTTTGTGCGCTGTAGAGATACCTTCTGTACTCCTTTGTGCGCTGTAGAGATACCTTCTGTACTCTTTTGTGCGCTGTAGAGATACCTTCTGTACTCCTTTGTGCGCTGTAGAGATACCTTCTGTACTCCTTTGTACGCTGTAGAGATAGCTCGTGTACTCCTTTGTACGTTCTAGAGATATTTCCTGTACTCCTTTGTGCGCTGTAGAGATACCTTCTGTACTCCTTTGTGCGCTGTAGAGATACCTTCTGTACTCCTTTGTGCGCTGTAGAGATACCTTCTGTACTCCTTTGTGCGCTGTAGAGATACCTTCTGTACTCCTTTGTGCGCTGTAGAGATACCTTCTGTACTCCTTTGTACGCTGTAGAGATACCTCGTGTACTCCTTTGTACGTTCTAGAGATATTTCCTGTACTCCGCTGTGCGCTGTAGAGATACCTTCTGTACTCCTTTGTGCGCTGTAGAGATACCTTCTGTACTCCTTTGTACGCTGTAGAGATACCTCGTGTACTCCTTTGTACGTTCTGGAGATATTTCCTGTACTCCTTTGTGCGCTGTAGAGATACCTTCTGTACTCCTTTGTGCGCTGTAGAGATACCTTCTGTACTCCTTTGTGCGCTGTAGAGATACCTTCTGTACTCCTTTGTGCGCTGTAGAGATACCTTCTGTACTCCTTTGTACGCTGTAGAGATACCTCGTGTACTCCTTTGTACGTTCTAGAGATATTTCCTGTACTCCTTTGTGCGCTGTAGAGATACCTTCTGTACTCCTTTGTGCGCTGTAGAGATACCTTCTGTACTCCTTTGTGCGCTGTCGAGATACCTTCTGTACTCCTTTGTGCGCTGTAGAGATACCTTCTGTACTCCTTTGTGCGCTGTAGAGATACCTTCTGTACTCCTTTGTGCGCTGTAGAGATACCTTCTGTACTCCTTTGTGCGCTGTAGAGATACCTTCTGTACTCCTTTGTGCGCTGTAGAGATACCTTCTGTACTCCTTTGTACGCTGTAGAGATACCTCGTGTACTCCTTTGTACGTTTTAGAGATATTTCCTGTACTCCTTTGTGCGCTGTAGAGATACCTTCTGTACTCCTTTGTGCGCTGTAGAGATACCTTCTGTACTCCTTTGTGCGCTGAAGTGATACCTTCTGTACTCCTTTGTGCGCTGTAGAGATACCTTCTGTACTCCTTTGTGCGCTGTAGAGATACCTTCTGTACTGCTTCGTGCGCTGTAGAGATACCTTCTGTACTCCTTTGTACGCTGTAGAGATACCTCGTGTACTCCTTTGTACGTTCTAGAGATATTTCCTGTACTCCTTTGTGCGCTGTAGAGATACCTTGTGTACTCCTTTGTACGTTCTAGAGATATTTCCTGTACTCCTTTGTGCGCTCTAGAGATACCTTCTGTACTCCTTTGTGCGCTGTAGAGATACCTTCTGTACTCCTTTGTGCGCTGTAGAGATACCTTCTGTACTCCTTTGTACGCTGTAGAGATACCTCGTGTACTCCTTTGTACGTTCTAGAGATATTTCCTGTACTCCTTTGTGCGCTGTAGAGATACCTTCTGTACTCCTCTGTGCGCTGTAGAGATACCTTCTGTACTCCTTTGTGCGCTGTAGAGATACCTTCTGTACTCCTTTGTGCGCTGTAGAGATACCTTCTCTACTCCTTTGTGCGCTGTAGAGATACCTTCTGTACTCCTTTGTGCGCTGTAGAGAAACCTTCTGTACTCCTTTCTGCGCTGTAGAGATACCTTCTGTACTCCTTTGTACGCTGTAGAGATACCTCGTGTACTCCTTTGTACGTTCTGGAGATATTTCCTGTACTCCTTTGTGCGCTGTAGAGATACCTTCTGTACTCCTTTGTGCGCTGTAGAGATACCTTCTGTACTCCTTTGTGCGCTGTAGAGATACCTTCTGTACTCCTTTGTGCGCTGTAGAGATACCTTCTGTACTCCTTTGTGCGCTGTAGAGATACCTTCTGTACTCCTTTGTACGCTGTAGAGATACCTCGTGTACTTCTTTGTACGTTCTAGAGATATTTCCTGTACTCCTTTGTGCGCTGTAGAGATACCTTCTGTACTCCCTTATGCGCTGTAGAGATACCTTCTGTACTCCTTTTTGCGCTGTAGAGATACCTTCTGTACTCCTTTGTGCGCTGTAGAGATACCTCGTGTACTTCTTTGTACGTTCTAGAGATATTTCCTGTACTCCTTTGTGCGCTGTAGAGATACCTTCTGTACTCCTTTGTGCGCTGTAGAGATACCTTCTGTACTCCTTTGTGCGCTGTAGAGATACCTTCTGTACTCCTTTGTGCGCTGTAGAGATAACTTCTGTACTCCTTTGTACGCTGTAGAGATACCTCGTGTACTCCTTTGTACGTTCTAGAGATATTTCCTGTACTCCTTTGTGCGCTGTAGAGATACCTTCTGTACTCCTTTGTGCGCTGTAGAGATACCTTCTGTACTCCTTTGTGCGCTGTAGAGATACCTTCTGTACTCCTTTGTACGCTGTACAGATACCCCGTGTACTCCTTTGTACGTTCTAGAGATATTTCCTGTACTCCTTTGTGCGCTGTAGAGATACCTTCTGTACTCCTTTGTGCGCTGTAGAGATACCTTCTGTACTCCTTTGTGCGCTGTAGAGATACCTTCTGTACTCCTTTGTGCGCTGTAGAGATACCTTCTGTACTCCTTTGTGCGCTGTAGAGATACCTTCTGTTCTCCTTTGTGCGCTGTAGAGATACCTTCTCTAGTCCTTTGTGCGCTGTAGAGATACCTTCTGTACTCTTTTGTGCGCTGTAGAGATACCTCGTGTACTCCTTTGTACGTTCTAGAGATATTTCCTGTACTCCTTTGTGCGCTGTAGAGATACCTTCTGTACTCCTTTGTGCGCTGTAGAGATACCTTCTGTACTCCTTTGTGCTCTGTAGAGATACCTTCTGTACTCCTTTGTGCGCTGTAGAGATACCTTCTGTACTCCTTTGTGCGCTGTAGAGATACCTTCTGTACTCCTTTGTGCGCTGTAGAGATACCTTCTGTACTCCTTTGTGCGCTGTAGAGATACCTTCTGTACTTCTTTGTGCGCTGTAGAGATACCTTCTGTACACCTTTGTGCGCTGTAGAGATACCTTCTGTACTCCTTTGTGCGCTGTAGAGATACCTTCTGTACTCCTTTGTGCGCTGTAGAGATACCTTCTTTACTCCTTTGTGCGCTGTAGAGATACCTTCTGTACTCCTTTGTGCGCTGTAGAGATACCTTCTGTGCTCCTTTGTGCGCTGTAGAGATACCTTCTGTACTCCTTTGTACGCTGTAGAGATACCTCGTGTACTCCTTTGTACGTTCTAGAGATATTTCCTGTACTCCTTTGTGCGCTGTAGAGATACCTTCTGTACTCCTTTGTGCGCTGTAGAGATACCTTCTGTACTTCTTTGTGCGCTGTAGAGATACCTTCTGTACTCCTTTGTGCGCTGTAGAGATACCTTCTGTACTCCTTTGTACGCTGTAGAGATACCTCGTGTACTCCTTTGTACGTTCTAGAGATATTTCCTGTACTCCTTTGTGCGCTGTAGAGATACCTTCTGTACTCCTTTGTGCGCTGTAGAGATACCTTCTGTACTCCTTTGTGCGCTGTAGAGATACCTTCTGTACTCCTTCGTGCGCTGTAGAGATACCTTCTGTACTCCTTTGTGCGCTGTAGAGATACCTTCTGTACTCCTTTGTGCGCTGTAGAGATACCTTCTGTACTCCTTTGTGCGCTGTTGAGATACCTTCTGTACTCCTTTGTGCGCTGTAGAGATAACTTCTGTACTCCTTTGTGCGCTGTTGAGATACCTTCTGTACTCCTTTGTACGCTGTAGAGATACCTCGTGTACTCCTTTGTACGTTCTAGAGATATTTCCTGTACTCCTTTGTGCGCTGTAGAGATACCTTCTGTACTCCTTTGTGCGCTGTAGAGATACCTTCTGTACTCCTTTGTACGCTGTAGAGATACCTCGTGTACTCCTTTGTACGTTCTAGAGATATTTCCTGTACTCCTTTGTGCGCTGTAGAGATACCTTCTGTACTCCTTTGTGCGCTGTAGAGATACCTTCTGTACTCCTTTGTGCGCTGTAGAGATACCTTCTGTACTCCTTTGTGCGCTGTAAAGATACCTTCTGTACTCCTTTGTGCGCTGTAGAGATACCTTCTGTACTCCTTTGTACGCTGTAGAGATACCTCGTGTACTCCTTTGTACGTTCTAGAGATATTTCCTGTACTCCTTTGTGCGCTGTAGAGATACCTTCTGTACTCCTTTGTGCGCTGTAGAGATGCCTTCTGTACTCCTTTGTACGCTGTAGAGATACCTCGTGTACTCCTTTGTACGTTCTGGAGATATTTCCTGTACTCCTTTGTGCGCTGTAGAGATACCTTCTGTACTCCTTTGTGCGCTGTAGAGATACCTTCTGTACTCCTTTGTGCGCTGTAGAGATACCTTCTGTACTCCTTTGTGCGCTGTAGAGATACCTTCTGTACTCCTTTGTACGCTGTAGAGATACCTCGTGTACTCCTTTGTACGTTCTAGAGATATTTCCTGTACTCCTTTGTGCGCTGTAGAGATACCTTCTGTACTCCTTTGTGCGATGTAGAGATACCTTCTGTACTCCTTTGTGCGCTGTAGAGATACCTTCAGTACTCTTTTGTGCGCTATAGAGATACCTTCTGTACTCCTTTGTGCGCTGTAGAGATACCTTCTGTACTCCTTTGTGCGCTGTAGAGGTACCTTCTGTACTCCTTTGTACGCTGTAGAGAAACCTCGTGTACTCCTTTGTACGTTCTAGAGATATTTCCTGTACTCCTTTGTGCGCTGTAGAGATACCTTCTGTACTCCTTTGTGGGCTGTAGAGATACCTTCTGTACTACTTTGTGCGCTGTAGTGATACCTTCTGTACTCCTTTGTGCGCTGTAGAGATACCTTTTGTACTCCTTTGTGCGCTGTAGAGATACCTTCTGTACTCCTTTGTACGCTGTAGAGATACCTCGTGTACTCCTTTGTACGTTCTAGAGATATTTCCTGTACTCCTTTGTGCGCTGTGGAGATACCTTCTGTACTCCTTTGTGCGCTGTAGAGATACCTTCTGTACTTTTTTGTACGCTGTAGAGATACCTCGTGTACTCCTTTGTACGTTCTAGAGATATTTCCTGTACTCCTTTGTGCGCTGTAGAGATACCTTCTGTACTCCTTTGTGCGCTGAAGAGATACCTTCTGTACTCCTTTGTGCGCTGTAGAGATACCTTCTGTACTCCTTTGTGCGCTGTAGAGATACCTTCTGTACTCCTTTGTGCGCTGTAGAGATACCTTCTGTACTCCTTTGTTCGCTGTAGAGATACCTTCTGTACTCCTTTGTGCGCTGTAGAGATACCTTCTGTACTCCTTTGTACGCTGTAGAGATACCTCGTGTACTCCTTTGTACGTTCTAGAGACATTTCCTGTACTCCTTTGTGCGCTGTAGAGATACCTTTTGTACTCCTTTGTGCGCTGTAGAGATACCTTCTGTACTCCTTTGTGCGCTTTAGAGATATCTTCTGTACTCCTTTGTGCGCTGTAGAGATACCTTCTGTACTCCTTTGTGCGCTGTAGAGATACCTTCTGTACTCCTTTGTGCGCTGTAGAGATACCTCGTGTACTCATTTGTACGTTCTAGAGATATTTCCTGTACTCCTTTGTGCGCTGTAGAGATACCTTCTGTACTTCTTTGTGCGCTGTAGAGATACCTTCTGTACTCCTTTGTGCGCTGTAGATATACCTTCTGTACTCCTTTGTGCGCTGTAGAGATACCTTCTGTACTCCTTTGTGCGCTGTAGAGATACCTTCTGTACTCCTTTGTGCGCTGTAGAGATACCTTCTGTATTCCTTTATACGCTGTAGAGATACCTCGTGTACTCCTTTGTACGTTCTAGAGATTTTTCCTGTACTCCTTTGTGCGCTGTAGAGATACCTTCTGTACTCCTTTGTGCGCTGTAGAGATACCTTCTGTACTCCTTTGTGCGCTGTAGAGATACCTTCTGTACTCCTTTGTGCGCTGTAGAGATACCTTCTGTACTCCTTTGTGCGCTGTAGAGATACCTTCTGTACTCCTTTGTGCGCTGTAGAGATACCTTCTGTACTCCTTTGTGCGCTGTAGAGATACCTTCTGTACTCCTTTGTGCGCTGTAGAGATACCTTCTGTACTCCTTTGTGCGCTGTAGAGATACCTTCTGTACTCCTTTGTACGCTGTAGAGATACCTCGTGTACTCCTTTGTACGTTCTAGAGATATATCCTGTACTCCTTTGTGCGCTGTAGAGATACCTTCTGTACTCCTTTGTGCGCTGTAGAGATACCTTCTGTACTCCTTTGTGCGCTGTAGAGATACTTTCTGTACTCCTTTGTGCGCTGTAGAGATACCTCGTGTACTCCTTTGTACGTTCTAGAGATATTTCCTGTACTCCTTTGTGCGCTGTAGAGATACCTTCTGTACTCCTTTGTGCGCTGTAGAGATACCTTCTGTACTCCTTTGTGCGCTGTAGAGATACCTTCTGTACTCCTTTGTGCGCTGTAGAGATACCTTCTGTACTCCTTCGTGCGCTGTAGAGATACCTTCTGTACTCCTTTGTGCGCTGTAGAGATGCCTTCTGTACTCCTTTGTACGCTGTAGAGATACCTCGTGTACTCCTTTGTACGTTCTAGAGATATTTCCTATACTCCTTTGTGCGCTGTAGAGATACCTTCTGTACTCCTTTGTGCGCTGTAGAGATACCTTCTGTACTCCTTTGTGCGCTGTAGAGATACCTTCTGTACTCCTTTGTGCGCTGTAGAGATACCTTCTGTACTCCTTTGTACGCTGTAGAGATACCTCGTGTACTCCTTTGTACGTTCTAGAGATATTTCCTGTACTCCTTTGTGCGCTGTAGAGATACCTTCTGTACTCCTTTGTGCGCTGTAGAGATACCTTCTGTACTCCTTTGTGCGCTGTAGAGATACCTTCTGTACTCCTTTGTAGCTGTAGAGATTCCTCGTGTACTCCTTTGTACGTTCTAGAGATATTTCCTGTACTCCTTTGTGCGCTGTAGAGATACCTTCTGTACTCCTTTGTGCGCTGTAGTGATACCTTCTGTACTCCTTTGTGCGCTGTAGAGATACCTTCTGTACTCCTTTGTGCGCTGTAGAGATACCTTCTGTACTCCTTTGTGCGCTGTAGAGATACCTTCTGTACTCCTTTGTGCGCTGTTGAGATACCTTCTGTACTCTGTTGTGCGCTGTAGAGATACCTTCTGTACTCCTTTGTGCGCTGTAGAGATACCTTCTGTACTCCTTTGTGCGCTGTAGAGATACCTTCTGTACTCCTTTGTGCGCTGTAGAGATACCTTCTGTACTCCTTTGTACGCTGTAGAGATACCTCGTGTACTCCTTTTTACGTTCTAGAGATATTTCCTGTACTCCTTTGTGCGCTGTTGAGATACCTTCTGTACTCCTTTGTGCGCTGTAGAGATACCTTCTGTACTCCTTTGTGCGCTGTAGAGATACCTTCTGTACTCCTTTGTGCGCTGTAGAGATATCTTCTGTACTCCTTTGTGCGCTGTAGAGATACCTTCTGTACTCCTTTGTACGCTGTAGAGATACCTCGTGTACTCCTTTGTACGTTCTAGAGATATTTCCTGTACTCCTTTGTGCGCTGTAGAGATACCTTCTGTACTCCTTTGTGCGCTGTAGAGATACCTTCTGTACTCCTTTGTGCGCTGTAGAGATACCTTCTGTACTCCTTTGTACGCTGTAGAGATACCTCGTGTACTCCTTTGTACGTTCTAGAGATATTTCCTGTACTCCTTTGTGCGCTGTAGAGATACCTTCTGAACTCCTTTGTGCGCTGTAGAGATACCTTCGGTACTCCTTTGTGCGCTGTAGAGATACCTTCTGTACTCCTTTGTGCGCTGTAGAGATACCTTCTGTACTCCTTTGTGCGCTGTAGAGATACCTTCTGTACTCCTTTGTACGCTGTAGAGATACCTCGTGTACTCCTTTGTACGTTCTAGAGATATTTCCTGTACTCCTTTGTGCGCTGTAGAGATACCTTCTGTACTCCTTTGTGCGCTGTAGAGATACCTTCTGTACTCCTTTGTGCGCTGTAGAGATTCCTTCTGTACTCCTTTGTGCGCTGTAGAGATACCTTCTGTACTCCTTTGTGCGCTGTAGAGATACCTTCTGTACTGCTTCGTGCGCTGTAGAGATACCTTCTGTACTCCTTTGTACGCTGTAGAGATACCTCGTGTACTCCTTTGTACGTTCTAGAGATATTTCCTGTACTCCTTTGTGCGCTGTAGAGATACCTCGTGTACTCCTTTGTACGTTCTAGAGATATTTCCTGTACTCCTTTGTGCGCTGTAGAGATACCTTCTGTACTCCTTTGTGCGCTGTAGAGATACCTTCTGTACTCCTTTGTGCGCTGTAGAGATACCTTCTGTACTCCTTTGTACGCTGTAGAGATACCTCGTGTACTCCTTTGTACGTTCTAGAGTTATTTCCTGTACTCCTTTGTGCGCTGTAGAGATACCTTCTGTACTCCTTTGTGCGCTGTAGAGATACCTTCTGTACTCCTTTGTGCGCTGTAGAGATACCTTCTGAACTCCTTTGTGCGCTGTAGAGATACCTTCTCTACTCCTTTGTGCGCTGTAGAGATACCTTCTGTACTCCTTTGTGCGCTGTAGAGAAACCTTCTGTACTCCTTTCTGCGCTGTAGAGATACCTTCTGTACTCCTTTGTACGCTGTAGAGATACCTCGTGTACTCCTTTGTACGTTCTGGAGATATTTCCTGTACTCCTTTGTGCGCTGTAGAGATACCTTCTGTACTCCTTTGTGCGCTGTAGAGATACCTTCTGTACTCCTTTGTGCGCTGTAGAGATACCTTCTGTACTCCTTTGTGCGCTGTAGAGATACCTTCTGTACTCCTTTGTGCGCTGTAGAGATAACTTCTGTACTCCTATGTACGCTGTAGAGATACCTCGTGTACTTCTTTGTACGTTCTAGAGATATTTCCTGTACTCCTTTGTGCGCTGTAGAGATACCTTCTGTACTCCTTTATGCGCTGTAGAGATACCTTCTGTACTCCTTTTTGCGCTGTAGAGATACCTTCTGTACTCTTTTGTGCGCTGTAGAGATACCTCGTGTACTTCTTTGTACGTTATAGAGATATTTCCTGTACTCCTTTGTGCGCTGTAGAGATACCTTCTGTACTCCTTTGTGCGCTGTAGAGATACCTTCTGTACTCCTTTGTGCGCTGTAGAGATACCTTCTGTACTCCTTTGTGCGCTGTAGAGATACCTTCTGTACTCCTTTGTACGCTGTAGAGATACCTCGTGTACTCCTTTGTACGTTCTAGAGATATTTCCTGTACTCCTTTGTGCGCTGTAGAGATACCTTCTGTACTCCTTTGTGCGCTGTAGAGATACCTTCTGTACTCCTTTGTGCGCTGTAGAGATACCTTCTGTACTCCTTTGTACGCTGTAGAGATACCCCGTGTACTCCTTTGTACGTTCTAGAGATATTTCCTGTACTCCTTTGTGCGCTGTAGAGATACCTTCTGTACTCCTTTGTGCGCTGTAGAGATACCTTCTGTACTCCTTTGTGCGCTGTAGAGATACCTTCTGTACTCCTTTGTGCGCTGTAGAGATATCTTCTGTACTCCTTTGTGCGCTGTAGAGATACCTTCTGTTCTCCTTTGTGCGCTGTAGAGATACCTTCTCTACTCCTTTGTGCGCTGTAGAGATACCTTCTGTACTCTTTTGTGCGCTGTAGAGATACCTCGTGTACTCCTTTGTACGTTCTAGAGATATTTCCTGTACTCCTTTGTGCGCTGTAGAGATACCTTCTGTACTCCTTTGTGCGCTGTAGAGATACCTTCTGTACTCCTTTGTGCTCTGTAGAGATACCTTTTGTACTCCTTTGTGCGCTGTAGAGATACCTTCTGTACTCCTTTGTGCGCTGTAGAGATACCTTCTGTACTCCTTTGTGCGCTGTAGAGATACCTTCTGTACTCCTTTGTGCGCTGTAGAGATACCTTCTGTACTTCTTTGTGCGCTGTAGAGATACCTTCTGTACTCCTTTGTGCGCTGTAGAGATACCTTCTGTACTCCTTTGTGCGCTGTAGAGATACCTTCTGTACTCCTTTGTGCGCTGTAGAGATACCTTCTTTACTCCTTTGTGCGCTGTAGAGATACCTTCTGTACTCCTTTGTGCGCTGTAGAGATACCTTCTGTGCTCCTTTGTGCGCTGTAGAGATACCTTCTGTACTCCTTTGTACGCTGTAGAGATACCTCGTGTACTCCTTTGTACGTTCTAGAGATATTTCCTGTACTCCTTTGTGCGCTGTAGAGATACGTTCTGTACTCCTTTGTGCGCTGTAGAGATACCTTCTGTACTCCTTTGTGCGCTGTAGAGGTACCTTCTGTACTCCTTTGTACGCTGTAGAGAAACCTCGTGTACTCCTTTGTACGTTCTAAAGATATTTCCTGTACTCCTTTGTGCGCTGTAGAGATACCTTCTGTACTTCTTTGTGCGCTGTAGAGATACCTTCTGTACTCCTTTGTGCGCTGTAGAGATACCTTCTGTACTCCTTTGTGCGCTGTAGAGATACCTTCTGTACTCCTTTGTGCGCTGTAGAGATACCTTCTTTACTCCTTTGTGCGCTGTAGAGATACCTTCTGTACTCCTTTGTGCGCTGTAGAGATACCTTCTGGGCTCCTTTGTGCGCTGTAGAGATACCTTCTGTACTCCTTTGTACGCTGTAGAGATACCTCGTGTACTCCTTTGTACGTTCTAGAGATATTTCCTGTACTCCTTTGTGCGCTGTAGAGATACCTTCTGTACTCCTTTGTGCGCTGTAGAGATACCTTCTGTACTCCTTTGTGCGCTGTAGAGGTACCTTCTGTACTCCTTTGTACGCTGTAGAGAAACCTCGTGTACTCCTTTGTACGTTCTAGAGATATTTCCTGTACTCCTTTGTGCGCTGTAGAGATACCTTCTGTACTCCTTTGTGGGCTGTAGAGATACCTTCTGTACTACTTTGTGCGCTGTAGTGATACCTTCTGTACTCCTTTGTGCGCTGTAGAGATACCTTCTGTACTCCTTTGTGCGCTGTAGAGATACCTTCTGTACTCCTTTGTACGCTGTAGAGATACGAGTACCTCGTGTACTCCTTTGTACGTTCTAGAGATATTTCCTGTACTCCTTTGTGCGCTGTGGAGATACCTTCTGTACTCCTTTGTGCGCTGTAGAGATACCTTCTGTACTCCTTTGTACGCTGTAGAGATACCTCGTGTACTCCTTTGTACGTTCTAGAGATATTTCCTGTACTCCTTTGTGCGCTGTAGAGATACCTTCTGTACTCCTTTGTGCGCTGTAGAGATACCTTCTGTACTCCTTTGTGCGCTGTAGAGATACCTTCTATACTCCTTTGTGCGCTGTAGAGATACCTTCTGTACTCCTTTGTGCGCTGTAGAGATACCTTCTGTACTCCTTTGTTCGCTGTAGAGATACCTTCTGTACTCCTTTGTGCGCTGTAGAGATACCTTCTGTACTCCTTTGTGCGCTGTAGATATACCTTCTGTACTCCTTTGTGCGCTGTAGAGATACCTTCTGTACTCCTTTGTGCGCTGTAGAGATACCTTCTGTACTCCTTTGTGCGCTGTAGAGATACCTTCTGTACTCCTTTGTACGCTGTAGAGATACCTCGTGTACTCCTTTGTACGTTCTAGAGATTTTTCCTGTACTCCTTTGTGCGCTGTAGAGATACCTTCTGTACTCCTTTGTGCGCTGTAGAGATACCTTCTGTACTCCTTTGTGCGCTGTAGAGATACCTTCTGTACTCCTTTGTGCGCTGTAGAGATACCTTCTGTACTCCTTTGTGCGCTGTAGAGATACCTTCTGTACTCCTTTGTGCGCTGTAGAGATACCTTCTGTACTCCTTTGTGCGCTGTAGAGATACCTTCTGTACTCCTTTGTGCGCTGTAGAGATACCTTCTGTACTCCTTTGTGCGCTGTAGAGATACCTTCTGTACTCCTTTGTACGCTGTAGAGATACCTCGTGTACTCCTTTGTACGTTCTAGAGATATATCCTGTACTCCTTTGTGCGCTGTAGAGATACCTTCTGTACTCCTTTGTGCGCTGTAGAGATACCTTCTGTACTCCTTTGTGCGCTGTAGAGATACTTTCTGTACTCCTTTGTGCGCTGTAGAGATACCTCGTGTACTCCTTTGTACGTTCTAGAGATATTTCCTGTACTCCTTTGTGCGCTGTAGAGATACCTTCTGTACTCCTTTGTGCGCTGTAGAGATACCTTCTGTACTCCTTTGTGCGCTGTAGAGATACCTTCTGTACTCCTTTGTGCGCTGTAGAGATACCTTCTGTACTCCTTCGTGCGCTGTAGAGATACCTTCTGTACTCCTTTGTGCGCTGTAGAGATACCTTCTGTACTCCTTTGTACGCTGTAGAGATACCTCGTGTACTCCTTTGTACGTTCTAGAGATATTTCCTATACTCCTTTGTGCGCTGTAGAGATACCTTCTGTACTCCTTTGTGCGCTGTAGAGATACCTTCTGTACTCCTTTGTGCGCTGTAGAGATACCTTCTGTACTCCTTTGTGCGCTGTAGAGATACCTTCTGTACTCCTTTGTACGCTGTAGAGATACCTCGTGTACTCCTTTGTACGTTCTAGAGATATTTCCTGTACTCCTTTGTGCGCTGTAGAGATACCTTCTGTACTCCTTTGTGCGCTGTAGAGATACCTTCTGTACTCCTTTGTGCGCTGTAGAGATACCTTCTGTACTCCTTTGTAGCTGTAGAGATTCCTCGTGTACTCCTTTGTACGTTCTGGAGATATTTCCTGTACTCCTTTGTGCGCTGTAGAGATACCTTCTGTACTCCTTTGTGCGCTGTAGTGATACCTTCTGTACTCCTTTGTGCGCTGTAGAGATACCTTCTGTACTCCTTTGTGCGCTGTAGAGATACCTTCTGTACTCCTTTGTGCGCTGTAGAGATACCTTCTGTACTCCTTTGTGCGCTGTTGAGATACCTTCTGTACTCTGTTGTGCGCTGTAGAGATACCTTCTGTACTCCTTTGTGCGCTGTAGAGATACCTTCTGTACTCCTTTGTGCGCTGTAGAGATACCTTCTGTACTCCTTTGTGCGCTGTAGAGATACCTTCTGTACTCCTTTGTACGCTGTAGAGATACCTCGTGTACTCCTTTTTACGTTCTAGAGATATTTCCTGTACTCCTTTGTGCGCTGTTGAGATACCTTCTGTACTCCTTTGTGCGCTGTAGAGATACCTTCTGTACTCCTTTGTGCGCTGTAGAGATACCTTCTGTACTCCTTTGTGCGCTGTAGAGATACCTTCTGTACTCCTTTGTGCGCTGTAGAGATACCTTCTGTACTCCTTTGTACGCTGTAGAGATACCTCGTGTACTCCTTTGTACGTTCTAGAGATATTTCCTGTACTCCTTTGTGCGCTGTAGAGATACCTTCTGTACTCCTTTGTGCGCTGTAGAGATACCTTCTGTACTCCTTTGTGCGCTGTAGAGATACCTTCTGTACTCCTTTGTACGCTGTAGAGATATCTCGTGTACTCCTTTGTACGTTCTAGAGATATTTCCTGTACTCCTTTGTGCGCTGTAGAGATACCTTCTGTACTCCTTTGTGCGCTGTAGAGATACCTTCTGTACTCCTTTGTGCGCTGTAGAGATACCTTCTGTACTCCTTTGTGCGCTGTAGAGATACCTTCTGTACTCCTTTGTACGCTGTAGAGATACCTCGTGTACTCCTTTGTACGTTCTAGAGATATTTCCTGTACTCCTTTGTGCGCTGTAGAGATACCTTCTGCACTCCTTTGTGCGCTGTAGAGATACCTTCTGTACTCCTTTGTGCGCTGTAGAGATACCTTCTGTACTCGTTTGTGCGCTGTAGAGATACCTTCTGTACTCCTTTGTGCGCTGTAGAGATACCTTCTGTACTCCTTTGTGCGCTGTAGAGATACCTTCTGTACTCCTTTGTGCGCTGTAGAGATACCTTCTGTACTCCTTTGTGCGCTGTAGAGATACCTTCTGTACTCCTTTGTGCGCTGTAGAGATACCTTCTGTACTCCTTTGTGCGCTGTAGAGATACCTTCTGTACTCCTTTGTGCGCTGTAGAGATACCTTCTGTACTCCTTTGTGCGCTGTAGAGATACCTCGTGTACTCCTTTGTACGTTCTAGAGATATTTCCTGTACTCCTTTGTGCGCTGTAGAGATACCTTCTGTACTCCTTTGTGCGCTGTAGAGATACCTTCTGTACTCCTTTGTGCGCTGTAGAGATACCTTCTGTACTCCTTTGTGCGCTGTAGAGATACCTTCTGTACTCCTTCGTGCGCTGTAGAGATACCTTCTGTACTCCTTTGTGCGCTGTAGAGATACCTTCTGTACTCCTTTGTACGCTGTAGAGATACCTCGTGTACTCCTTTGTACGTTCTAGAGATATTTCCTATACTTCTTTGTGCGCTGTAGAGATACCTTCTGTACTCCTTTGTGCGCTGTAGAGATACCTTCTGTACTCCTTTGTGCGCTGTAGAGATACCTTCTGTACTCCTTTGTGCGCTGTAGAGATACCTTCTGTACTCCTTTGTACGATGTAGAGATACCTCGTGTACTCCTTTGTACGTTCTAGAGATATTTCCTGTACTCCTTTGTGCGCTGTAGAGATACCTTCTGTACTCCTTTGTGCGCTGTAGAGATACCTTCTGTACTCCTTTGTGCGCTGTAGAGATACCTTCTGTACTCCTTTGTAGCTGTAGAGATTCCTCGTGTACTCCTTTGTTCGTTCTAGAGATATTTCCTGTACTCCTTTGTGCGCTGTAGAGATACCTTCTGTACTCCTTTGTGCGCTGTGGTGATACCTTCTGTACTCCTTTGTGCGCTGTAGAGATACCTTCTGTACTCCTTTGTACGCTGTAGAGATACCTCGTGTACTCCTTTGTACGTTCCAGAGATATTTCCTGAACTCCTTTGTGCGCTGTAGAGATACCTTCTGTACTCCTTTGTGCGCTGTAGAGATACCTTCTGTACACCTTTGTGCGCTGTAGAGATACCTTCTGTACTCCTTTGTGCGCTGTAGAGATACCTTCTGTACTCCTTTGTGCGCTGTAGAGATACCTTCTGTACTCCTTTGTACGCTGTAGAGATACCTCGTGTACTCCTTTGTACGTTCTAGAGATATTTCCTGTACTCCTTTGTGCGCTGTAGAGATACCTTCTGTACTCCTTTGTGCGCTGTAGAGATACCTTCTGTACTCCTTTGTGCGCTGTAGAGATACCTTCTGTACTCCTTTGTGCGCTGTAGAGATACCTTCTGTACTCCTTTGTGCGCTGTAGAGATACCTTCTGTACTCCTTTGTGCGCTGTAGAGATACCTTCTGTACTCCTTTGTGCGCTGTAGAGATACCTTCTGTACTCCTTTGTGCGCTGTAGAGATACCTTCTGTACTCCTTTGTGCGCTGTAGAGATACCTTCTGTACTCCTTTGTGCGCTGTAGAGATACCTTCTGTACTCCTTTGTGCGCTGTAGAGATACCTTCTGTACTCCTTTGTGCGCTGTAGAGATACCTCGTGTACTCCTTTGTACGTTCTAGAGATATTTCCTGTACTCCTTTGTGCGCTGTAGAGATACCTTCTGTACTCCTTTGTGCGCTGTAGAGATACCTTCTGTACTCCTTTGTGCGCTGTAGAGATACCTTCTGTACTCCTTTGTGCGCTGTAGAGATACCTTCTGTACTCCTTTGTGCGCTGTAGAGATACCTTCTGTACTCCTTTGTACGCTGTAGAGATACCTCGTGTACTCCTTTGTACGTTCTAGAGATATTTCCTGTACTCCTTTGTGCGCTGTAGAGATACCTTCTGTACTCCTTTGTGCGCTGTAGAGATACCTTCTGTACTCCTTTGTGCGCTGTAGAGATACCTTCTGTACTCCTTTGTAGCTGTAGAGATTCCTCGTGTACTCCTTTGTTCGTTCTAGAGATATTTCCTGTACTCCTTTGTGCGCTGTAGAGATACCTTCTGTACTCCTTTGTGCGCTGTAGTGATACCTTCTGTACTCCTTTGTGCGCTGTTGAGATACCTTCTGTACTCCTTTGTGCGCTGTAGAGATACCTTCTGTACTCCTTTGTGCGCTGTAGAGATACCTTCTGTACTCCTTTGTGCGCTGTTGAGATACCTTCTGTACTCTGTTGTGCGCTGTAGAGATACCTTCTGTACTCCTTTGTGCGCTGTAGAGATACCTTCTGTACTCCTTTGTGCGCTGTAGAGATACCTTCTGTACTCCTATGTGCGCTGTAGAGATACCTTCTGTACTCCTTTGTACGCTGTAGAGATACCTCGTGTACTCCTTTTTACGTTCTAGAGATATTTCCTGTACTCCTTTGTGCGCTGTTGAGATACCTTCTGTACTCCTTTGTGCGCTGTAGAGATACCTTCTGTACTCCTTTGTGCGCTGTAGAGATACCTTCTGTACTCCTTTGTGCGCTGTAGAGATACCTTCTGTACTCCTTTGTGCGCTGTAGAGATACCTTCTGTACTCCTTTGTACGCTGTAGAGATACCTCGTGTACTCCTTTGCACGTTCTAGAGATATTTCCTGTACTCCTTTGTGCGCTGTAGAGATACCTCCTGTACTCCTTTGTGCGCTGTAGAGATACCTTCTGTACTCCTTTGTGCGCTGTAGAGATACCTTCTGTACTCCTTTGTACGCTGTAGAGATACCTCGTGTACTTCTTTGTACGTTCTAGAGATATTTCCTGTACTCCTTTGTGCGCTGTAGAGATACCTTCTGTACTCCTTTGTGCGCTGTAGAGATACCTTCTGTACTCCTTTGTGCGCTGTAGAGATACCTTCTGTACTCCTTTGTGCGCTGTAGAGATACCTTCTGTACTCCTTTGTGCGCTGTAGAGATACCTTCTGTACTCCTTTGTACGCTGTAGAGATACCTCGTGTACTCCTTTGTACGTTCTAGAGATATTTCCTGTACTCCTTTGTGCGCTGTAGAGATACCTTCTGTACTCCTTTGTGCGCTGTAGAGATACCTTCTGTACTCCTTTGTGCGCTGTAGAGATACCTTCTGTACTCCTTTGTGCGCTGTAGAGATACCTTCTGTACTCCTTTGTGCGCTGTAGAGATACCTTCTGTACTCCTTTGTGCGCTGTAGAGATACATTCTGTACTCCTTTGTGCGCTGTAGAGATACCTTCTGTACTCCTTTGTGCGCTGTAGAGATACCTTCTGTACTCCTTTGTGCGCTGTAGAGATACCTTCTGTACTCCTTTGTGCGCTGTAGAGATACCTTCTGTACTCCTTTGTGCGCTGTAGAGATACCTTCTGTACACCTTTGTACGCTGTTGAGATACCTCGTGTACTCCTTTGTACGTTCTAGAGATATTTCCTGTACTCCTTTGTGCGCTGTAGAGATACCTTCTGTACTCCTTTGTGCGCTGTAGAGATACCTTCTGTACTCCTTTGTGCGCTGTAGAGATACCTTCTGTAATCCTTTGTGCGCTGTAGAGATACCTTCTGTACTCCTTTGTGCGCTGTAGAGATACCTTCTGTACTCCTTTGTACGCTGTAGAGATACCTCGTGTACTCCTTTGTACGTTCTAGAGATATTTCCTGTACTTCTTTGTGCGCTGTAGAGATACCTTCTGTACTCCTTTGTGCGCTGTAGAGATACCTTCTGTACTCCTTTGTGCGCTGTAGAGATACCTTCTGTACTCCTTTGTGCGCTGTAGAGATACCTTCCGTACTCCTTTGTACGCTGTAGAGATACCTGGTGTACTCCTTTGTACGTTCTAGAGATATTTCCTGTACTCCTTTGTGCGCTGTAGAGATACCTTCTGTACTCCTTTGTGCGCTGTAGAGATACCTTCTGTACTCCTTTTTACGCTGTAGAGATACCTCGTGTACTCCTTTGTACGTTCTAGAGATATTTCCTGTACTCCTTTGTGCGCTGTAGAGATACCTTCTATACTCCTTTGTGCGCTGTAGAGATACCTTCTGTACTCCTTTGTGCGCTGTAGAGATACCTTCTGTACTCCTTTGTGCGCTGTAGAGATACCTTCTGTACTCCTTTGTGCGCTGTAGAGATACCTTCTGTACTCCTTTGTGCGCTGTAGAGATACGTTCTGTACTCCTTTGTTCGCTGTAGAGATACCTTCTGTACTCCTTTGTACGCTGTAGAGATACCTCGTGTACTCCTTTGTACGTTCTAGAGATATTTCCTGTACTCCTTTGTGCGCTGTAGAGATACCTTCTGTACTCCTTTGTGCGCTGTAGAGATACCTTCTGTACTCCTTTGTGCGCTGTAGAGATACCTTCTGTACTCCTTTGTGCGCTGTAGAGATACCTTCTGTACTCCTTTGTGCGCTGTAGAGATACCTTCTGTACTGCTTTGTGCGCTGTAGAGATATCTTCTGTACTCCTTTGTACGCTGTAGAGATACCTCGTGTACTCCTTTGTACGTTCCAGAGATATTTCCTGTACTCCTTTGTGCGCTGTGGAGATACCTCGTGTACTCCTTTGTAAGTTCTAGAGATATTTCCTGTACTCCTTTGTGCGCTGTAGAGATACCTTCTGTACTCCTTTGTGCGCTGTAGAGATACCTTCTGTACTCCTTTGTACGCTGTAGAGATACCTCGTGTACTCCTTTGTACGTTCTAGAGATATTTCCTGTACTCCTTTGTGCGCTGTAGAGATACCTTCTGTACTCCTTTGTGCGCTGTAGAGATACCTTCTGTACTCCTTTGTGCGCTGTAGAGATACCTTCTGTACTCCTTTGTGCGCTGTAAGGATACCTTCTGTACTCCTTTGTGCGCTGTAGAGATACCTTCTGTACTCCTTTGTGCGCTGTAGAGATACCTTCTGTACTCCTTTGTGCGCTGTAGAGATACCTTCTGTGCTCCTTTGTACGCTGTAGAGATACCTCGTGTACTCCTTTGTATGTTCTAGAGATATTTCCTGTACTCCTTTGTGCGCTGTAGAGCTACCTTCTGTACTCCTTTGTGCGCTGTAGAGATACCTTCTGTACTCCTTTGTGCGCTGTAGAGATACCTTCTGTACTCCTTTGTGCGCTGTAGAGATACCTTCTGTACTCCTTTGTCCGCTGTAGAGATACCTCGTGTATTTCTTTGTACGTTCTAGAGATATTTCCTGTACTCCATTGTGCGCTGTAGAGATACCTTCTGTACTCCTTTGTGCGCTGTAGAGATACCTTCTGTACTCCTTTTTGCGCTGTAGAGATACCTTCTGTACTCCTTTGTGCGCTGTAGAGATACCTTCTGTACTCCTTTGTACGCTGTAGAGATACCTCGTGTACTTCTTTGTACGTTCTAGAGATATTTCCTGTACTCCTTTGTGCGCTGTAGAGATACCTTCTGTACTCCTTTGTGCGCTGTAGAGATACCTTCAGTACTCCTTTGTGCGCTGTAGAGATACCTTCTGTACTCCTTTGTGCGCTGTAGAGATACCTTCTGTACTCCTTTGTACGCTGTAGAGATACCTCGTGTACTCCTTTGTACGTTCTAGAGATATTTCCTGTACTCCTTTGTGCGCTGTAGAGATACCTTCTGTACTCCTTTGTGCGCTGTAGAGATACCTTCTGTACTCCTTTGTGCGCTGTAGAGATACCTTCTGTACTCCTTTGTACGCTGTAGAGATACCTCGTGTACTCCTTTGTACGTTCTAGAGATATTTCCTGTACTCCTTTGTGCGCTGTAGAGATACCTTCTGTACTCCTTTGTGCGCTGTAGAGATACCTTCTGTACTCCTTTGTGCGCTGTAGAGATACCTTCTGTACTCCTTTGTGCGCTGTAGAGATACCTTCTGTACTCCTTTGTGCGCTGTAGAGATACCTTCTGTTCTCCTTTGTGCGCTGTAGAGATACCTTCTCTACTCCTTTGTGCGCTGTAGAGATACCTTCTGTACTCTTTTGTGCGCTGTAGAGATACCTCGTGTACTCCTTTGTACGTTCTAGAGATATTTCCTGTACTCCTTTGTGCGCTGTAGAGATACCTTCTGTACTCCTTCGTGCGCTGGAGAAATACCTTCTGTACTCCTTTGTGCGCTGTAGAGATACCTTCTGTACTCCTTTGTGCGCTGTAGAGATACCTTCTGTACTCCTTTGTGCGCTGAAGAGATACCTTCTGTACTCCTTTGTGCGCTGTAGAGATACCTTCTGTACTCCTTTGTGCGCTGTAGAGATACCTTCTGTACTCCATTGTGCGCTGTAGAGATACCTTCTGTACTCCTTTGTGCGCTGTAGAGATACCTTCTGTACTCCATTGTGCGCTGTAGAGATACCTTCTGTACTCCTTTGTGCGCTGTAGAGATACCTTCTGTACTCCTTTGTGCGCTGTAGAGATACCTTCTGTACTCCTTTGTGCGCTCTAAAGATACCTTCTGTGCTCCTTTGTGCGCTGTAGAGATACCTTCTGTACTCCTTTGTACGCTGTAGAGATACCTCGTGTACTCCTTTGTACGTTCTAGAGATATTTCCTGTACTCCTTTGTGCGCTGTAGAGATACCTTCTGTACTCCTTTGTGCGCTGTAGAGATACCTTCTGTACTTATTTGTGCGCTGTAGAGATACCTTCTGTACTCCTTTGTGCGCTGTAGAGATACCTTCTGTACTCCTTTGTACGCTGTAGAGATACCTCGTGTACTCCTTTGTACGTTCTAGAGATATTTCCTGTACTCCTTTGTGCGCTGTAGAGATACCCTCTGTACTCCTTTGTGCGCTGTAGAGATACCTTCTGTACTCCTTTGTGCGCTGTAGAGATACCTTCTGTACTCCTTCGTGCGCTGTAGAGATACCTTCTGCACTCCTTTGTGCGCTGTAGAGATACCTTCTGTACTCCTTTGTGCGCTGTAGAGATACCTTCTGTACTCCTTTGTGCGCTGTAGAGATACCTTCTGTACTCCTTTGTGCGCTGTAGAGATACCTTCTGTACTCCTTTGTGCGCTGTAGAGATACCTTCTGTACTCCATTGTGCGCTGTAGAGATACCTTCTGTACTCCTTTGTGCGCTGTAGAGATACCTTCTGTACTCCATTGTGCGCTGTAGAGATACCTTCTGTACTCCTTTGTTCGCTGTAGAGATACCTTCTGTACTCCTTTGTGCGCTGTAGAGATACCTTCTGTACTCCTTTGTGCGCTGTAGAGATACCTTCTGTACTCCTTTGTGCGCTCTAAAGATACCTTCTGTGCTCCTTTGTGCGCTGTAGAGATACCTTCTGTACTCCTTTGTACGCTGTAGAGATACCTCGTGTACTCCTTTGTACGTTCTAGAGATATTTCCTGTACTCCTTTGTGCGCTGTAGAGATACCTTCTGTACTCCTTTGTGCGCTGTAGAGATACCTTCTGTACTCATTTGTGCGCTGTAGAGATACCTTCTGTACTCCTTTGTGCGCTGTAGAGATACCTTCTGTACTCCTTTGTACGCTGTAGAGATACCTCGTGTACTCCTTTGTACGTTCTAGAGATATTTCCTGTACTCCTTTGTGCGCTGTAGAGATACCCTCTGTACTCCTTTGTGCGCTGTAGAGATACCTTCTGTACTCCTTTGTGCGCTGTAGAGATACCTTCTGTACTCCTTCGTGCGCTGTAGAGATACCTTCTGTACTCCTTTGTGCGCTGTAGAGATACCTTCTGTACTCCTTTGTGCGCTGTAGAGATACCTTCTGTACTCCTTTGTGCGCTGTAGAGATACCTTCTGTACTCCTTTGTGCGCTGTAGAGATACCTTCTGTACTCCTTTGTGCGCTGAAGAGATACCTTCTGTACTCCTTTGTACGCTGTAGAGATACCTCGTGTACTCCTTTGTACGTCCTAGAGATATTTCCTGTACTCCTTTGTGCGCTGTAGAGATACCTTCTGTACTCCTTTGTGCGCTGTAGAGATACCTTCTGTACTCCTTTGTACGCTGTAGAGATACCTCGTGTACTCCTTTGTACGTTCTAGAGATATTTCATGTACTCCTTTGCGCGCTGTAGAGATACCTTCTGTACTCCTTTGTGCGCTGTAGAGATACCTTCTGTACTCCTTTGTGCGCTGTAGAGATACCTTCTGTACTCCTTTGTGCGCTGTAGAGATACCTTCTGTACTCCTTTGTACGCTGTAGAGATACCTCGTGTACTCCTTTGTACGTTCTAGAGATATTTCCTGTACTCCTTTGTGGGCTGTAGAGATACCTTCTGTACTCCTTTGTGTGCTGTAGAGATACCTTCTGTACTCCTTTGTGCGCTGTGGCGATACCTTCTGTACTCCTTTGTGCGCTGTAGAGATACCTTCTGTACTCCTTTGTGCGCTGTAGAGATACCTTCTGTACTCCTTTGTACGCTGTAGAGATACCTCGTGTACTCCTTTGTACGTTCTAGAGATATTTCCTGTACTCCTTTGTGCGCTGTAGAGATACCTTCTGTACTCCTTTGTGCGCTGTAGAGATACCTTCTGTACTCTTTTGTGCGCTGTAGAGATACCTTCTGTACTCCTTTGTGCGCTGTAGAGATACCTTCTGTACTTCTTTGTGCGCTGTAGAGATACCTTCTGTACTCCTTTGTGCGCTGTAGAGATACCTTCTGTACTTCTTTGTACGCTGTAGAGATACCTCGTGTACTCCTTTGTAAGTTCTAGAGATATTTCCTGTACTCCTTTGTGCGCTGTAGAGATACCTTCTGTACTCCTTTGTGCGCTGTAGAGATACCTTCTGTACTCCTTTGTGCGCTGTAGAGATACCTTCTGTACTCTTTTTTGCGCTGTAGAGATACCTTCTGTACTCCTTTGTGCGCTGTAGAGATACCTTCTGTACTCCTTTGTGCGCTGTAGAGATACCTTCTGTACTCCTTTGTACGCTGTAGAGATACCTCGTGTACTCCTTTGTACGTTCTAGAGATATTTCCTGTACTCCTTTGTGCGCTGTAGAGATACCTTCTGTACTCCTTTGTGCGCTGTAGAGATACCTTCTGTACTCCTTTGTGCGCTGTAGAGATACCTTCTGTACTCCTTTGTGCGCTGTAGAGATACCTTCTGTACTCCTTTGTGCGCTGTAGAGATACCTTCTGTTCTCCTTTGTGCGCTGTAGAGATACCTTCTCTCCTCCTTTGTGCGCTGTAGAGATACCTTCTGTACTCTTTTGAGCGCTGTAGAGATACCTCGTGTACTCCTTTGTACGTTCTAGAGATATTTCCTGTACTCCTTTGTGCGCTGTAGAGATACCTTCTGTACTCCTTCGTGCGCTGGAGAGATACCTTCTGTACTCCTTTGTGCGCTGTAGAGATACCTTCTGTACTCCTTTGTGCGCTGTAGAGATACCTTCTGTACTCCTTTGTGCGCTGTAGAGATACCTTCTGTACTCCTTTGTGCGCTGTAGAGATACCTTCTGTACTCCTTTGTGCGCTGTAGAGATACCTTCTGTACTCCATTGTGCGCTGTAAAGATACCTTCTGTACTCCTATGTGCGCTGTAGAGATACCTTCTGTACTCCATTGTGCGCTGTAGAGATACCTTCTGTACTCCTTTGTGCGCTGTAGAGATACCTTCTGTACTCCTTTGTGCGCTGTAGAGATACCTTCTGTACTCCTTTGTGCGCTCTAAAGATACCTTCTGTGCTCCTTTGTGCGCTGTAGAGATACCTTCTGTACTCCTTTGTACGCTGTAGAGATACCTCGTGTACTCCTTTGTACGTTCTAGAGATATTTCCTGCACTCCTTTGTGCGCTGTAGAGATACCTTCTGTACTCCTTTGTGCGCTGTAGAGACACCTTCTGTACTTCTTTGTGCGCTGTAGAGATACCTTCTGTACTCCTTTGTGCGCTGTAGAGATACCTTCTGTACTCCTTTGTACGCTGTAGAGATACCTCGTGTATTCCTTTGTACGTTCTAGAGATATTTCCTGTACTCCTTTGTGCGCTGTAGAGATACCCTCTGTACTCCTTTGGGCGCTGTAGAGATACCTTCTGTACTCCTTTGTGCGCTGTAGAGATACCTTCTGTACTCCTTCGTGCGCTGTAGAGATACCTTCTGTACTCCTTTGTGCGCTGTAGAGATACCTTCTGTACTCCTTTGTGCGCTGTAGAGATACCTTCTGTACTCCTTTGTGCGCTGTAGAGATACCTTCTGTACTCCTTTGTGCGCTGTAGAGATACCTTCTGTACTCCTTTGTGCGCTGTAGAGATACCTTCTGTACTCCTTTGTACGCTGTAGAGATACCTCGTGTACTCCTTTGTACGTTCTAGAGATATTTCCTGTACTCCTTTGTGCGCTGTAGAGATACCTTCTGTACTCCTTTGTGCGCTGTAGAGATACCTTCTGTACTCCTTTGTACGCTGTAGAGATACCTCGTGTACTCCTTTGTACGTTCTAGAGATATTTCCTGTACTCCTTTGTGCGCTGTAGAGATACCTTCTGTACTCCTTTGTGCGCTGTAGAGATACCTTCTGTACTCCTTTGTGCGCTGTAGAGATACCTTCTGTACTCCTTTGTGCGCTGTAGAGATACCTTCTGTACTCCTTTGTACGCTGTAGAGATACCTCGTGTACTCCTTTGTACGTTCTAGAGATATTTCCTGTACTCCTTTGTGGGCTGTAGAGATACCTTCTGTACTCCTTTGTGCGCTGTAGAGATACCTTCTGTACTCCTTTGTGCGCTGTGGAGATACCTTCTGTACTCCTTTGTGCGCTGTAGAGATACCTTCTGTACTCCTTTGTGCGCTGTAGAGATACCTTCTGTACTCCTTTGTACGCTGTAGAGATACCTCGTGTACTCCTTTGTACGTTCTAGAGATATTTCCTGTACTCCTTTGTGCGCTGTAGAGATACCTTCTGTACTCCTTTGTGCGCTGTAGAGATACCTTCTGTACTCCTTTGTGCGCTGTTGAGATACCTTCTGTACTCCTTTGTGCGCTGTAGAGATACCTTCTGTACTCCTTTGTGCGCTGTAGAGATACCTTCTGTACTCCTTTGTGCGCTGTAGAGATACCTTCTGTACTTCTTTGTACGCTGTAGAGATACCTCGTGTACTCCTTTGTATGTTCTAGAGATATTTCCTGTACTCCTTTGTGCGCTGTAGAGATACCTTCTGTACTACTTTGTGCGCTGTAGAGATACCTTCTGTACTCCTTTGTGCGCTGTAGAGATACCTTCTGTACTCTTTTGTGCGCTGTAGAGATACCTTCTGTACTCCTTTGTGCGCTGTAGAGATACCTTCTGTACTCCTTTGTGCGCTGTAGAGGTACCTTCTGTACTCCTTTGTACGCTGTAGAGATACCTCGTGTACTCCTTTGTACGTTCTAGAGATATTTCCTGTACTCCTTTGTGCGCTGTAGAGATACCTTCTGTACTCCTTTGTGGGCTGTAGAGATACCTTCTGTACTACTTTGTGCGCTGTAGAGATACCTTCTGTACTCCTTTGTGCGCTGTAGAGATACCTTCTGTACTCCTTTGTGCGCTGTAGAGATACCTTCTGTACTCCTTTGTACGCTGTAGAGATACCTCGTGTACTCCTTTGTACGTTCTAGAGATATTTCCTGTACTCCTTTGTGCGCTGTGGAGATACCTTCTGTACTCCTTTGTGCGCTGTAGAGATACCTTCTGTACTCCTTTGTACGCTGTAGAGATACCTCGTGTACTCCTTTGTACGTTCTAGAGATATTTCCTGTACTCCTTTGTGCGCTGTAGAGATACCTTTTGTACTCCTTTGTGCGCTGTAGAGATACCTTTTGTACTCCTTTGTACGCTGTAGAGATACCTCGTGTACTCCTTTGTACGTTCTAGAGATATTTTCTGTACTCCTTTGTACGCTGTAGGGATACCCCGTGTACTCCTTTGTACGTTCTAGAGATATTTCCTGTACTCCTTTGTGCGCTGTAGAGATACCTTCTGTACTCCTTTGTGCGCTGTAGAGATACCTTCTGTACTCTTTTGTGCGCTGTAGAGATACCTTCTGTACTCCTTTGTACGCTGTAGAGATACCTCGTGTACTCCTTTGTACGTTCTAGAGATATTTCCTGTACTCCTTTGTGCGCTGTAGAGATACCTTCTGTACTCCTTTGTGCGCTGTAGAGATACCTTCTGTACTCCTTTGTACGCTGTAGAGATACCTCGTGTACTCCTTTGTACGTTCTAGAGATATTTCCTGTACTCCTTTGTGCGCTGTAGAGATACCTTCTGTACTCCTTTGTGCGCTGTAGAGATACCTTCTGTACTCCTTTGTGCGCTGTAGAGATACCTTCTGTACTCCTTTGTGCGCTGTAGAGATACCTTCTGTACTCCTTTGTACGCTGTAGAGATACCTCGTGTACTCCTTTGTACGTTCTAGAGATATTTCCTGTACTCCTTTGTGGGCTGTAAAGATACCTTCTGTACTCCTTTGTGCGCTGTAGAGATACCTTCTGTACTCCTTTGTGCGCTGTGGAGATACCTTCTGTACTCCTTTGTGCGCTGTAGAGATACCTTCTGTACACCTTTGTGCGCTGTAGAGATACCTTCTGTACTCCTTTGTACGCTGTAGAGATACCTCGTGTACTCCTTTGTACGTTCTAGAGATATTTCCTGTACTCCTTTGTGCGCTGTAGAGATACCTTCTGTACTCCTTTGTGCGCTGTAGAGATACCTTCTGTACTCCTTTGTGCGCTGTAGAGATACCTTCTGTACTCCTTTGTGCGCTGTAGAGATACCTTCTGTACTCCTTTGTGCGCTGTAGAGATACCTTCTGTACTTCTTTGTACGCTGTAGAGATACCTCGTGTACTCCTTTGTATGTTCTAGAGATATTTCCTGTACTCCTTTGTGCGCTGTAGAGATACCTTCTGTACTCCTTTGTGCGCTGTAGAGATACCTTCTGTACTCCTTTGTGCGCTGTAGAGATACCTTCTGTACTCTTTTGTGCGCTGTTGAGATACCTTCTGTACTCCTTTGTGCGCTGTAGAGATACCTTCTGTACTCCTTTGTGCGCTGTGGAGGTACCTTCTGTACTCCTTTGTACGCTGTAGAGATACCTCGTGTACTCCTTTGTACGTTCTAGAGATATTTCCTGTACTCCTTTGTGCGCTGGAGAGATACCTTCTGTACTCCTTTGTGGGCTGTAGAGATACCTTCTGTACTACTTTGTGCGCTGTAGAGATACCTTCTGTACTCCTTTGTGCGCTGTAGAGATACCTTCTGTACTCCTTTGTGCGCTGTAGAGATACCTTCTGTACTCCTTTGTACGCTGTAGAGATACCTCGTGTACTCCTTTGTACGTTCTAGAGATATTTCCTGTACTCCTTTGTGCGCTGTGGAGATACCTTCTGTACTCCTTTGTGCGCTGTAGAGATACCTTCTGTACTCCTTTGTACGCTGTAGAGATACCTCGTGTACTCCTTTGTACGTTCTAGAGATATTTCCTGTACTCCTTTGTGCGCTGTAGAGATACCTTTTGTACTCCTTTGTGCGCTGTAGAGATACCTTTTGTACTCCTTTGTACGCTGTAGAGATACCTCGTGTACTCCTTTGTACGTTCTAGAGATATTTTCTGTACTCCTTTGTACGCTGTAGGGATACCCCGTGTACTCCTTTGTACGTTCTAGAGATATTTCCTGTACTCCTTTGTGCGCTGTAGAGATACCTTCTGTACTCCTTTGTGCGCTGTAGAGATACCTTCTGTACTCCTTTGTGCGCTGTAGAGATACCTTCTGTACTCCTTTGTGCGCTGTAGAGATACCTTCTGTACTCCTTTGTGCGCTGTAGAGATACCTTCTGTACTCCTTTGTGCGCTGTAGAGATTTATTCTGTACTCCTTTGTGCGCTGTAGAGATACCTTCTGTACTCCTTTGTACGCTGTAGAGATACCTCGTGTACTCCTTTGTACGTTCTACAGACATTTCCTTTACTCCTTTGTGCGCTGTAGAGATACCTTCTGTACTCCTTTGTGCGCTGTAGAGATACCTTCTGTACTCCTTTGTGCGCTGTAGAGATACCTTCTGTACTCCTTTGTGCGCTGTAGAGATACCTTCTGTACTCCTTTGTGCGCTGTAGGGACACCTTCTGTACTCCTTTGTGCGCTGTAGAGATACCTCGTGTACTCCTTTGTACGTTCTACAGATATTTCCTGTACTCCTTTGTGCGCTGAAGAGATACCTTCTGTACTCCTTTGTGGGCTGTAGAGATACCTTCTGTACTCCTTTGTGCGCTGTAGAGATACCTCCTGTACTCCTTTGTGCGCTGTAGAGATACCTTTCGTACTCCTTTGTGCGCTGTAGAGATACCTTCTGTACTCCTTTGTGCGCTGTAGAGATACCTTCTGTACTCCTTTGTGCGCTGTAGAGACACCTTCTGTACTCCTTCGTACGCTGTAGAGATACCTCGTGTACTCCTTTGTACGTTCTAGAGATATTTCCTGTACTCCTTTGTGCGCTGTAGAGATACCTTCTGTACTCCTTTGTGCGCTGTATAGATACCTTCTGTACTCCTTTGTGCGCTGTAGAGATACCTTCTGTACTCCTTTGTGCGCTGTAGAGATACCTTCTGTACTCCTTTGTACGCTGTAGAGATACCTCGTGTACTCCTTTGTACGTTCTAGAGATATTTCCTGTACTCCTTTGTGCGCTGTAGAGATACCTTCTGTACTCCTTTGTGCGCTGTAGAGATACCTTCTGTACTCCTTTGTGCGCTGTAGAGATACCTTCTGTACTCCTTTGTGCGCTGTAGAGATACCTTCTGTACTCCTTTGTGCGCTGTAGAGATACCTTCTGTACTCCTTTGTGCGCTGTAGAGATACCTTCTGTACTCCTTTGTGCGCTGTAGAGATACCTTCTGTACTCCTTTGTGCGCTGTAGAGATACCTTCTGTACTGCTTTGTGCGCTGTAGAGATACCTTCTGTACTCCTTTGTACGCTGTAGAGATACCTCGTGTACTCCTTTGTACGTTCTAGAGATATTTCCTGTACTCATTTGTGCGCTGTAGAGATACCTTCTGTACTCCTTTGTGCGCTGTAGAGATACCTTCTGTACTCCTTTGTGCGCTGTAGAGATACCTTCTGTACTCCTTTGTGCGCTGTAGAGATACCTTCTGTACTCCTTCGTACGCTGTAGAGATTCCTCGTGTACTCCTTTGTACGTTCTAGAGATATTTCCTGTACTCCTCTGTGCGCTGTAGAGATACCTTCTGTACTCCTTTGTGCGCTGTAGAGACACCTTCTGTACTTCTTTGTGCGCTGTAGAAATACCTTCTGTACTCCTTTGTGCGCTATAGAGATACCTTCTGTACTCCTTTGTGCGCTGTAGAGATACCTTCTGTACTCCTTTGTGCGCTGTAGAGATACCTTCTGTACTCCTTTGTACGCTGTAGAGATACCTCGTGTTCTCCTTTGTACGTTCTAGAGATATTTCCTGTACTCCTTTGTGCGCTGTAGAGATACCTTCTGTACTCCTTTGTGCGCTGTAGAGATACCTTCTGTACTCCTTCGTGCGCTGTAGAGATACCTTCTGTACTCCTTTGTGCGCTGTAGAGATACCTTCTGTACTCCTTTGTACGCTGTAGAGATACCTCGTGTACTCCTTTGTACGTTCCAGAGATATTTCCTGTACTCCTTTGTGCGCTGTAGAGATACCTTCTGTACTCCTTTGTGCGCTGTAGAGATACCTTCTGTACTCCTTTAATCGCTGTAGAGATACCTTCTGTACTCCTTTGTGCGCTGTAGAGATACCTTCTGTACTCCTTTGTACGTTCTAGAGATATTTTCTGTACTCCTTTGTGCGCTGTAGAGATACCTTCTGTACTCCTTTGTGCGCTGTAGAGATACCTTCTGTACTCCTTTGTACGCTGTAGAGATACCTCGTGTACTCCTTTGTACGTTCTAGAGATATTTCCTGTACTCCTTTGTGCGCTGTAGAGATACCTTCTGTACTCCTTTGTGCGCTGTAGAGATACCTTCTGTACTCCTTTGTGCGCTGTAGAGATACCTTCTGTACTCCTTTGTGCGCTGTAGAGATATTTTCTGTACTCCTTTGTGCGCTGTAGAGATACCTTCTGTACTCCTTTGTGTGCTGTAGAGATACCTTCTGTACTCCTTTGTGCGCTGTAGAGATACTTTCTGTACTCCTTTGTGCGCTGTAGAGATACCTTCTGTACTCCTTTGTGCGCTGTAGAGATACCTTCTGTACTCCTTTGTGCGCTGTAGAGATACCTTCTGTACTCCTTTGTACGCTGTAGAGATACCTCGTGTACTCCTTTGTACGTTCTAGAGATATTTCCTGTACTCCTTTGTGCGCTGTAGAGATACCTTCTGTACTCCTTTGTGCGCTGTAGAGATACCTTCTGTACTCCTTTGTGCGCTGTAGAGATACCTTCTGTACTCCTTTGTGCGCTGTAGAGATACCTTCTGTACTCCTTTGTGCGCTGTAGAGATACCTTCTGTACTCCTTTGTACGCTGTAGAGATATCTTCTGTACTCCTTTGTGCGCTGTAGAGATACCTAATGTACTCCTTTGTACGCTGTAGAGATACCTCGTTTACTCCTTTGTACGTTCTTGAGATATTTCCTGTACTCCTTTGTGCGCTGTAGAGATACCTTCTGTACTCCTTTGTGCGCTGTAGAGATACCTTCTGTACTCCTTTGTACGCTGTAGAGATACCTCGTGTACTCCTTTGTACGTTCTAGAGATATTTCCTGTACTCCCTTGTGCGCTGTAGAGATATTTCCTGTACTCCTTTGTGCGCTGTAGAGATACCTTCTGTACACCTTTGTGCGCTGTAGAGATACCTTCTGTACTCCTTTGTGCGCTGTAGAGATACCTTCTGTACTCCTTTGTGCGCTGTAGAGATACCTTCTGTACCCCTTTGTAGGCTGTAGAGATACCTCGTGTACTCCTTTGTACGTTCTAGAGATATTTCATGTACTCCTTTGTGCGCTGTAGAGATACCTTCTGTACTCCTTTGTGCGCTGTAGAGATACCTTCTGTACTCCTTTGTGCGCTGTAGAGATACCTTCTGTACTCCTTTGTGCGCTGTAGAGATACCTTCTGTACTCCTTTGTGCGCTGTAGAGATACCTTCTGTACTCCTTTGTACGCTGTAGAGATCCCTCTTGTACTCCTTTGTACGTTCTAGAGATATTTCATGTACTCCTTTGTGCGCTGTAGAGATACCTTTTGTACTCCTTTGTGCGCTGTAGAGATACCTTTTGTACTCCTTTGTACGCTGTAGAGATACCTCGTGTACTCCTTTGTACATTCTAGAGATATTTCCTGTACTCCTTTGTGCGCTGTAGAGATACCTTCTGTACTCCTTTGTGCGCTGTAGAGATACCTTCTGTACTCCTTTGTGCGCTGTAGAGATACCTTCTGTACTCCTTTGTGCGCTGTAGAGATACCTTCTGTACTCCTTTTTACGCTGTAGAGATACCTCGTGTACTCCTTTGTACGTTCTAGAGATCTTTCCTGTACTCCTATGTGCGCTGTAGAGATACCTTCTGTACTCCTTTGTGCGCTGTAGAGATACCTTCTGTACTCCTTTGTGCGCTGTAGAGATACCTTCTGTACTCCTTTGTACGCTGTAGAGATACCTCGTGTACTCCTTTGTACGTTCTAGAGATATTTCCTGTACTCCTTTGTGCGCTGTAGAGATACCTTCTGTACTCCTTTGTGAGCTGTAGAGATACCTTCTGTACTCCTTTCTACGCTGTAGAGATACCTCGTGTACTCCTTTGTACGTTCTAGAGATATTTCCTGTACTCCTTTGTGCGCTGTAGAGATACCTTCTGTACACCTTTGTGCGCTGTAGAGATACCTTCTGTACTCCTTTGTGCGCTGTAGAGATACCTTCTGTACTCCTTTGTGCGCTGTAGAGATACCTTCTGTACCCCTTTGTAGGCTGTAGAGATACCTCGTGTACTCCTTTGTACGTTCTAGAGATATTTCCTGTACTCCTTTGTGCGCTGTAGAGATACCTTCTGTACTCCTTTGTGCGCTGTAGAGATACCTTCTGTACTCCTTTGTGCGCTGTAGAGATACCTTCTGTACTCCTTTGTGCGCTGTAGAGATACCTTCTGTACTTCTTTGTGCGCTGTAGAGATACCTTCTGTACTCTTTTGTACGCTGTAGAGATACCTCGTGTACTCCTTTGTACGTTCTAGAGATATTTCATGTACTCCGTTGTGCGCTGTAGAGATACCTTCTGTACTCCTTTGTGCGCTGTAGAGATACCTTCTGTACTCCTTTGTACGCTGTAGAGGTACCTCGTGTACTCCTTTGCACGTTCTAGAGATATTTCCTGTACTCCTTTGTGCGCTGTAGAGATACCTTCTGTTCTCCTTTGTGCGCTGTAGAGATACCTTCTGTACTCCTTTGTGTGCTGTAGAGATACCTTCTGTACTCCTTTGTGCGCTGTAGAGATACCTTCGGTACTCCTTTGTACGCTGTAGAGATACCTCGTGTACTCCTTTGTACGTTCTAGAGATATTTCCTGTACTCCTTTGTGCGCTGTAGAGATACCTTCTGTACTCCTTTGTGCGCTGTAGAGATACCTTCTGTACTCCTCTGTGCGCTGTAGAGATACCTTCTGTAATCCTTTATGCGCTGTAGAGATACCTGCTGTACTCCTTTGTGCGCTGTAGAGATACCTTCTGTACTCCTTTGTGTGCTGTAGAGATACCTTCTGTACTCCTTTGTACGCTGTAGAGATACCTCGTGTACTCCTTTGTACGTTCTAGATATATTTCCTGTACTCCTTTGTGCGCTGTAGAGATACCTTCTGTACTCCTTTGTGCGCTGTAGAGATACCTTCTGTACTCCTTTGTGCGCTGTAGAGATACCTTCTGTACTCCTTTGTGCGCTATAGAGATACCTTCTGTACTCCTTTGTGCGCTGTAAAGATACCTTCTGTACTCCTTTGTGCGCTGTAGAGATACCTTCTGTACTCCTTTGTACGCTGTAGAGATACCTCGTGTACTCCTTTGTACGTTCTAGAGATATTTCCTGTACTCCTTTGTGCGCTGTAGAGATACCTTCTGTACTCCTTTCTGCGCTGTAGAGATACCTTCTGTACTCCATTGTGCGCTGTAGAGATACCTTCTGTACTCCTTTGTGCGCTGTAGAGATACCTTCTGTACTCCTTTGTACGCTGTAGAGATACCTCGTGTACTCCATTGTACGTTCTAGAGATATTTCCTGTACTCCTTTGTGCGCTGTAGAGATACCTTCTGTACTCCTTTGTGCGCTGTAGAGATACCTTCTGTACTCCTTTGTGCGCTGTAGAGATACATTCTGTATTCCTTTGTGCGCTGTAGAGATACCTTCTGTACTCCTTTGTACGTTCTAGAGATATTTCCTGTACTCCTTTGTGCGCTGTAGAGATACCTTCTGTACTCCTTTGTGCGCTGTAGAGATACCTTCTGTACTCCTTTGTACGCTGTAGAGATACCTCGTGTACTCCTTTGTACGTTCTAGAGATATTTCCTGTACTTCATTGTGCGCTGTAGAGATACCTTCTGTACTCCTTTGTGCGCTGTAGAGATACCTTCTGTACTCCTTTGTGCGCTGTAGAGATACCTTCTGTACTCCTTTGTGCGCTGTAGAGATACCTTCTGTACTCCTTTGTGCGCTGTAGAGATACCTTCTGTACTCTTTTGTGCGCTGTAGAGATACCTTCTGTACTCCTTTGTGCGCTGTAGAGATACTTTCTGTACTCCTTTGTGCGCTGTAGAGATACCTTCTGTACTCCTTTGTGCGCTGTAGAGATACCTTCTGTACTCCTTTGTGCGCTTTAGAGATACCTTCTGTACTCCTTTGAACGCTGTAGAGATACCTCGTGTACTCCTTCGTACGTTCTAGAGATATTTCCTGTACTCCTTTGTGCGCTGTAGAGATACCTTCTGAACTCCTTTGTGCGCTGTAGAGATACCTTCTGTACTCCTTTGTGCGCTGTAGAGATACCTTCTGTACTCCTTTGTGCGCTGTAGAGATACCTTCTGTACTCCTTTGTGCGCTGTAGAGATACCTTCTGTACTCCTTTGTGCGCTGTAGAGATACCTTCTGTACTCCCTGTACGCTGTAGAGATTCCTCGTGTACTCCTTTGTACGTTCTAGAGATATTTCCTGTACTCCTTTGTGCGCTGTAGAGATACCTTCTGTACTCCTTTGTGCGCTGTAGAGATACCTTCTGTACTCCTTTGTGCGCTGTAGAGATACCTTCTGTACTCCTTTGTGCGCTGTAGAGATACCTTCTGTACTCCTTTGTGCGCTGTAGAGATACCTTCTGTACTCCTTTGTACGCTGTAGAGATACCTCGTGTACTCCTTTGTACGTTCTAGAGATATTTCCTGTACTCCTTTGTGCGCTGTTGAGATACCTTCTGTACTCCTTTGTGCGCTGTAGAGATACCTTCTGTACTCCTTTGTGCGCTGTAGAGATACCTTCTGTACTCCTTTGTGCGCGGTAGAGATACCTTCTGTACTCCTTTTTACGCTGTAGAGATACCTCGTGTACTCCTTTGTACGTTCTAGAGATATTTCCTGTACTCCTTTGTGCGCTGTAGAGATACCTTCTGTACTCCTTTGTGCGCTGTAGAGATACCTTCTGTACTCCTTTGTGCGCTGTAGAGATACCTTCTGTACTCCTTTGTGCGCTGTAGAGATACCTTCTGTACTCCTTTGTGCGCTGTAGAGATACCTTCTGTACTCCTTTGTGCGCTGTAGAGATACCTTCTGTACTCCTTTGTACGCTGTAGAGATACCTCGTGTACTCCTTTGTACGTTTTAGAGATATTTCCTGTACTCCTTTGTGCGCTGTAGAGATACCTTCTGTACTCCTTTGTGCGCTGTAGAGATACCTTCTGTACTCCTTTGTGCGCTGTAGAGATACCTTCTGTACTCCTTTGTGCGCTGTAGAGATACCTTCTGTACTCCTTTGTGCGCTGTAGAGATACCTTCTGTACTCCTTTGTGCGCTGTAGAGATACCTTCTGTACTCCTTTGTGCGCTGTAGGGATACCTTCTGTACTCCTTTGTGCGCTGTAGAGATACCTTCTGTACTCCTTTGTACGCTGTAGAGATACCTCGTGTACTCCTTTGTACGTTCTAGAGATATTTCCTGTACTCCTTTGTACGTTCTAGAGATATTTCCTTTACTCCTTTGTGCGCTGTAGAGATACCTTCTGTACTCCTTTGTGCGCTGTAGAGATACCTTCTGTACTCCTTTGTGCGCTGTAGAGATACCTTCTGTACTCCTTTGTACGCTGTAGAGATACCTCGTGTACTCCTTTGTACGTTCTAGAGATATTTCCTGTACTCCTTTGTGCGCTGTAGAGATACCTTCTGTACTCCTTTGTGCGCTGTAGAGATACCTTCTGTACTCCTTTGTACGCTGTAGAGATACCTCGTGTACTCCTTTGTACGTTCTAGAGATATTTCCTGTACTCCTTTGTGCGCTGTAGAGATACGTTCTGTACTCCTTTGTGCGCTGTAGAGATACCTTCTGTACTCCTTTGTGCGCTGTAGAGATACCTTCTGTACTCCTTTGTGCGCTGTAGAGATACCTTCTGTACTCCTTTGTGCGCTGTAGAGATACCTTCTGTACTCCTTTGTACGCTGTAGAGATACCTCGTGTACTCCTTTGTACGTTCTAGAGATATTTCCTGTACTCCTTTGTGCGCTGTAGAGATACCTTCTGTACTCCTTTGTGCGCTGTAGAGATACCTTCTGTACTCCTTTGTGCGCTGTAGAGATACCTTCTGTACTCCTTTGTGCGCTGTAGAGATACCTTCTGTACTCCTTTGTACGCTGTAGAGATACCTCGTGTACTCCTTTGTACGTTCTAGAGATATTTCCTGTACTCCTTTGTGCGCTGTAGAGATACCTTCTGTACTTTTTTGTGCGCTGTAGAGATACCTTCTGTACTCCTTTGTGCGCTGTAGAGATACCTTCTGTACTCCTTTGTGCGCTGTAGAGATACCTTCTGTACTCCTTTGTGCGCTGTAGAGATACCTTCTGTACTTCTTTGTACGCTGTAGAGATACCTCGTGTACTCCTTTGTACGTTCTAGAGATATTTCCAGTACTCCTTTGTGCGCTGTAGAGATACCTTTTGTACTCCTTTGTGCGCTGTAGAGATACCTTTTGTACTCCTTTGTACGCTGTAGAGAGACCTCGTGTACTCCTTTGTACGTTCTAGAGATATTTCCTGTACTCCTTTGTGCGCTGTAGAGATACCTTCTGTACTCCTTTGTGCGCTGTAGAGATACCTTCTGTACTCCTTTGTGCGCTGTAGAGATACCTTTTGTACTCCTTTGTGCGCTGTAGAGATACCTTCTGTACTCCTTTGTACGCCTTAGAGATACCTCGTGTACTCCTTTGTACGTTCTAGAGATCTTTCCTGTACTCCTTTGTGCGCTGTAGAGATACCTTCCGTACTCCTTTGTGCGCTGTAGAGATACCTTCTGTACTCCTTTGTGCGCTGTAGAGATACCTTCTATACTCCTTTGTACGCTGTAGAGATACCTCGTGTACTCCTTTGTACGTTCTAGAGATATTTCCTGTACTCCTTTGTGCGCTGTAGAGATACCTTCTGTACTCCTTTGTGCGCTGTAGAGATACCTTCTGTACTCCTTTGTACGCTGTAGAGATACCTCGTGTACTCCTTTGTACGCTCTGGAGATATTTCCTGTACTTCTTTGTGCGCTGTAGAGATACCTTCTGTTCTCCTTTGTGCGCTGTAGAGATACCTTCTGTACTCCTTTGTGCGCTGTAGAGATACCTACTGTACTCCTTTGTGCGCTGTAGAGATACCTTCTGTATTCATTTGTACGCTGTAGAGATACCTTCTGTACTCCTTTGTGCGCTGTAGAGATACCTTCTGTACTCCTTTGTGCGCTGTAGAGATACCTTCTGTACTCCTTTGTGCGCTGTGGAGATACATTCTGTACTCTTTTGTGCGCTGTAGAGATACCTTCTGTACTCCTTTGTACGCTGTAGAGATACCTTCTGTACTCCTTTGTGCGCTGTAGAGATACCTTCTGTACTCCTTTGTGCGCTGTAGAGATACCTTCTGTACTCCTTTGTGCGCTGTAGAGATACCTTCTGTACTCCTTCGTACGCTGTAGAGATTCCTCGTGTACTCCTTTGTACGTTCTAGAGATATTTCCTGTACTCCTTTGTGCGCTGTAGAGATACCTTCTGTACTCCTTTGTGCGCTGTAGAGACACCTTCTGTACTTCTTTGTGCGCTGTAGAGATACCTTCTGTACTCCTTTGTGCGCTATAGAGATACCTTCTGTACTCCTTTGTGCGCTGTAGAGATACCTTCTGTACTCCTTTGTGCGCTGTAGAGATACCTTTTGTACTCCTTTGTACGCTGTAGAGATACCTCGTGTACTCCTTTGTACGTTCTAGAGATATTTCCTGTACTCCTTTGTGCGCTGTAGAGATACCTTCTGTACTCCTTTGTGCGCTGTAGAGATACCTTCTCTACTCCTTCGTGCGCTGTAGAGATACCTTCTGTACTCCTTTGTGCGCTGTAGAGATACCTTCTGTACTCCTTTGTACGCTGTAGAGATACCTCGTGTACTCCTTTGTACGTTCTAGAGATATTTCCTGTACTCCTTTGTGCGCTGTAGAGATACCTTCTCTACTCCTTTGTGCGCTGTAGAGATACCTTCTGTACTCCTTTGTGCGCTGCAGAGATACCTTCTGTACTCCTTTGTGCGCTGTAGAGATACCTTCTGTACTCCTTTGTACGTTCTAGAGATATTTCCTGTACTCCTTTGTGCGCAGTAGAGATACCTTCTGTACTCCTTTGTGCGCTGTAGAGATACCTTCTGTACTCCTTTGTACGCTGTAGAGATACCTCGTGTACTCCTTTGTACGTTCTAGAGATATTTCCTGTACTCCTTTGTGCGCTGTAGAGATACCTTCTGTACTCCTTTGTGCGCTGTAGAGATACCTTCTGTACTCCTTTGTGCGCTGTAGAGATACCTTCTGTACTCCTTTGTGCGCTGTAGAGATATTTTCTGTACTCCTTTGTGCGCTGTAGAGATACCTTTTGTACTCCTTTGTGCGCTGTAGAGATACCTTCTGTACTCCTTTGTACGCCTTAGAGATACCTCGTGTACTCCTTTGTACGTTCTAGAGATATTTCATGTACTCCGTTGTGCGCTGTAGAGATACCTTCTGTACTCCTTTGTGCGCTGTAGAGATACCTTCTGTACTCCTTTGTACGCTGTAGAGGTACCTCGTGTACTCCTTTGCACGTTCTAGAGATATTTCCTGTACTCCTTTGTGCGCTGTAGAGATACCTTCTGTTCTCCTTTGTGCGCTGTAGAGATACCTTCTGTACTCCTTTGTGTGCTGTAGAGATACCTTCTGTACTCCTTTGTGCGCTGTAGAGATACCTTCGGTACTCCTTTGTACGCTGTAGAGATACCTCGTGTACTCCTTTGTACGTTCTAGAGATATTTCCTGTACTCCTTTGTGCGCTGTAGAGATACCTTCTGTACTCCTTTGTGCGCTGTAGAGATACCTTCTGTACTCCTCTGTGCGCTGTAGAGATACCTTCTGTAATCCTTTATGCGCTGTAGAGATACCTGCTGTACTCCTTTGTGCGCTGTAGAGATACCTTCTGTACTCCTTTGTGTGCTGTAGAGATACCTTCTGTACTCCTTTGTACGCTGTAGAGATACCTCGTGTACTCCTTTGTACGTTCTAGATATATTTCCTGTACTCCTTTGTGCGCTGTAGAGATACCTTCTGTACTCCTTTGTGCGCTGTAGAGATACCTTCTGTACTCCTTTGTGCGCTGTAGAGATACCTTCTGTACTCCTTTGTGCGCTATAGAGATACCTTCTGTACTCCTTTGTGCGCTGTAAAGATACCTTCTGTACTCCTTTGTGCGCTGTAGAGATACCTTCTGTACTCCTTTGTACGCTGTAGAGATACCTCGTGTACTCCTTTGTACGTTCTAGAGATATTTCCTGTACTCCTTTGTGCGCTGTAGAGATACCTTCTGTACTCCTTTCTGCGCTGTAGAGATACCTTCTGTACTCCATTGTGCGCTGTAGAGATACCTTCTGTACTCCTTTGTGCGCTGTAGAGATACCTTCTGTACTCCTTTGTACGCTGTAGAGATACCTCGTGTACTCCATTGTACGTTCTAGAGATATTTCCTGTACTCCTTTGTGCGCTGTAGAGATACCTTCTGTACTCCTTTGTGCGCTGTAGAGATACCTTCTGTACTCCTTTGTGCGCTGTAGAGATACATTCTGTATTCCTTTGTGCGCTGTAGAGATACCTTCTGTACTCCTTTGTACGTTCTAGAGATATTTCCTGTACTCCTTTGTGCGCTGTAGAGATACCTTCTGTACTCGTTTGTGCGCTGTAGAGATACCTTCTGTACTCCTTTGTACGCTGTAGAGATACCTCGTGTACTCCTTTGTACGTTCTAGAGATATTTCCTGTACTTCATTGTGCGCTGTAGAGATACCTTCTGTACTCCTTTGTGCGCTGTAGAGATACCTTCTGTACTCCTTTGTGCGCTGTAGAGATACCTTCTGTACTCCTTTGTGCGCTGTAGAGATACCTTCTGTACTCCTTTGTGCGCTGTAGAGATACCTTCTGTACTCTTTTGTGCGCTGTAGAGATACCTTCTGTACTCCTTTGTGCGCTGTAGAGATACTTTCTGTACTCCTTTGTGCGCTGTAGAGATACCTTCTGTACTCCTTTGTGCGCTGTAGAGATACCTTCTGTACTCCTTTGTGCGCTTTAGAGATACCTTCTGTACTCCTTTGTACGCTGTAGAGATACCTCGTGTACTCCTTCGTACGTTCTAGAGATATTTCCTGTACTCCTTTGTGCGCTGTAGAGATACCTTCTGAACTCCTTTGTGCGCTGTAGAGATACCTTCTGTACTCCTTTGTGCGCTGTAGAGATACCTTCTGTACTCCTTTGTGCGCTGTAGAGATACCTTCTGTACTCCTTTGTGCGCTGTAGAGATACCTTCTGTACTCCTTTGTGCGCTGTAGAGATACCTTCTGTACTCCCTGTACGCTGTAGAGATTCCTCGTGTACTCCTTTGTACGTTCTAGAGATATTTCCTGTACTCCTTTGTGCGCTGTAGAGATACCTTCTGTACTCCTTTGTGCGCTGTAGAGATACCTTCTGTACTCCTTTGTGCGCTGTAGAGATACCTTCTGTACTCCTTTGTGCGCTGTAGAGATACCTTCTGTACTCCTTTGTGCGCTGTAGAGATACCTTCTGTACTCCTTTGTACGCTGTAGAGATACCTCGTGTACTCCTTTGTACGTTCTAGAGATATTTCCTGTACTCCTTTGTGCGCTGTTGAGATACCTTCTGTACTCCTTTGTGCGCTGTAGAGATACCTTCTGTACTCCTTTGTGCGCTGTAGAGATACCTTCTGTACTCCTTTGTGCGCGGTAGAGATACCTTCTGTACTCCTTTTTACGCTGTAGAGATACCTCGTGTACTCCTTTGTACGTTCTAGAGATATTTCCTGTACTCCTTTGTGCGCTGTAGAGATACCTTCTGTACTCCTTTGTGCGCTGTAGAGATACCTTCTGTACTCCTTTGTGCGCTGTAGAGATACCTTCTGTACTCCTTTGTGCGCTGTAGAGATACCTTCTGTACTCCTTTGTGCGCTGTAGAGATACCTTCTGTACTCCTTTGTGCGCTGTAGAGATACCTTCTGTACTCCTTTGTACGCTGTAGAGATACCTCGTGTACTCCTTTGTACGTTTTAGAGATATTTCCTGTACTCCTTTGTGCGCTGTAGAGATACCTTCTGTACTCCTTTGTGCGCTGTAGAGATACCTTCTGTACTCCTTTGTGCGCTGTAGAGATACCTTCTGTACTCCTTTGTGCGCTGTAGAGATACCTTCTGTACTCCTTTGTGCGCTGTAGAGATACCTTCTGTACTCCTTTGTGCGCTGTAGAGATACCTTCTGTACTCCTTTGTGCGCTGTAGGGATACCTTCTGTACTCCTTTGTGCGCTGTAGAGATACCTTCTGTACTCCTTTGTACGCTGTAGAGATACCTCGTGTACTCCTTTGTACGTTCTAGAGATATTTCCTGTACTCCTTTGTACGTTCTAGAGATATTTCCTTTACTCCTTTGTGCGCTGTAGAGATACCTTCTGTACTCCTTTGTGGGCTGTAGAGATACCTTCTGTACTCCTTTGTGCGCTGTAGAGATACCTTCTGTACTCCTTTGTACGCTGTAGAGATACCTCGTGTACTCCTTTGTACGTTCTAGAGATATTTCCTGTACTCCTTTGTGCGCTGTAGAGATACCTTCTGTACTCCTTTGTGCGCTGTAGAGATACCTTCTGTACTCCTTTGTACGCTGTAGAGATACCTCGTGTACTCCTTTGTACGTTCTAGAGATATTTCCTGTACTCCTTTGTGCGCTGTAGAGATACGTTCTGTACTCCTTTGTGCGCTGTAGAGATACCTTCTGTACTCCTTTGTGCGCTGTAGAGATACCTTCTGTACTCCTTTGTGCGCTGTAGAGATACCTTCTGTACTCCTTTGTGCGCTGTAGAGATACCTTCTGTACTCCTTTGTACGCTGTAGAGATACCTCGTGTACTCCTTTGTACGTTCTAGAGATATTTCCTGTACTCCTTTGTGCGCTGTAGAGATACCTTCTGTACTCCTTTGTGCGCTGTAGAGATACCTTCTGTACTCCTTTGTGCGCTGTAGAGATACCTTCTGTACTCCTTTGTGCGCTGTAGAGATACCTTCTGTACTCCTTTGTACGCTGTAGAGATACCTCGTGTACTCCTTTGTACGTTCTAGAGATATTTCCTGTACTCCTTTGTGCGCTGTAGAGATACCTTCTGTACTTTTTTGTGCGCTGTAGAGATACCTTCTGTACTCCTTTGTGCGCTGTAGAGATACCTTCTGTACTCCTTTGTGCGCTGTAGAGATACCTTCTGTACTCCTTTGTGCGCTGTAGAGATACCTTCTGTACTTCTTTGTACGCTGTAGAGATACCTCGTGTACTCCTTTGTACGTTCTAGAGATATTTCCAGTACTCCTTTGTGCGCTGTAGAGATACCTTTTGTACTCCTTTGTGCGCTGTAGAGATACCTTTTGTACTCCTTTGTACGCTGTAGAGAGACCTCGTGTACTCCTTTGTACGTTCTAGAGATATTTCCTGTACTCCTTTGTGCGCTGTAGAGATACCTTCTGTACTCCTTTGTGCGCTGTAGAGATACCTTCTGTACTCCTTTGTGCGCTGTAGAGATACCTTTTGTACTCCTTTGTGCGCTGTAGAGATACCTTCTGTACTCCTTTGTACGCCTTAGAGATACCTCGTGTACTCCTTTGTACGTTCTAGAGATCTTTCCTGTACTCCTTTGTGCGCTGTAGAGATACCTTCCGTACTCCTTTGTGCGCTGTAGAGATACCTTCTGTACTCCTTTGTGCGCTGTAGAGATACCTTCTATACTCCTCTGTACGCTGTAGAGATACCTCGTGTACTCCTTTGTACGTTCTAGAGATATTTCCTGTACTCCTTTGTGCGCTGTAGAGATACCTTCTGTACTCCTTTGTGCGCTGTAGAGATACCTTCTGTACTCCTTTGTACGCTGTAGAGATACCTCGTGTACTCCTTTGTACGCTCTAGAGATATTTCCTGTACTTCTTTGTGCGCTGTAGAGATACCTTCTGTTCTCCTTTGTGCGCTGTAGAGATACCTTCTGTACTCCTTTGTGCGCTGTAGAGATACCTACTGTACTCCTTTGTGCGCTGTAGAGATACCTTCTGTATTCATTTGTACGCTGTAGAGATACCTTCTGTACTCCTTTGTGCGCTGTAGAGATACCTTCTGTACTCCTTTGTGCGCTGTAGAGATACCTTCTGTACTCCTTTGTGCGCTGTGGAGATACATTCTGTACTCTTTTGTGCGCTGTAGAGATACCTTCTGTACTCCTTTGTACGCTGTAGAGATACCTTCTGTACTCCTTTGTGCGCTGTAGAGATACCTTCTGTACTTCTTTGTGCGCTGTAGAGATACCTTCTGTACTCCTTTGTGCGCTGTAGAGATACCTTCTGTACTCCTTCGTACGCTGTAGAGATTCCTCGTGTACTCCTTTGTACGTTCTAGAGATATTTCCTGTACTCCTTTGTGCGCTGTAGAGATACCTTCTGTACTCCTTTGTGCGCTGTAGAGACACCTTCTGTACTTCTTTGTGCGCTGTAGAGATACCTTCTGTACTCCTTTGTGCGCTATAGAGATACCTTCTGTACTCCTTTGTGCGCTGTAGAGATACCTTCTGTACTCCTTTGTGCGCTGTAGAGATACCTTTTGTACTCCTTTGTACGCTGTAGAGATACCTCGTGTACTCCTTTGTACGTTCTAGAGATATTTCCTGTACTCCTTTGTGCGCTGTAGAGATACCTTCTGTACTCCTTTGTGCGCTGTAGAGATACCTTCTCTACTCCTTCGTGCGCTGTAGAGATACCTTCTGTACTCCTTTGTGCGCTGTAGAGATACCTTCTGTACTCCTTTGTACGCTGTAGAGATACCTCGTGTACTCCTTTGTACGTTCTAGAGATATTTCCTGTACTCCTTTGTGCGCTGTAGAGATACCTTCTCTACTCCTTTGTGCGCTGTAGAGATACCTTCTGTACTCCTTTGTGCGCTGCAGAGATACCTTCTGTACTCCTTTGTGCGCTGTAGAGATACCTTCTGTACTCCTTTGTACGTTCTAGAGATATTTCCTGTACTCCTTTGTGCGCAGTAGAGATACCTTCTGTACTCCTTTGTGCGCTGTAGAGATACCTTCTGTACTCCTTTGTACGCTGTAGAGATACCTCGTGTACTCCTTTGTACGTTCTAGAGATATTTCCTGTACTCCTTTGTGCGCTGTAGAGATACCTTCTGTACTCCTTTGTGCGCTGTAGAGATACCTTCTGTACTCCTTTGTGCGCTGTAGAGATACCTTCTGTACTCCTTTGTGCGCTGTAGAGATATTTTCTGTACTCCTTTGTGCGCTGTAGAGATACCTTTTGTACTCCTTTGTGCGCTGTAGAGATACCTTCTGTACTCCTTTGTACGCCTTAGAGATACCTCGTGTACTCCTTTGTACGTTCTAGAGATCTTTCCTGTACTCCTTTGTGCGCTGTAGAGATACCTTCCGTACTCCTTTGTGCGCTGTAGAGATACCTTCTGTACTCCTTTGTGCGCTGTAGAGATACCTTCTATACTCCTTTGTACGCTGTAGAGATACCTCGTGTACTCCTTTGTACGTTCTAGAGATATTTCCTGTACTCCTTTGTGCGCTGTAGAGATACCTTCTGTACTCCTTTGTGCGCTGTAGAGATACCTTCTGTACTCCTTTGTACGCTGTAGAGATACCTCGTGTACTCCTTTGTACGCTCTAGAGATATTTCCTGTACTTCTTTGTGCGCTGTAGAGATACCTTCTGTTCTCCTTTGTGCGCTGTAGAGATACCTTCTGTACTCCTTTGTGCGCTGTAGAGATACCTACTGTACTCCTTTGTGCGCTGTAGAGATACCTTCTGTATTCATTTGTACGCTGTAGAGATACCTTCTGTACTCCTTTGTGCGCTGTAGAGATACCTTCTGTACTCCTTTGTGCGCTGTAGAGATACCTTCTGTACTCCTTTGTGCGCTGTGGAGATACATTCTGTACTCTTTTGTGCGCTGTAGAGATACCTTCTGTACTCCTTTGTACGCTGTAGAGATACCTTCTGTACTCCTTTGTGCGCTGTAGAGATACCTTCTGTACTCCTTTGTGCGCTGTAGAGATACCTTCTGTACTCCTTTGTGCGCTGTAGAGATACCTTCTGTACTCCTTCGTACGCTGTAGAGATTCCTCGTGTACTCCTTTGTACGTTCTAGAGATATTTCCTGTACTCCTTTGTGCGCTGTAGAGATACCTTCTGTACTCCTTTGTGCGCTGTAGAGACACCTTCTGTACTTCTTTGTGCGCTGTAGAGATACCTTCTGTACTCCTTTGTGCGCTATAGAGATACCTTCTGTACTCCTTTGTGCGCTGTAGAGATACCTTCTGTACTCCTTTGTGCGCTGTAGAGATACCTTTTGTACTCCTTTGTACGCTGTAGAGATACCTCGTGTACTCCTTTGTACGTTCTAGAGATATTTCCTGTACTCCTTTGTGCGCTGTAGAGATACCTTCTGTACTCCTTTGTGCGCTGTAGAGATACCTTCTCTACTCCTTCGTGCGCTGTAGAGATACCTTCTGTACTCCTTTGTGCGCTGTAGAGATACCTTCTGTACTCCTTTGTACGCTGTAGAGATACCTCGTGTACTCCTTTGTACGTTCTAGAGATATTTCCTGTACTCCTTTGTGCGCTGTAGAGATACCTTCTCTACTCCTTTGTGCGCTGTAGAGATACCTTCTGTACTCCTTTGTGCGCTGCAGAGATACCTTCTGTACTCCTTTGTGCGCTGTAGAGATACCTTCTGTACTCCTTTGTACGTTCTAGAGATATTTCCTGTACTCCTTTGTGCGCAGTAGAGATACCTTCTGTACTCCTTTGTGCGCTGTAGAGATACCTTCTGTACTCCTTTGTACGCTGTAGAGATACCTCGTGTACTCCTTTGTACGTTCTAGAGATATTTCCTGTACTCCTTTGTGCGCTGTAGAGATACCTTCTGTACTCCTTTGTGCGCTGTAGAGATACCTTCTGTACTCCTTTGTGCGCTGTAGAGATACCTTCTGTACTCCTTTGTGCGCTGTAGAGATATTTTCTGTACTCCTTTGTGCGCTGTAGAGATACCTTCTGTACTCCTTTGTGCGCTGTAGAGATACCTTCTGTACTCCTTTGTGCGCTGTAGAGATACTTTCTGTACTCCTTTGTGCGCTGTAGAGATACCTTCTGTACTCCTTTGTGCGCTGTAGAGATACCTTCTGTACTCCTTTGTGCGCTGTAGAGATACCTTCTGTACTCCTTTGTACGCTGTAGAGATACCTCGTGTACTCCTTTGTACGTTCTAAAGATATTTCCTGTACTCCTTTGTGCGCTGTAGAGATACCTTCTGTACTCCTTTGTGCGCTGTAGAGATACCTTCTGTACTCCTTTGTGCGCTGTAGAGATACCTTCTGTACTCCTTTGTGCGCTGTAGAGATACCTTCTGTACTCCTTTGTGCGCTGTTGAGATACCTTCTGTACACCTTTGTACGCTGTAGAGATACCTCGTGTACTCCTTTGTACGTTCTAGAGATATTTCCTGTACTCCTTTGTGCGCTGTAGAGATACCATCTGTACTCCTTTGTGCGCTGTAGAGATACCTTCTGTACTCCTTTGTGCGCTGTAGAGATACCTTCTGTACTCCTTTGTGCGCTGTAGAGATATCTTCTGTACTCCTTTGTGCGCTGTAGAGATACCTTCTGTACTCCTTTGTACCCTGTAGAGATACCTCGTTTACTCCTTTGTACGTTCTTGAGATATTTCCTGTACTCCTTTGTGCGCTGTAGAGATACCTTTTGTACTCCTTTGTGCGCTGTAGAGATACCTTCTGTACTCCTTTGTACGCTGTAGAGATACCTCGTGTACTCCTTTGTACGTTCTAGATATATTTCCTGTACTCCCTTGTGCGCTGTAGAGATACCTTCTGTACTCCTTTGTACGCTGTAGAGATACCTTCTGTATTCCTTTGTGCGCTGTAGAGATACCTTCTGTACTCCTTTGTGCGCTGTAGAGATACCTTCTGTACTCCTTTGTGCGCTGTAGAGATACCTTCTGTACTCCTTTGTACGCTGTAGAGATACCTCGTGTACTCCTTTGTACGTTCTAGAGATATTTCCTGTACTCCTTTGTGCGCTGTAGAGATACCTTCTGTACTCCTTTGTGCGCTGTAGAGATACCTTCTGTACTCCTTTGTGCGCTGTAGAGATACCTTCTGTACTCCTTTGTGCGCTGTAGAGATACCTTCTGTACTCCTTTGTGCGCTGTAGAGATACCTTCTGTACTCCTTTGTACGCTGTAGAGATACCTCGTGTACTCCTTTGTACGTTCTAGAGATATTTCCTGTACTCCTTTGTGCGTTGTAGAGATACCTTCTGTACTCCTTTGTGCGCTGTAGAGATACCTTTTGTACTCCTTTGTACGCTGTAGAGATACCTCGTGTACTCCTTTGTACGTTCTAGAGATATTTCCTGTACTCCTTTGTGCGCTGTAGAGATACCTTCTGTACTCCTTTGTGCGCTGTAGAGATACCTTCTCTACTCCTTCGTGCGCTGTAGAGATACCTTCTGTACTCCTTTGTGCGCTGTAGAGATACCTTCTGTACTCCTTTGTACGCTGTAGAGATACCTCGTGTACTCCTTTGTACGTTCTAGAGATATTTCCTGTACTCCTTTGTGCGCTGTAGAGATACCTTCTCTACTCCTTTGTGCGCTGTAGAGATACCTTCTGTACTCCTTTGTGCGCTGCAGAGATACCTTCTGTACTCCTTTGTGCGCTGTAGAGATACCTTCTGTACTCCTTTGTACGTTCTAGAGATATTTCCTGTACTCCTTTGTGCGCAGTAGAGATACCTTCTGTACTCCTTTGTGCGCTGTAGAGATACCTTCTGTACTCCTTTGTACGCTGTAGAGATACCTCGTGTACTCCTTTGTACGTTCTAGAGATATTTCCTGTACTCCTTTGTGCGCTGTAGAGATACCTTCTGTACTCCTTTGTGCGCTGTAGAGATACCTTCTGTACTCCTTTGTGCGCTGTAGAGATACCTTCTGTACTCCTTTGTGCGCTGTAGAGATATTTTCTGTACTCCTTTGTGCGCTGTAGAGATACCTTTTGTACTCCTTTGTGCGCTGTAGAGATACCTTCTGTACTCCTTTGTACGCCTTAGAGATACCTCGTGTACTCCTTTGTACGTTCTAGAGATCTTTCCTGTACTCCTTTGTGCGCTGTAGAGATACCTTCCGTACTCCTTTGTGCGCTGTAGAGATACCTTCTGTACTCCTTTGTGCGCTGTAGAGATACCTTCTATACTCCTTTGTACGCTGTAGAGATACCTCGTGTACTCCTTTGTACGTTCTAGAGATATTTCCTGTACTCCTTTGTGCGCTGTAGAGATACCTTCTGTACTCCTTTGTGCGCTGTAGAGATACCTTCTGTACTCCTTTGTACGCTGTAGAGATACCTCGTGTACTCCTTTGTACGCTCTAGAGATATTTCCTGTACTTCTTTGTGCGCTGTAGAGATACCTTCTGTTCTCCTTTGTGCGCTGTAGAGATACCTTCTGTACTCCTTTGTGCGCTGTAGAGATACCTACTGTACTCCTTTGTGCGCTGTAGAGATACCTTCTGTATTCATTTGTACGCTGTAGAGATACCTTCTGTACTCCTTTGTGCGCTGTAGAGATACCTTCTGTACTCCTTTGTGCGCTGTAGAGATACCTTCTGTACTCCTTTGTGCGCTGTGGAGATACATTCTGTACTCTTTTGTGCGCTGTAGAGATACCTTCTGTACTCCTTTGTACGCTGTAGAGATACCTTCTGTACTCCTTTGTGCGCTGTAGAGATACCTTCTGTACTCCTTTGTGCGCTGTAGAGATACCTTCTGTACTCCTTTGTGCGCTGTAGAGATACCTTCTGTACTCCTTCGTACGCTGTAGAGATTCCTCGTGTACTCCTTTGTACGTTCTAGAGATATTTCCTGTACTCCTTTGTGCGCTGTAGAGATACCTTCTGTACTCCTTTGTGCGCTGTAGAGACACCTTCTGTACTTCTTTGTGCGCTGTAGAGATACCTTCTGTACTCCTTTGTGCGCTATAGAGATACCTTCTGTACTCCTTTGTGCGCTGTAGAGATACCTTCTGTACTCCTTTGTGCGCTGTAGAGATACCTTTTGTACTCCTTTGTACGCTGTAGAGATACCTCGTGTACTCCTTTGTACGTTCTAGAGATATTTCCTGTACTCCTTTGTGCGCTGTAGAGATACCTTCTGTACTCCTTTGTGCGCTGTAGAGATACCTTCTCTACTCCTTCGTGCGCTGTAGAGATACCTTCTGTACTCCTTTGTGCGCTGTAGAGATACCTTCTGTACTCCTTTGTACGCTGTAGAGATACCTCGTGTACTCCTTTGTACGTTCTAGAGATATTTCCTGTACTCCTTTGTGCGCTGTAGAGATACCTTCTCTACTCCTTTGTGCGCTGTAGAGATACCTTCTGTACTCCTTTGTGCGCTGCAGAGATACCTTCTGTACTCCTTTGTGCGCTGTAGAGATACCTTCTGTACTCCTTTGTACGTTCTAGAGATATTTCCTGTACTCCTTTGTGCGCAGTAGAGATACCTTCTGTACTCCTTTGTGCGCTGTAGAGATACCTTCTGTACTCCTTTGTACGCTGTAGAGATACCTCGTGTACTCCTTTGTACGTTCTAGAGATATTTCCTGTACTCCTTTGTGCGCTGTAGAGATACCTTCTGTACTCCTTTGTGCGCTGTAGAGATACCTTCTGTACTCCTTTGTGCGCTGTAGAGATACCTTCTGTACTCCTTTGTGCGCTGTAGAGATATTTTCTGTACTCCTTTGTGCGCTGTAGAGATACCTTCTGTACTCCTTTGTGCGCTGTAGAGATACCTTCTGTACTCCTTTGTGCGCTGTAGAGATACTTTCTGTACTCCTTTGTGCGCTGTAGAGATACCTTCTGTACTCCTTTGTGCGCTGTAGAGATACCTTCTGTACTCCTTTGTGCGCTGTAGAGATACCTTCTGTACTCCTTTGTACGCTGTAGAGATACCTCGTGTACTCCTTTGTACGTTCTAAAGATATTTCCTGTACTCCTTTGTGCGCTGTAGAGATACCTTCTGTACTCCTTTGTGCGCTGTAGAGATACCTTCTGTACTCCTTTGTGCGCTGTAGAGATACCTTCTGTACTCCTTTGTGCGCTGTAGAGATACCTTCTGTACTCCTTTGTGCGCTGTTGAGATACCTTCTGTACACCTTTGTACGCTGTAGAGATACCTCGTGTACTCCTTTGTACGTTCTAGAGATATTTCCTGTACTCCTTTGTGCGCTGTAGAGATACCATCTGTACTCCTTTGTGCGCTGTAGAGATACCTTCTGTACTCCTTTGTGCGCTGTAGAGATACCTTCTGTACTCCTTTGTGCGCTGTAGAGATATCTTCTGTACTCCTTTGTGCGCTGTAGAGATACCTTCTGTACTCCTTTGTACCCTGTAGAGATACCTCGTTTACTCCTTTGTACGTTCTTGAGATATTTCCTGTACTCCTTTGTGCGCTGTAGAGATACCTTTTGTACTCCTTTGTGCGCTGTAGAGATACCTTCTGTACTCCTTTGTACGCTGTAGAGATACCTCGTGTACTCCTTTGTACGTTCTAGATATATTTCCTGTACTCCCTTGTGCGCTGTAGAGATACCTTCTGTACTCCTTTGTACGCTGTAGAGATACCTTCTGTATTCCTTTGTGCGCTGTAGAGATACCTTCTGTACTCCTTTGTGCGCTGTAGAGATACCTTCTGTACTCCTTTGTGCGCTGTAGAGATACCTTCTGTACTCCTTTGTACGCTGTAGAGATACCTCGTGTACTCCTTTGTACGTTCTAGAGATATTTCCTGTACTCCTTTGTGCGCTGTAGAGATACCTTCTGTACTCCTTTGTGCGCTGTAGAGATACCTTCTGTACTCCTTTGTGCGCTGTAGAGATACCTTCTGTACTCCTTTGTGCGCTGTAGAGATACCTTCTGTACTCCTTTGTGCGCTGTAGAGATACCTTCTGTACTCCTTTGTACGCTGTAGAGATACCTCGTGTACTCCTTTGTACGTTCTAGAGATATTTCCTGTACTCCTTTGTGCGTTGTAGAGATACCTTTTGTACTCCTTTGTGCGCTGTAGAGATACCTTTTGTACTCCTTTGTACGCTGTAGAGATACCTCGTGTACTCCTTTGTACGTTCTAGAGATATTTCCTGTACTCCTTTGTGCGCTGTAGAGATACCTTCTGTACTCCTTTGTGCGCTGTAGAGATACCTTCTGTACTCCTTTGTGCGCTGTAGAGATACCTTCTGTACTCCTTTGTGCGCTGTAGAGATACCTTCTGTACTCCTTTGTACGCTGTAGAGATACCTCGTGTACTCCTTTGTACGTTCTAGAGATCTTTCCTGTACTCCTTTGTGCGCTGTAGAGATACCTTCTGTACTCCTTTGTGCGCTGTAGAGATACCTTCTGTACTCCTTTGTGCGCTGTAGAGATACCTTCTGTACTCCTTTGTACGCTGTAGAGATACCTCGTGTACTTCTTTGTACGTTCTAGAGATATTTCCTGTACTCCTTTGTGCGCTGTAGAGATACCTTCTGTACTCCTTTGTGAGCTGTAGAGATACCTTCTGTACTCCTTTGTACGCTGTAGAGATACCTCGTGTACTCCTTTGTACGTTCTAGAGATATTTCCTGTACTCCTTTGTGCGCTGTAGAGATACCTTCTGTACACCTTTGTGCGCTGTAGAGATACCTTCTGTACTCCTTTGTGCGCTGTAGAGATACCTTCTGTACTCCTTTGTGCGCTGTAGAGATACCTTCTGTACCCCTTTGTAGGCTGTTGAGATACCTCGTGTACTCCTTTGTACGTTCTAGTGATATTTCCTGTACTCCTTTGTGCGCTGTAGAGATACCTTCTGTACTCCTTTGTGCGCTGTAGAGATACCTTCTGTACTCCTTTGTGCGCTGTAGAGATACCTTCTGTACTCCTTTGTGCGCTGTAGAGATACCTTCTCTACTCCTTCGTGCGCTGTAGAGATACCTTCTGTACTCCTTTGTGCGCTGTAGAGATACCTTCTGTACTCCTTTGTACGCTGTAGAGATACCTCGTGTACTCCTTTGTACGTTCTAGAGATATTTCCTGTACTCCTTTGTGCGCTGTAGAGATACCTTCTCTACTCCTTTGTGCGCTGTAGAGATACCTTCTGTACTCCTTTGTGCGCTGCAGAGATACCTTCTGTACTCCTTTGTGCGCTGTAGAGATACCTTCTGTACTCCTTTGTACGTTCTAGAGATATTTCCTGTACTCCTTTGTGCGCAGTAGAGATACCTTCTGTACTCCTTTGTGCGCTGTAGAGATACCTTCTGTACTCCTTTGTACGCTGTAGAGATACCTCGTGTACTCCTTTGTACGTTCTAGAGATATTTCCTGTACTCCTTTGTGCGCTGTAGAGATACCTTCTGTACTCCTTTGTGCGCTGTAGAGATACCTTCTGTACTCCTTTGTGCGCTGTAGAGATACCTTCTGTACTCCTTTGTGCGCTGTAGAGATATTTTCTGTACTCCTTTGTGCGCTGTAGAGATACCTTCTGTACTCCTTTGTGCGCTGTAGAGATACCTTCTGTACTCCTTTGTGCGCTGTAGAGATACTTTCTGTACTCCTTTGTGCGCTGTAGAGATACCTTCTGTACTCCTTTGTGCGCTGTAGAGATACCTTCTGTATTCCTTTGTGCGCTGTAGAGATACCTTCTGTACTCCTTTGTACGCTGTAGAGATACCTCGTGTACTCCTTTGTACGTTCTAGAGATATTTCCTGTACTCCTTTGTGCGCTGTAGAGATACCTTCTGTACTCCTTTGTGCGCTGTAGAGATACCTTCTGTACTCCTTTGTGCGCTGTAGAGATACCTTCTGTACTCCTTTGTGCGCTGTAGAGATACCTTCTGTACTCCTTTGTGCGCTGTTGAGATACCTTCTGTACACCTTTGTACGCTGTAGAGAGACCTCGTGTACTCCTTTGTACGTTCTAGAGATATTTCCTGTACTCCTTTGTGCGCTGTAGAGATACCATCTGTACTCCTTTGTGCGCTGTAGAGATACCTTCTGTACTCCTTTGTGCGCTGTAGAGATACCTTCTGTACTCCTTTGTGCGCTGTAGAGATATCTTCTGTACTCCTTTGTGCGCTGTAGAGATACCTTCTGTACTCCTTTGTACCCTGTAGAGATACCTCGTTTACTTCTTTGTACGTTCTTGAGATATTTCCTGTACTCCTTTGTGCGCTGTAGAGATACCTTTTGTACTCCTTTGTGCGCTGTAGAGATACCTTCTGTACTCCTTTGTACGCTGTAGAGATACCTCGTGTACTCCTTTGTACGTTCTAGATATATTTCCTGTACTCCCTTGTGCGCTGTAGAGATACCTTCTGTACTCCTTTGTACGCTGTAGAGATACCTTCTGTATTCCTTTGTGCGCTGTAGAGATACCTTCTGTACTCCTTTGTGCGCTGTAGAGATACCTTCTGTACTCCTTTGTGCGCTGTAGAGATACCTTCTGTACTCCTTTGAACGCTGTAGAGATACCTCGTGTACTCCTTTGTACGTTCTAGAGATATTTCCTGTACTCCTTTGTGCGCTGTAGAGATACCTTCTGTACTCCTTTGTGCGCTGTAGAGATACCTTCTGTACTCCTTTGTGCGCTGTAGAGATACCTTCTGTACTCCTTTGTGCGCTGTAGAGATACCTTCTGTACTCCTATGTGCGCTGTAGAGATACCTTCTGTACTCCTTTGTACGCTGTAGAGATACCTCGTGTACTCCTTTGTACGTTCTAGAGATATTTCCTGTACTCCTTTGTGCGTTGTAGAGATACCTTTTGTACTCCTTTGTGCGCTGTAGAGATACCTTTTGTACTCCTTTGTACGCTGTAGAGATACCTCGTGTACTCCTTTGTACGTTCTAGAGATATTTCCTGTACTCCTTTGTGCGCTGTAGAGATACCTTCTGTACTCCTTTGTGCGCTGTAGAGATACCTTCTGTACTCCTTTGTGCGCTGTAGAGATACCTTCTGTACTCCTTTGTGCGCTGTAGAGATACCTTCTGTACTCCTTTGTACGCTGTAGAGATACCTCGTGTACTCCTTTGTACGTTCTAGAGATCTTTCCTGTACTCCTTTGTGCGCTGTAGAGATACCTTCTGTACTCCTTTGTGCGCTGTAGAGATACCTTCTGTACTCCTTTGTGCGCTGTAGAGATACCTTCTGTACTCCTTTGTACGCTGTAGAGATACCTCGTGTACTCCTTTGTACGTTCTAGAGATATTTCCTGTACTCCTTTGTGCGCTGTAGAGATACCTTCTGTACTCCTTTGTGAGCTGTAGAGATACCTTCTGTACTCCTTTGTACGCTGTAGAGATACCTCGTGTACTCCTTTGTACGTTCTAGAGATATTTCCTGTACTCCTTTGTGCGCTGTAGAGATACCTTCTGTACACCTTTGTGCGCTGTAGAGATACCTTCTGTACTCCTTTGTGCGCTGTAGAGATACCTTCTGTACTCCTTTGTGCGCTGTAGAGATACCTTTTGTACTCCTTTGTACGCTGTAGAGATACCTCGTGTACTCCTTTGTACGTTCTAGAGATATTTCCTGTACTCCTTTGTGCGCTGTAGAGATACCTTCTGTACTCCTTTGTGCGCTGTAGAGATACCTTCTCTACTCCTTCGTGCGCTGTAGAGATACCTTCTGTACTCCTTTGTGCGCTGTAGAGATACCTTCTGTACTCCTTTGTACGCTGTAGAGATACCTCGTGTACTCCTTTGTACGTTCTAGAGATATTTCCTGTACTCCTTTGTGCGCTGTAGAGATACCTTCTCTACTCCTTTGTGCGCTGTAGAGATACCTTCTGTACTCCTTTGTGCGCTGCAGAGATACCTTCTGTACTCCTTTGTGCGCTGTAGAGATACCTTCTGTACTCCTTTGTACGTTCTAGAGATATTTCCTGTACTCCTTTGTGCGCAGTAGAGATACCTTCTGTACTCCTTTGTGCGCTGTAGAGATACCTTCTGTACTCCTTTGTACGCTGTAGAGATACCTCGTGTACTCCTTTGTACGTTCTAGAGATATTTCCTGTACTCCTTTGTGCGCTGTAGAGATACCTTCTGTACTCCTTTGTGCGCTGTAGAGATACCTTCTGTACTCCTTTGTGCGCTGTAGAGATACCTTCTGTACTCCTTTGTGCGCTGTAGAGATATTTTCTGTACTCCTTTGTGCGCTGTAGAGATACCTTCTGTACTCCTTTGTGCGCTGTAGAGATACCTTCTGTACTCCTTTGTGCGCTGTAGAGATACTTTCTGTACTCCTTTGTGCGCTGTAGAGATACCTTCTGTACTCCTTTGTGCGCTGTAGAGATACCTTCTGTACTCCTTTGTGCGCTGTAGAGATACCTTCTGTACTCCTTTGTACGCTGTAGAGATACCTCGTGTACTCCTTTGTACGTTCTAGAGATATTTCCTGTACTCCTTTGTGCGCTGTAGAGATACCTTCTGTACTCCTTTGTGCGCTGTAGAGATACCTTCTGTACTCCTTTGTGCGCTGTAGAGATACCTTCTGTACTCCTTTGTGCGCTGTAGAGATACCTTCTGTACTCCTTTGTGCGCTGTTGAGATACCTTCTGTACACCTTTGTACGCTGTAGAGATACCTCGTGTACTCCTTTGTACGTTCTAGAGATATTTCCTGTACTCCTTTGTGCGCTGTAGAGATACCATCTGTACTCCTTTGTGCGCTGTAGAGATACCTTCTGTACTCCTTTGTGCGCTGTAGAGATACCTTCTGTACTCCTTTGTGCGCTGTAGAGATATCTTCTGTACTCCTTTGTGCGCTGTAGAGATACCTTCTGTACTCCTTTGTACCCTGTAGAGATACCTCGTTTACTCCTTTGTACGTTCTTGAGATATTTCCTGTACTCCTTTGTGCGCTGTAGAGATACCTTTTGTACTCCTTTGTGCGCTGTAGAGATACCTTCTGTACTCCTTTGTACGCTGTAGAGAAACCTCGTGTACTCCTTTGTACGTTCTAGATATATTTCCTGTACTCCCTTGTGCGCTGTAGAGATACCTTCTGTACTCCTTTGTACGCTGTAGAGATACCTTCTGTATTCCTTTGTGCGCTGTAGAGATACCTTCTGTACTCCTTTGTGCGCTGTAGAGATACCTTCTGTACTCCTTTGTGCGCTGTAGAGATACCTTCTGTACTCCTTTGTACGCTGTAGAGATACCTCGTGTACTCCTTTGTACGTTCTAGAGATATTTCCTGTACTCCTTTGTGCGCTGTAGAGATACCTTCTGTACTCCTTTGTGCGCTGTAGAGATACCTTCTGTACTCCTTTGTGCGCTGTAGAGATACCTTCTGTACTCCTTTGTGCGCTGTAGAGATACCTTCTGTACTCCTTTGTGCGCTGTAGAGATACCTTCTGTACTCCTTTGTACGCTGTAGAGATACCTCGTGTACTCCTTTGTACGTTCTAGAGATATTTCCTGTACTCCTTTGTGCGTTGTAGAGATACCTTTTGTACTCCTTTGTGCGCTGTAGAGATACCTTTTGTACTCCTTTGTACGCTGTAGAGATACCTCGTGTACTCCTTTGTACGTTCTAGAGATATTTCCTGTACTCCTTTGTGCGCTGTAGAGATACCTTCTGTACTCCTTTGTGCGCTGTAGAGATACCTTCTGTACTCCTTTGTGCGCTGTAGAGATACCTTCTGTACTCCTTTGTGCGCTGTAGAGATACCTTCTGTACTCCTTTGTACGCTGTAGAGATACCTCGTGTACTCCTTTGTACGTTCTAGAGATCTTTCCTGTACTCCTTTGTGCGCTGTAGAGATACCTTCTGTACTCCTTTGTGCGCTGTAGAGATACCTTCTGTACTCCTTTGTGCGCTGTAGAGATACCTTCTGTACTCCTTTGTACGCTGTAGAGATACCTCGTGTACTCCTTTGTACGTTCTAGAGATATTTCCTGTACTCCTTTGTGCGCTGTAGAGATACCTTCTGTACTCCTTTGTGAGCTGTAGAGATACCTTCTGTACTCCTTTGTACGCTGTAGAGATACCTCGTGTACTCCTTTGTACGTTCTAGAGATATTTCCTGTACTCCTTTGTGCGCTGTAGAGATACCTTCTGTACACCTTTGTGCGCTGTAGAGATACCTTCTGTACTCCTTTGTGCGCTGTAGAGATACCTTCTGTACTCCTTTGTGCGCTGTAGAGATACCTTCTGTACCCCTTTGTAGGCTGTTGAGACACCTCGTGTACTCCTTTGTACGTTCTAGAGATATTTCCTGTACTCCTTTGTGCGCTGTAGAGATACCTTCTGTACTCCTTTGTGCGCTGTAGAGATACCTTCTGTACTCCTTTGTGCGCTGTAGAGATACCTTCTGTACTCCTTTGTGCGCTGTAGAGATACCTTCTCTACTCCTTCGTGCGCTGTAGAGATGCCTTCTGTACTCCTTTGTGCGCTGTAGAGATACCTTCTGTACTCCTTTGTACGCTGTAGAGATACCTCGTGTACTCCTTTGTACGTTCTAGAGATATTTCCTGTACTCCTTTGTGCGCTGTAGAGATACCTTCTCTACTCCTTTGTGCGCTGTAGAGATACCTTCTGTACTCCTTTGTGCGCTGCAGAGATACCTTCTGTACTCCTTTGTGCGCTGTAGAGATACCTTCTGTACTCCTTTGTACGTTCTAGAGATATTTCCTGTACTCCTTTGTGCGCAGTAGAGATACCTTCTGTACTCCTTTGTGCGCTGTAGAGATACCTTCTGTACTCCTTTGTACGCTGTAGAGATACCTCGTGTACTCCTTTGTACGTTCTAGAGATATTTCCTGTACTCCTTTGTGCGCTGTAGAGATACCTTCTGTACTCCTTTGTGCGCTGTAGAGATACCTTCTGTACTCCTTTGTGCGCTGTAGAGATACCTTCTGTACTCCTTTGTGCGCTGTAGAGTTATTTTCTGTACTCCTTTGTGCGCTGTAGAGATACCTTCTGTACTCCTTTGTGCGCTGTAGAGATACCTTCTGTACTCCTTTGTGCGCTGTAGAGATACTTTCTGTACTCCTTTGTGCGCTGTAGAGATACCTTCTGTACTCCTTTGTGCGCTGTAGAGATACCTTCTGTACTCCTTTGTGCGCTGTAGAGATACCTTCTGTACTCCTTTGTGCGCTGTAGAGATACCTTCTGTACTCCTTTGTACGCTGTAGAGATACCTCGTGTACTCCTTTGTACGTTCTAGAGATATTTCCTGTACTCCTTTGTGCGCTGTAGAGATACCTTCTGTACTCCTTTGTGCGCTGTAGAGATACCTTCTGTACTCCTTTGTGCGCTGTAGAGATACCTTCTGTACTCCTTTGTGCGCTGTAGAGATACCTTCTGTACTCCTTTGTGCGCTGTTGAGATACCTTCTGTACACCTTTGTACGCTGTAGAGATACCTCGTGTACTCCTTTGTACGTTCTAGAGATATTTCCTGTACTCCTTTGTGCGCTGTAGAGATACCATCTGTACTCCTTTGTGCGCTGTAGAGATACCTTCTGTACTCCTTTGTGCGCTGTAGAGATACCTTCTGTACTCCTTTGTGCGCTGTAGAGATATCTTCTGTACTCCTTTGTGCGCTGTAGAGATACCTTCTGTACTCCTTTGTACCCTGTAGAGATACCTCGTTTACTCCTTTGTACGTTCTTGAGATATTTCCTGTACTCCTTTGTGCGCTGTAGAGATACCTTTTGTACTCCTTTGTGCGCTGTAGAGATACCTTCTGTACTCCTTTGTACGCTGTAGAGATACCTCGTGTACTCCTTTGTACGTTCTAGATATATTTCCTGTACTCCCTTGTGCGCTGTAGAGATACCTTCTGTACTCCTTTGTACGCTGTAGAGATACCTTCTGTATTCCTTTGTGCGCTGTAGAGATACCTTCTGTACTCCTTTGTGCGCTGTAGAGATACCTTCTGTACTCCTTTGTGCGCTGTAGAGATACCTTCTGTACTCCTTTGTACGCTGTAGAGATACCTCGTGTACTCCTTTGTACGTTCTAGAGATATTTCCTGTACTCCTTTGTGCGCTGTAGAGATACCTTCTGTACTCCTTTGTGCGCTGTAGAGATACCTTCTGTACTCCTTTGTGCGCTGTAGAGATACCTTCTGTACTCCTTTGTGCGCTGTAGAGATACCTTCTGTACTCCTTTGTGCGCTGTAGAGATACCTTCTGTACTCCTTTGTACGCTGTAGAGATACCTCGTGTACTCCTTTGTACGTTCTAGAGATATTTCCTGTACTCCTTTGTGCGTTGTAGAGATACCTTTTGTACTCCTTTGTGCGCTGTAGAGATACCTTTTGTACTCCTTTGTACGCTGTAGAGATACCTCGTGTACTCCTTTGTACGTTCTAGAGATATTTCCTGTACTCCTTTGTGCGCTGTAGAGATACCTTCTGTACTCCTTTGTGCGCTGTAGAGATACCTTCTGTACTCCTTTGTGCGCTGTAGAGATACCTTCTGTACTCCTTTGTGCGCTGTAGAGATACCTTCTGTACTCCTTTGTACGCTGTAGAGATACCTCGTGTACTCCTTTGTACGTTCTAGAGATCTTTCCTGTACTCCTTTGTGCGCTGTAGAGATACCTTCTGTACTCCTTTGTGCGCTGTAGAGATACCTTCTGTACTCCTTTGTGCGCTGTAGAGATACCTTCTGTACTCCTTTGTACGCTGTAGAGATACCTCGTGTACTCCTTTGTACGTTCTAGAGATATTTCCTGTACTCCTTTGTGCGCTGTAGAGATACCTTCTGTACTCCTTTGTGAGCTGTAGAGATACCTTCTGTACTCCTTTGTACGCTGTAGAGATACCTCGTGTACTCCTTTGTACGTTCTAGAGATATTTCCTGTACTCCTTTGTGCGCTGTAGAGATACCTTCTGTACACCTTTGTGCGCTGTAGAGATACCTTCCGTACTCCTTTGTGCGCTGTAGAGATACCCTCTGTACTCCTTTGTGCGCTGTAGAGATACCTTCTGTACCCCTTTGTAGGCTGTTGAGATACCTCGTGTACTCCTTTGTACGTTCTAGAGATATTTCCTGTACTCCTTTGTGCGCTGTAGAGATACCTTCTGTACTCCTTTGTGCGCTGTAGAGATACCTTCTGTACTCCTTTGTGCGCTGTAGAGATACCTTCTGTACTCCTTTGTGCGCTGTAGAGATACCTTCTGTACTCCTTTGTGCGCTGTAGAGATACCTTCTGTACTCCTTTGTACGCTGTAGAGATACCTCGTGTACTCCTTTGTACGTTCTAGAGATATTCCATGTACTCCTTTGTGCGCTGTAGAGATACCTTCTGTACTCCTTTGTGCGCTGTAGAGATACCTTCTGTACTCCTTTGTACGCTGTAGAGATACCTCGTGTACTCCTTTGTACGTTCTAGAGATATTTCCTGTACTCCTTTGTGCGCTGTAGAGATACCTTCTGTACTCCTTTGTGCGCTGTAGAGATACCTTCTGTACTCCTTTGTGCGCTGTAGAGATACCTTCTGTACTCCTTTGTGCGCTGTAGAGATACCTTCTGTACTCCTTTGTACGCTGTAGAGATACCTCGTGTACTCCTTTGTACGTTCTAGAGATATTTCCTGTACTCCTTTGTGCGCTGTAGAGATACCTTCTGTACTCCTTTGTGCGCTGTAGAGATACCTTCTGTACTCCTTTGTGCGCTGTAGAGATACCTTCTGTACTCCTTTGTGCGCTGTAGAGATACCTTCTGTACTCCTTTGTGCGCTGTAGAGATACCTTCTGTACTCCTTTGTGCGCTGTAGAGATACCTTCTGTACTCCTTTGTACGCTGTAGAGATACCTCGTGTACTCCTTTGTACGTTCTAGAGATATTCCATGTACTCCTTTGTGCGCTGTAGAGATACCTTCTGTACTCCTTTGTGCGCTGTAGAGATACCTTCTGTACTCCTTTGTACGCTGTAGAGATACCTCGTGTACTCCTTTGTACGTTCTAGAGATATTTCCTGTACTCCTTTGTGCGCTGTAGAGATACCTTCTGTACTCCTTTGTGCGCTGTAGAGATACCTTCTGTACTCCTTTGTGCGCTGTAGAGATACCTTCTGTACTCCTTTGTGCGCTGTAGAGATACCTTCTGTACTCCTTTGTACTCTGTAGAGATACCTCGTGTACTCCTTTGTACGTTCTAGAGATATTTCCTGTACTCCTTTGTTCGCTGTAGATATACCTTCTGTACTCCTTTGTGCGCTGTAGAGATACCTTCTGTACTCCTTTGTGCGCTGTAGAGATACCTTCTGTACTCCTTTGTGCGCTGTAGAGATACCTTCTGTACTCGTTTGTACGCTGTAGAGATACCTCGTGTACTCCTTTGTACGTTCTAGAGATATTTCCTGTACTCCTTTGTGCGCTGTAGAGATACCTTCTGTACTTCTTTGTGCGCTGTAGAGATACCTTCTGTACTCCTTTGTGCGCTGTAGAGATACCTTCTGTACTCCTTTGTGCGCTGTAGAGATACCTTCTGTACTCCTTTGTGCGCTGTAGAGATACCTTCTGTACTCCTTTGTACGCTGTAGAGATACCTCGTGTACTCCTTTGTACGTTCTAGAGATATTTCCAGTACTCCTTTGTGCGCTGTAGAGATACCTTTTGTACTCCTTTGTGCGCTGTAGAGATACCTTTTGTACTCCTTTGTACGCTGTAGAGAGACCTCGTGTACTCCTTTGTACGTTCTAGAGATATTTCCTGTACTCCTTTGTGCGCTGTAGAGATACCTTCTGTACTCCTTTGTGCGCTGTAGAGATACCTTCTGTACTCCTTTGTGCGCTGTAGAGATACCTTTTGTACTCCTTTGTGCGCTGTAGAGATACCTTCTGTACTCCTTTGTACGCCTTAGAGATACCTCGTGTACTCCTTTGTACGTTCTAGAGATCTTTCCTGTACTCCTTTGTGCGCTGTAGAGATACCTTCCGTACTCCTTTGTGCGCTGTAGAGATACCTTCTGTACTCCTTTGTGCGCTGTAGAGATACCTTCTATACTCCTTTGTACGGTGTAGAGATACCTCGTGTACTCCTTTGTACGTTCTAGAGATATTTCCTGTACTCCTTTGTGCGCTGTAGAGATACCTTCTGTACTCCTTTGTGCGCTGTAGAGATACCTTCTGTACTCCTTTGTACGCTGTAGAGATACCTCGTGTACTCCTTTGTACGTTCTAGAGATATTTCCTGTACTTCTTTGTGCGCTGTAGAGATACCTTCTGTACTCCTTTGTGCGCTGTAGAGATACCTTCTGTACTCCTTTGTGCGCTGTAGAGATACCTTCTGTACTCCTTTGTGCGCTGTAGAGATACCTTCTGTACTCATTTGTACGCTGTAGAGATACCTTCTGTACTCCTTTGTGCGCTGTAGAGATACCTTCTGTACTCCTTTGTGCGCTGTAGAGATACCTTCTGTACTCCTTTGTGCGCTGTAGAGATACCTTCTGTACTCTTTTGTGCGCTGTAGAGATACCTTCTGTACTCCTTTGTACGCTGTAAAATACCTTTTGTACTCCTTTGTGCGCTGTAGAGATACCTTCTGTACTCCTTTGTGCGCTGTAGAGATACCTTCTGTACTCCTTTGTGCGCTGTAGAGATACCTTCTGTACTCCTTCGTACGCTGTAGAGATTCCTCGTGTACTCCTTTGTACGTTCTAGAGATATTTCCTGTACTCCTTTGTGCGCTGTAGAGATACCTTCTGTACTCCTTTGTGCGCTGTAGAGACACCTTCTGTACTTCTTTGTGCGCTGTAGAGATACCTTCTGTACTCCTTTGTGCGCTATAGAGATACCTTCTGTACTCCTTTGTGCGCTGTAGAGAAACCTTCTGTACTTCTTTGTGCGCTGTAGAGATACCTTCTGTACTCCTTTGTACGCTGTAGAGATACCTTGTGTACTCCTTTGTACGTTCTAGAGATATTTCCTGTACTCCTTTGTGCGCTGTAGAGATACCTTCTGTACTCCTTTGTGCGCTGTAGAGATACCTTCTGTACTCCTTCGTGCGCTGTAGAGATACCTTCTGTACTCCTTTGTGCGCTGTAGAGATACCTTCTGTACTCCTTTGTACGCTGTAGAGATACCTCGTGTACTCCTTTGTACGTTCTAGAGATATTTCCTGTACTCCTTTGTGCGCTGTAGAGATACCTTCTGTACTCCTTTGTGCGCTGTAGAGATACCTTCTGTACTCCTTTGTGCGCTGTAGAGATACCTTCTGTACTCCTTTGTGCGCTGTAGAGATACCTTCTGTACTCCTTTGTACGTTCTAGAGATATTTCCTGTACTCCTTTGTGCGCTGTAGAGATACCTTCTGTACTCCTTTGTGCGCTGTAGAGATACCTTCTGTACTCCTTTGTACGCTGTAGAGATACCTCGTGTACTCCTTTGTACGTTCTAGAGATATTTCCTGTACTCCTTTGTGTGCTGTAGAGATACCTTCTGTACTCCTTTGTGCGCTGTAGAGATACCTTCTGTACTCCTTTGTGCGCTGTAGAGATACCTTCTGTACTCCTTTGTGCGCTGTAGAGATATCTTCTGTACTCCTTTGTGCGCTGTAGAGATACCTTCTGTACACCTTTGTACGCTGTAGAGATACCTCGTGTACTCCTTTGTACGTTCTAGAGATATTTCCTGTACTCCTTTGTGCGCTGTAGAGATACCATCTGTACTCCTTTGTGCGCTGTAGAGATACCTTCTGTACTCCTTTGTGCGCTGTAGAGATACCTTCTGTACTCCTTTGTGCGCTGTAGAGATATCTTCTGTACTCCTTTGTGCGCTGTAGAGATACCTTCTGTATTCCTTTGTACGCCGTAGAGATACCTCGTTTACTCCTTTGTACGTTCTTGAGATATTTCCTGTACTCCTTTGTGCGCTGTAGAGATACCTTTTGTACTCCTTTGTGCGCTGTAGAGATACCTTCTGTACTCCTTTGTACGCTGTAGAGATACCTCGTGTACTCCTTTGTACGTTCTAGAGATATTTCCTGTACTCCCTTGTGCGCTGTAGAGATACCTTCTGTACTCCTTTGTACGCTTTAGAGATACCTTCTGTATTCCTTTGTGCGCTGTAGAGATACCTTCTGTACTCCTTTGTGCGCTGTAGAGATACCTTCTGTACTCCTTTGTGCGCTGTAGAGATACCTTCTGTACTCCTTTGTGCGCTGTAGAGATACCTTCTGTACTCCTTTGTACGCTGTAGAGATACCTCGTGTACTCCTTTGTACGTTCTAGAGATATTTCCTGTACTCCTCTGTGCGCTGTAGAGATACCTTTTGTACTCCTTTGTGCGCTGTAGAGATACCTTTTGTACTCCTTTGTACGCTGTAGAGATACCTCGTGTACTCCTTTGTACGTTATAGAGATATTTCCTGTACTCCTTTGTGCGCTGTAGAGATACCTTCTGTACTCCTTTGTGCGCTGTAGAGATACCTTCTGTACTCCTTTGTGCGCTGTAGAGATACCTTCTGTACTCCTTTGTGCGCTGTAGAGATACCTTCTGTACTCCTTTGTACGCTGTAGAGTTACCTCGTGTACTCCTTTGTACGTTCTAGAGATCTTTCCTGTACTCCTTTGTGCGCTGTAGAGATACCTTCTGTACTCCTTTGTGCGCTGTAGAGATACCTTCTGTACTCCTTTGTGCGCTGTAGAGATACCTTCTGTACTCCTTTGTACGCTGTAGAGATACCTCGTGTACTCCTTTGTACGTTCTAGAGATATTTCCTGTACTCCTTTGTGCGCTGTAGAGATACCTTCTGTACTCCTTTGTGAGCTGTAGAGATACCTTCTGTACTCCTTTGTACGCTGTAGAGATACCTCGTGTACTCCTTTGTACGTTCTAGAGATATTTCCTGTACTCCTTTGTGCGCTGTAGAGATACCTTCTGTACACCTTTGTGCGCTGTAGGGATACCTTCTGTACTCCTTTGTGCGCTGTAGAGATACCTTCTGTACTCCTTTGTGCGCTGTAGAGATACCTTCTGTACCCCTTTGTAGGCTGTAGAGATACCTCGTGTACTCCTTTGTACGTTCTAGAGATATTTCATGTACTCCTTTGTGCGCTGTAGAGATACCTTCTGTACTCCTTTGTGCGCTGTAGAGATACCTTCTGTACTCCTTTGTGCGCTGTAGAGATACCTTCTGTACTCCTTTGTGCGCTGTAGAGATACCTTCTGTACTCCTTTGTGCGCTGTAGAGATACCTTCTGTACTCCTTTGTACGCTGTAGAGATACCTCGTGTACTCCTTTTACGTTCTAGAGATATTTCATGTACTCCTTTGTGCGCTGTAGAGATACCTTCTCTACTCCTTTGTACGCTGTAGAGATACCTTCTGTACTCCTTTGTACGCTGTAGAGATACCTCGTGTACTCCTTTGTACGTTCTAGAGATATTTCCTGTACTCCTTTGTGCGCTGTAGAGATACCTTCTGTACTCCTTTGTGCGCTGTAGAGATACCTTCTGTACTCCTTTGTGCGCTGTAGAGATACCTTCTGTACTCCTTTGTGCGCTGTAGAGATACCTTCTGTACTCTTTTGTACTCTGTAGAGATACCTCGTGTACTCCTTTGTACGTTCTAGAGATATTTCCTGTACTCCTTTGTGCGCTGTAGAGATACCTTCTGTACTCCTTTGTGCACTGTAGAGATACCTTCTGTACTCCTTTGTGCGCTGTAGAGATACCTTCTGTACTCCTTTGTGCGCTGTAGAGATACCTTCTGTACTCCTTTGTGCGCTGTAGAGATAATTTCTGTACTCCTTTGTACGCAGTAGAGATACCTCGTGTACTTCTTTGTACGTTCTAGAGATATTTCCTGTACTCCTTTGTGCGCTGTAGAGATACCTTCTGTACTCCTTTGTGCGCTGTAGAGATACCTTCTGTACTCCTTTGTACGCTGTAGAGATACCTCGTGTACTCCTTTGTACGTTCTAGAGATATTTCCTGTACTCTATTGTGCGCTGTAGAGATACCTTCTGTACTCCTTTGTGCGCTGTAGAGATACCTTCTGTACTCCTTTGTGCGCTGTAGAGATACCTTCTGTACTCCTTTGTACGCTGTACAGATACCTCGTGTACTCCTTTGTACGTTCTAGAGATATTTCCTGTACTCCTTTGTTCGCTGTAGAGACCTTCTGTACTCCTTTGTGCGCTGTAGAGATACCTTCTGTACTCCTTTGTGCGCTGTAGAGATACCTTCTGTACTCCTTTGTGCGCTGTAGAGATACCTTCTGTACTCCTTTGTACGCTGTAGAGATACCTCGTGTACTCCTTTGTACGTTCTAGAGATATTTCCTGTACTCCTTTGTGCGCTGTAGAGATACCTTCTGTACTTCTTTGTGCGCTGTAGAGATACCTTCTGTACTCCTTTTTGCGCTGTAGAGATACCTTCTGTACTCCTTTGTGCGCTGTAGAGATACCTTCTGTACTCCTTTGTGCGCTGTAGAGATACCTTCTGTACTCCTTTGTACGCTGTAGAGATACCTCGTGTACTCCTTTGTACGTTCTAGAGATATTTCCAGTACTCCGTTGTGCGCTGTAGAGATACCTTTTGT